>LR738710.1:866873765-866941911 GCA_902687465.1 Secale cereale
ATGACTCGTGAGTAGTCTCCCTTGGACCATGAGTCCATGACCAGTAGCTATGTGATGTTCTCCTCCCGTTCTTGTGCTTCACTAATTAGTCCTCGTGAGCTGCCCTACATGATCGAGGCACCTATGTAATCCTTATGCTGTTGCTATGTTGAGTTTGCTGGGATCCGATGGATTATGAGATTATGTTCAGATTGATCTTGAGTAATATATTTGATTCACCTCTTTTATATTTTTGTTCATAAGTAATTCTTGCATGTTCTCCGTTGTTATTTATTGCTTTGGCCGAGTAATAGGTAGTGACTCCAAGAGGGAACGTTATGCTCGATTGTGGGTTCATGCCCCTCGATGACTAGCTTGAGTGACAGAAACATGAGTCTAGGGGATGTGATGTTGCCACAAGGGGGAAAACAATGGTGCTTGTGCCCGCGGGTGCAAGGATTGTTTACTTTACGCAAAGTTCTTTCAATGCAGTTGTCTGTTGCATTGAGTTTACACTATGGGTGGGACTCGCAACTTAATACCAGCGAGATGTTCTGGATAGATATCTCAAGGTGGATGATTAGTAGTAGATATTGATGGATTTCAGTCTACTTAATTTGGCGTACCGCCCATGCTTTCAACCTCAACCTTTCTTGCAATGTAGTCAGCATTGGTTTGCGTTCGTGGTCCTGTCAATTGCCCAGCTGTAATTTGTTTACCTCACATAGCTGTTTTATCGTCTTTTGGGAGAGAGACATCACTAGTGAACATCATGAGACTCCGGTCCATATTACCATCATTGATCACATCCACTATTTACTTTTTGCTATTTACTTACTATTGCAAAACATTATCTATCACTATTATCATTGCTTTTAATCCTTTGTGAACTACAAGGCCGGAGGGATTGACAACCTCTCTGTACTCGTTGGGAGCAAAGTTATTTGTATCTGTGTGCAGGTCCACGTTGATTGCTACTAATCTGGCGCCGTAGCAATTGACACCTACTTGTTGAACCTAGGAGTCTCTGGGGATTCGATCCTTGGTATCTTTGCTAAGTGAAAACACTTCTACTTACTGCATCTTACACCTTCCACTTGGGGTAACCAACAAGGGGTTCGAGGCCCATCAGGTGCTCGCCGCCCTCGCAAAGCTGCTGGCGAGCAATGAAAAGCCACGACGAGGTGGCTCGGCACCGGGGTGGTTGAAAGCAAAGAACCGGCTTCGTCTTGAAGGCTACTGCATGCTCTACTCCGACTACTACGCCGATGCTCCACTTCACGGCGAGAAAACATTTCGGCGCCGTTATCGGATGAGCCGAAAGCTCTTCCTCAGGATTGTGAATTCCATCCGGGAGTTCGACAACTACTTCAAGTGCAAGATGGATTGCACTGGCGCTCTTGGATTCACCTCCATCCAGAAGTGCACGACAGCGATGAGGATGCTTGCATATGGAGCTCCCGGTGATTCACTCGACGACTATGGGCGCATGGCCGAGTCCACCAGCATAGAGTGTTTCTACAAGTTCTGTCGGGCAGTGGTGGCAGTGTTTGGGCCACAATACTTGAGAACACCCAATGCGGAAGACACTGCTCGGATCCTATCCCAGAATGCAGCAAGAGGATTTCCTGGGATGCTTGGAAGCATCGACTGCATGCATTGAAAATGGAAGAATTGCCCATTTGGTTGGCAGGGGATGTACAAAGGCGCCAAAGGCGGTTGTAGTGTGTTGCTTGAGGCGGTAGACACACAGGACCTCTGGATTTGGCACTCCTTCTTTGGTATGCCAGGAACTCACAATGACATCAACGTGCTGCAGTGCTCTCCTGTTTTTGCCAAGCTCGTTGAGGGCCATTCTCCTCCGGTGAACTTCGAGATCAATGGGCACCAATACAACAAGGGGTACTACCTAGCAGATGGCATCTATCTGAGATGGTCAACATTTATGAAGACGATCTCAAACCCTGCGGCAGGAGGCAAGAACGTCTGGTTTGCGAAAGTTCAGGAGGCTTGCAGGAAGGATGTCGAGCGGGCATTGGTGTGCTCCAATCTCGATTCGCTGTTGTTCGGTACCCCGCTCAGACCTGGTCCAAAGATCAAATGTGGGAGATTATGACTTGCTGTTTCATCTTGCACAACATGATCATCGAGAGCGAGCAAGAAGACCCAGTGTTTGACACTGAACCATACTACAGGCAGGGTCCTCTAGCCGAAGTTGATCACCATCTACCGGCAACTTGGACTGCCTATCTGAGTATGCGTCAGGCGATCCGAGACCCACAGGTGGATCATCAACTGCAGAAAGATCTGATTGAGCACCTATGGAGGCTCAAGGGGGACGCCGTGTGATGAAATACGAGTTTTTATTTGTTGAACTATATAATTTGTATTGAACTATTTGTTATTGTACTATTTTGTTGAAGTATTTGATTTTTCTGTGATGAAATATGTGATAAGAAATAATTTTGTTGATAATTGAACGCCGAGACACGCCGAAACCACGCCGAATATGGGCCTATTGATACGTCCAAAACATATCTATAATTTCTGCTTGCTCCATGCCTCTTTTGGGTGATATTGCTATGTTATTTATACACTTCCATACACTTTTGATCATATTTGGACTAACCTATTAACTCAGTGCACCCCAGTGCCAGTTTCTGTTTTCGGTTGTTTTTGTATTTCAGGTTTTCACATTACGAGAACTGCCAGAAAAAATCCAGAAAAATTATTTAAAAAATCAGCGTTCCAGAAGCTACCAGGCACCCAAAGCACAGCCGGAGGGGGGCCACCAGGGCCCCAGGCGCCCTGGTGGCGCCCCCCCTGGGCCGCGCTGGGGGGGCACCTGGGCCCCCCGAGCCTCGTCTGATGCCCCCCTTCGGCATATATTTAAAGCGTCTCCCGAAACCCTCGAGACGGGAACTCTTTTTCGCGATCTCATCTCTGTTCCGCCGCCGCCGCCGCTTCCAAGATCGGGAGCACCAGGAGAACTCTTCCCGGCACCCTGCCGGAGGGGAGGATCACCACCGGGAGCCTCTACACCACCATGGACGCCTCCCGGATGAGTTGTGAGTAGTCTCCCTTGGACCATGGGTCCATGACCAGTAGCTATGTGATGTTCTCCTCATGTTCTTGTACTTCACTAATTAGTCCTCGTGAGCTGCCCTACATGATCGAGGCACATATGTAATCCTTATGCTGTTGCTATGATGAGTTTGCTGGGATCCGATGGATTATGAGATTATGTTCAGATTGTGTTTGAGTAATATATTTGATTCACCTCTTTTATATTTATGTTCGTAAGTAATTCTTGCATGTTCTCCGTTGTTATTTATTGCTTTGGCCAAGTAGTAGGTAGTGACTCCAAGAGGGAACGTTATGCTTCATTGTGGGTTCATGCCCCTCGATGACTAGTTTGAGTGACAGAAACATGAGTCTAGGGGATGTGCTGTTGCCACAAGGGGGAAAACAACGGTGCTTGTACCCGCGGGTGCAAGGATTGTTTACTTTACGCAAAGTTCTTTTAATGCAGTTGTCTGTTGCTTTGAGTTTACACTATGGGTGGGACTCGCAACTTAATACCAGCGAGATGTTCTGGATAGATATCTCAAGGTGGATGATTAGTAGTAGATGCAGATGGATTTCGGTCTACTTACCTCGGCGTACCGCCCATGCTTTGAACCTCTACCTTTCTTGCAACTTAGTCAGCATTGGTTTGCGCACATGGTCCTGTCAATTGCCCAGCTGTAATTCGTTTACCTCACATAGTTGTTTTATCATCTTTTGGGAGAGAGACATCACTAGTGAACATCATGAGACTCCGTGTAATGCCCAGGATGGGACTATACCTCCTACGTGTCGAGGCACGACTTAAAGGTATAAGCCCATTCTGGAATGATCGCAAGTTTGGTATCTTTGCACGACTCATGTAAAAGAGGGATTAAATTGCAAAAGGAGATAGTTGGCTTACACTCGCCACTTCACACAATACATTATATAAGCAATCATCATTCAAAACATCACAGCCCATCTAAGGGTAAGATCCAAAAGACAAGATACCAAACAATATAAAGCCACAGGTCAGGATCGAATCCTAGTAGAAACCACTACTGATCGTTGAAACGTCACAAGCATACGGCCACTCTCTTCATCGAGCTCCCAGTGAAGAACTTGAACCAGCTCCTGCATCATACTCGGCTGAACCTGCATCTGGTGTTGTAGTATCTGTGAGCCACGAGGACTCAGCAATCCCATAACAATGGGTATCAAGACTAGCAAAGCTTTGTGGGTAGGAAGAGATAAAGTGGTGAGGTTGCAGCAGCGGCTAAGCATAATATGGTCGCTAACTTACGAGTACCAGAATAAGATGAGCATCTACGCAAACGGTCGCAAAAGTAGTGATCACTAAAGATCCTAAACTACATACGAATCAAACATAACCCCACCGTGTTCTCTTCTCAAAGTGAAAAGAGACAGTCATGGTTACTCACACAGTTGCGTGTTTTACTTCGGATCCTCTGTCAAGTTTTCTACAACCGGACATTAACAAATTCCAATCTGCCACATAACCGCGGGCACGGCTTTCGAAAGATCATAACCCTGCAGGGGTGTTCCAACTTAGCCCATCACAAGCTCTCACGATTAGCTGAAGTGATAAATATAATATCATCACTCCTTATCTTAGGGAAATCCGATCAGGCTCGGCATCCCGGTAGCACAAGACATTTCGACAATGGTAAAACAAGTCCCGCAAGACCTCCCGGCGTGCCGACACCCTGATAGTAGCCGCGCGTATCTCGTCTCAGGCCACGTCCGGATGAGCAATACGTACAGCAACCGAAGATCCCAGATAACTGGGTGGCACCGCAAGTGGCTCTAGTTTGGGACCAACACCATCAGCACTGGCCCCCCCTGTTATGTAGAATTAAGAACCCGGGGACGCGACCCCCTATGCAAATTTAATTAATTAATTAAGTTGTTATTATGAGGCAAATTAAAACCAATGTTGGGCCTTGCTGGAGGAGTTTTATTCAAAGTCGAACTGTCAAGGGGTCCCCATCCACCCATCATGTAAGGAACGCAAAATCAAGGAACATAATGCCGGTTTATCGGCGCCTAAGGTGGCATGAGTGGAACAAAACACCGAGCAAAAGGCCAAGCCTTCCACCCATGCCCAGTATATAGGTGTGTTAATAATAATAATAGATATTGTGATATTCCAACACCAAGTTCCCTCCTGGAACGAACTTCATCTTCACCTGCAACTAACAACTCTATAAGAGGGGCTGAGCAAGCGGGTAACATAGCCAAACAGTGGTTTGCTAGGAAGGTTTCAAGGTTAGAGGTTTCATGGCAACAAGGAGAGGCTGACAATAAAGATGGGTAGCGCGACATATAACGGTAGCATCGAGACACTAAGCATGGCAATGGTAGTAAAGGTATCCAAGGGTATGATCATCTTGGCTGGGATTCCACAAGGGAGAAGAACGGATCCATGAAGTAGACGGAGCAACAGTCGAGCGAATCCTCACAACTCCGGAACGAAACCGAAGCTAACAAGAGAACCAACCGGAAACAAGCAAACAACGGTAAACACTCAAGCATAGACATGGCATGCGATGCACATCCAAGTATGATGCATGTCCGGTTTAATTATGCAAGGCATGGCAAAATGCACAAACAAGACTACAAGTTAAGTGGAGCTCAATATGCAACGAGTTGCATATTGACGAAACACCACATTTAATTATTTAATTAACTCTCCTTTATTTACAGGACAAGATTAAATATTTGTAACATGGCAAGAGGTGAAGCAAAACAAACTACCTATTTTGACATTTTAAATGAGGCCGGAAGAATAACAACAACATATCCGGAAAATCCCCATAAGCATGTTTAGTAATTATAAGCAACAACAATTTAAACATATCAATGTTGTTAACATGATGCGGATGACATGATCAAGTTTTATGCAAGTTTTATTAAAAGTGAACATGAAGAGATAAGAAGAATTTGTCACCGTGGTGGAAAGAAAGGGTGCCACGGCAACGATCCGAAAATGATGCAACGCAACATCTCGCATCCGGTAACTCGTTGAGAGACCGGTGCAAAAGAAAGGTGGCGTGAGCGAGAGCGAGACGAACGAGATGAAAAGGTGGGGTGATCCCGTCACCAGGTTCCCACGAGTCGGCGACGAGGCAACCGAGGAACAGGACAAAGACGAAACGGGCACGATGCACACAAGGGAAACATTTCATACAACACAAGCATTCATCCACGGGTCATCGTCTCGGGGTATACCTTCGGAACAAAACGTTCACGGGGCGGTTCGAGGTCGTAGAGGAAGAAGTCGTTCTCGCGATCGGAGAGGAAATAGTGGAAGTAGACGTTCTCGCGAGTCGAGGAACACGTTCGTAGTCGTACACGGGGCGACGGTAGTCGTTCACGTAGGCGTTTCCGTTTCCGAAGAGGTACTTGTTGCTTCGGTAGTCGTACACGGGGTGACGGTAGTGGTACTCGTTGATGTAGACGTTCGGGTATCCGTAGATGAACTTGTATTATGTAGATGTTCGGGTCGTTGCGGTCTTGCCGTCTTGTTGTGTAGGCGTACACGGGTACCCTGACAAGTTCAACAGTACAAGGCAACACAACAAAAAAAACACAGGAGCAAAACAGAAGGGGCAGCACGGGGAGGCGCTGTCGAGGCCATCGGGGCGCGGAAGGCGCTGCTGCCTTGGCGACGGAGGAAGGCCGCGGGACGCACGAGGCCATGGCAGCAGCACGGCGAGGATGCAGCAGGGAACTCCTCTCCCCGCAGCGAGGAAGAGAGGCACGGGCGCGACGGGGCTTGGAGACGAGGCAACCGGGCGCTGCGGTCTGGAGAAGAGGGAGCGCTGGGTGCTGGAGAAGAGGCGCTGGAGGGCACGGGCTCCACTGGAGATGGAGACGCGTCGGGGCGGACGGGGCTCCTGGCCGTCGCGGCGCTGCGTCGGGCTGGAAAAAGGAGACCGCAGGCCGCGGCCTTGGCGCTGCCCGGCCGGCGCTGGGTCGCGCAGAGGCGGGGCGCCCGGCTGCTGGCGATGCGGGGCCGAAGGGAGAGGGTCGGGTGCGGCCTTGGAGGCGCAGACGAGGGAGGAGCGCTGGGCGCGTCCTTGGGTCGAGAAAGAAGGAGCACAGCGCGCGTGCTGGAGAGGCCTGGCGATGCGGGGCGGCGCTGGGGCTCAGCTCCTGGCGAGGGAGATCGAGAGGGAAGGGGCGTTGCGGGGTCGAGGGGACGATCGAGACGAGGGAACCGAGGAGTGGCGGCAGACAGGGGAAGAAGGGAGCGATGGGAGCGAGCGGGATGGTCGGGCTAGGTCACGGGGGAGTGGTCGGGCTGGCCTCTGGCCTGATGGGCCTGCTGGAGGCTGAGAAGGGAAGCGATGGCCTGGGCCTCGGGCCGGCTGGAGGCTTGGAGGAGATGCCCTGATGGTACAAAAGGCTGGACTCCTTCTCAAATAAAATAAATAAATAAATAAATAAAACAAAACCTAAGAGAAGTAAAAGAAGGAGATGGTAGAGGTGGAATCTGGGCAAAGGGATATTTTTCCTGGACTCGCAAAAATGTCCACGGTCCACGAAAAATAGGAGAGGCAAGAAAGAGAAAGAGAAGGCATGGAGAAAATATGCAAGTGTGTTGCGGTTAATTCCAACAACGGAATAATTATTTATAATAGCTCCATAATATTTGGAGGATATGTTTTGAAGAGAAGACATCCTTCCCTCGATTTAAATGGACCGAAGGTCCACACAATTTATTTAGGTTGAGATGCAAAGATAAATATGACATGATGGCATGATGACATGATGCAATGCAAAAAATAAATAACACAAACACAAAAGAAACACACGGGAGAACCCGGAACATCTGGAATCTTCTGGAATCTTCTGGGACGTCGGTCTTCGGGCGTCACAACTCTCCCACACTAACAGAGGATCTCGACCCGAGATCCTAGAGATATCACCGGGTAAAAATGGAAAAGGAGGAGGTAAAACAAAGTTGCTTCTTTGACAGACGAGTGAAACCAAAGAACCTTGAGAGGTTGACCAAAATGAAAGAAGAATACAACGGAGATGAACGAAGTTAAGAGCACTCCGGTAAGCAGGAGGAACAAGGAACATTATGAGAACCTTGTAGGTTAAAAGACATGAAACAAGAGCTTACGAATCAAAAGAATATGAAACCGCGACGGTACAGCCAAGGAATAAGAATGACATAATTTGGGCAGCAGTCCGTCTGGAAATGGAAGGAATTGAACAAGAACTTGGGAAGATTGGATGATACTTGATGAAAACAACAACATATTGCCTCCGAAACAATTGAAAGAATGGCACAAGGGGTAAGAAAGATTTCAGGCAGCACTCCGGCTGAAAAGAGAGGCAACCTTGATAAGATGAGGGAACTTGAATGAAGAATACAACACTCCTGTTAAATGGACAAGCAAAGGAAAGAACATGATCTCGATATGACAAGATGATGGTTCGAAGAGAGCAACATCACAATGCCTCCGGAATGAAAGAATAGCATATAAATCAATGAGAGGATTGAACGGAGAAGAAAAAGATAATTATCCCACAACCAAATTTGAAAATCATCCTTACGAAGAAGGGGTGAACGGATTTGTTGGAAATTCAACAACGAAAGAATAAGCTTGATGTGGGCTTATGGAAACATCTTAAAATTAAGAGGTGACAACCAGCCACTAACGAAAACAATAGATTGGATTGAGATCAACAAGGAGACGAAGAACTTATTTCACCAGAATGAAAAATGAAGCACTTGGGTCATTTATAAGCACCACAATAGCAACAATCCTTAGGGGAAGCTTTTAGGTGAAATACAACCCAAGATTACTCCAACGAATAAATTGAATGGTTGGAAAGATCTCCTGAACAAGAAAATGATGGGTTTTAAATATCTCATTCTTGATAACTCGTGAATCATAAAACATGAAGGAATTGTCAAGAATGACATAACACCATCTGAAAAGATAAGGTAGAAGAATAGCAATTGGAATGCAAGAAGAAGAATGCTTGAGTTCCAACAAGAATCTTGATGAAGACTTCGAGGATGAATTAAATGATGAAGAACCACCATGAGAACTCCGGTAGTGAAAGCATGAGAAGTGAAAGATGAAAAGAATAAGATTCAAGGCCTGCAATGAATTAGATGGAGCTTGAAATGATATAATTGAAATAACTTGGAACTCCCGAAAACAAGATGAACAACTTAGAACCGAGAATATGATACGATGAACAAGCTCCGGAAAAGAGATTAGTCACTTCGGGAAAATAAGAATAAGATTTATGTCATACATATCCTTCATCAAATTAAATTGGTGACAAGAAAACGGATTTGGCATACTACTTATTCTCGTTGCAAAGAATTAAAGAGAGATCTCGCACAAGCTTGGGTAAATCTTCAACGAACCACCGGTAGGATTATGAAAAGAACAAATGAATTAAAACGATAACAATGGAAGGGTAATCTTGAACGAACCACTGTAAGAATATGGAGACGAACGAAGAGACATCAATGAAGAATATTTGGAGAAGGAAGTTGAAAACGGAGAACGAAGAAATATTCTGAAATGATGGCCTTCGGAGGACCACAATGAAAAGAATTTATAAAATGCTTCGGATGGGTATGAAAAGAATTCCTCACAATCTGAACAATAATGAGGATGGCAAGAAGCTAGAACCACGAATCTTCAAGAGAACGGGCCAAGATTTAAGAGAAACACTTCTCCGGTCTGCTAATGTTGAGAATGAAGACGAGAAATGCCATGAAGAATTTCGAGCTACTCCGGACGAATGACAAGAGGAAGGTGGATCAAAAGATGGAAATAGTTGAAAACAAGCTTGGAGAAGGCATGTGACTGATGGAAATCATTCTTACGTCACACTTGAAAAGACTTTGAGTATAACTCCAGAAAAATTAGAAGAGTCAGGTAAGATCCTGGAAAAAGACCTGTGGGTTAGGGCCCACTAAAGAAATCACCGTTGGAAAGATTGCTTAAGAGATATAACACCGGTTAAATTAAATGGCTTGAATAAGATGACAATGCTCAAAAATAGCTTGAACGGATTAAGAATGGAATTATGAATCTTCTGAGATATCTTCAACACTCCGGAGAAGAATAGCAAGAGGAGAATGATTAATTGGAGCACCGGAATAAGAAAGCATTGTGAAATGAGGAAAAGGGATAAGATCAACACCGAATTCTTGAATTACATCCACCGGCAGAATTATTGGAATTAAGAATGATGAACTTGAAGCTCTTGAGCATCTTCATGAGGAATCACCGGATAAGGGCATTGAAGGAAATGAATGGAGAACCTCACATGAATAAAATGGATACTTCATTCAGAATTACTGACTCCAAGAAGAAGAAGGGTGGGAGGGTGGGTAAAACAAGGACAACTTGGGATGAATGAAACAGACAAAACGTCGGATTTCTCAACGACGTCTGTATGGAATAACTTGAAAAGAAGGCACACCGGTTGAAAAGGATTAACATGAAGATCTTGATGGTCGAGAAGAATTAGCACTGCCATAGAAATATGAGAACACCGATTAGGAAGGTATGGAATCAACACTTGACATCGAAGCAACTCGAATACCAGAATCAAATCAAAACAACGGATAGATATGTTTATGAAGAAGATTATGTTGCAACATATCTATCCGAACAGAGAATTGAACGAATGAATTACGCAGGTACATCAACTAGTCGAGAAACCACTTGGTAGAAGAAAAGGTAAATAAAAAGGAACAAGGAACAGATAGAACAAATACAAGATAGAAGCTTCGTTCGACATCTTTGTGCTGAAAGCTCATGGAACGTGTTACAAAAGGGTTTTGCAATCCCCGGATCAGCATAGCCAAGGACCCTTTAAGATGCAACTCCCGATCGGAACAAGCCCATAAAACCACTTCACTCAATGTAGAACCCCAAACTTCATATCATGCACTCGTTGGAAGAATGCCTAGAACTACTAGATGAACCCACCTATTAATTTCCGAAAGTTTCCAGTTATGCAATCAGGTGTTGGGGATACAGGGGAAGCACCGCGCACTCAACTCTAATCCTACATCCAGGTGTATCCATCCTTCAACACATAACCAGTTGTTCTCGGAAACCGTTTACCTCGGACCTTCGAAACGCATCCACTATGCAAGCTATGACAATACTCCCGAACTACCTCCCCAGTACTGGGTGATGTCGGGATTATCTTGCCACTAACCGCATAGGGGAGTTTTCGATGTCGGCCGTCTTAAGTATTCTAGTACTGCCGCGATGGATTTGTGACGACAACACCTCGGAGCTCAACTCCCCGGGACACTGCCACAACCCCTAATGACAGGAGGCATCGAGAACAATGTTCTCGTCACAAAGACATCGGAACAATCCAAACAATACTCGCGTGATCCTAAAAAAAATTGGTGCATTTTTTGAAAGTAGAAGAGGCAGGAGTAGTCGTCAGGAGTCCTCACCAGAGTGAAAAGAGATGAGAAGCAAAAGAAATCCTACTCTTCGATATATATATATATATAGGACTCAGAACATTTTCCAGTGTGTGTCTAGACTCAACCGTCAACGATTCGATCAATCAGTGGGGGCTTCTAGGTCGGAGAAGGCTCTGATACCAACTTGTAATGCCCAGGATGGGACTATACCTCCTACGTGTCGAGGCATGACTTAAAGGTATAAGCCCATTCTGGAGTGATCGCAAGTTTGGTATCTTTGCACGACTCATGTAAAAGAGGGATTAAATTGCAAAAGGAGATAGTTGGCTTACACTCGCCACTTCACACAATACATTACATAAGCAATCATCATTCAAAACATCACAGCCCATCTAAGGGTAAGATCCAAAAGACAAGATACCAAACAACATAAAGCCACAGGTCAGGATCAAATCCTAGTAGAAACCACTACTGATCGTCGAAACATCACAAGCATACGGCCACTCTCTTCATCGAGCTCCCAGTGAAGAACTTGAACCAGCTCCTGCATCATACTCGGCTGAACCTGCATCTGGTGTTGTAGTATCTGTGAGCCACGAGGACTCAACAAACCCATAACCATGGGTATCAAGACTAGCAAAGCTTTGTGGGTAGGAAGAGATAAAGTGGTGAGGTTGCAGCAGCGGCTAAGCATAATATGGTGGCCAACTTACGAGTACCAGAATAAGATGAGCATCTACGCAAACGGTCGCAAAAGTGGTGATCGCTAAAGATCCTGAACTACATACGAATCAAACATAACCCCACCGTGTTCTCTTCTCAAAGTGAAAAGAGACAGTCACGGTTACTCACACAGTTGCGTGTTTTACTTCGGATCCTCTGTCAAGTTTTCTACAACCAGACATTAACAAATTCCAATCTGCCACATAACCGCGGGCACGGCTCTCGAAAGATTATAACCCTGCAGGGGTGTTCCAACTTAGCTCATCACAAGCTCTCACGATTAGCTGAAGTGATAAATATAATATCATCACTCCTTATCTTAGGGAAATCCGATCAGGCTCGGCATCCCGGTAGCACAAGACATTTCGACAATGGTAAAACAAGTCCAGCAAGACCTCCCGGCGTGCCGACACCCTGATAGTAGCCGCGCGTATCTCGTCTCAGGCCACGTCCGGATGAGCAATACGTACAGCAACCGAAGATCCCAGCTAACTGGGTGGCACCGCAAGTGGCTCTAGTTTGGGACCAACACCATCAGCACTGGCCCCCCCTGTTATGTAGAATTAAGAACCCGGGGACGCGACCCCCTATGCAAATTTAATTAATTAATTAAGTTGTTATTATGAGGCAAATTAAAATCAATGTTGGGCCTTGCTGGAGGAGTTTTATTCAAAGTCGAACTGTCAAGGGGTCCCCATCCACCCATCGTGTAAGGAACGCAAAATCAAGGAACATAATGCCGGTTTATCGGCGCCTAAGGTGGCATGAGTGGAACAAAACACCGAGCAAAAGGCCAAGCCTTCCACCCATGCCCAGTATATAGGTGTGTTAATAATAATAATAGATATTGTGATATTCCAACAACAAGTTCCCTCCTGGAACGAACTTCATCTTCACCTGCAACTAACAACGCTATAAGAGGGGCTGAGCAAGCGGGTAACATAGCCAAACAGTGGTTTGCTAGGAAGGTTTCAAGGTTAGAGGTTTCATGGCAACAAGGAGAGGCTGACAATAAAGATGGGTAGCGCGACATATAACGGTAGCATCGAGACACTAAGCATGGCAATGGTAGTAAAGGTATCCAAGGGTATGATCATCTTGCCTGGGATTCCACAAGGGAGAAGAACGGATCCATGAAGTAAACGGAGCAACAGTCGAGCGAATCCTCACAACTCCGGAACGAAACCGAAGCTAACAAGAGAAGCAACCGGAAAGAAGCAAACAACACGGTAAACACACAAGCATAGACATGGCATACGATGCACATCCAAGTATGATGCATGTCCGGTTTAATTATGCAAGGCATGGCAAAATGCACAAACAAGACTACAAGTTAAGTGGAGCTCAATATGCAACGAGTTGCATATTGACGAAACACCACATTTAATTATTTAATTAACTCTCGTTTATTTACAGGACAAGATTAAATATTTGTAACATGGCAAGAGGTGAAGCAAAACAAACTACCTATTTAGACATTTTAAATGAGGCCGGAAGAATAACAACAACATATCCGGAAAATCCCCATAAGCATGTTTAGTAATTATAAGCAACAACAATTTAAACATATCAATGTTGTTAACATGATGCGGATGACATGATCAAGTTTTATGCAAGTTTTATTAAAAGTGAACATGAAGAGATAAGAAGAATTTTGTCACCGTGGTGGAAACAAAGGGTGCCACGGCAACGATCCGAAAATGATGCAACGCAACATCTCGGTTCCGGTAACTCGTTGAGAGACCGGTGCAAAAGAAAGGTGGCGTGAGCGAGAGCGAGACGAACGAGATGAAAAGGTGGGGTGATCCCGTCACCGGGTTCCCACGAGTCGGCGATGAGGCAACCGAGGAACAAGACAAAGACGAAACGGGCACGATGCACACAAGGGAAACATTTCATACAACACAAGCATTCATCCACGGGTCATCGTCTCGGGGTATACCTTCGGAACAAAACGTTCACGGGGCGGTTCGAGGTCGTAGAGGAAGAAGTCGTTCTCGCGATCGGAGAGGAAGTAGTGGAAGTAGACGTTCTCGTGAGTCGAGGAACACGTTCGTAGTCGTACACGGGGCGACGGTAGTCGTTCACGTAGGCGTTTCCGTTTCTAAAGAGGTACTTGTCGCGTCGGTAGTCGTACACGGGGCGAAGGTAGTGGTACTCGTTGATGTAGACGTTCGGGTATCCGTAGATGAACTTGTATTATCTAGATGTTCGGGTCGTTGCGGTCTTGTCGTCTTGTCGTGTAGGCGTACACGGGTACCCTGACAAGTTCAACAGTACAAGGCAACACAACAAAAAAAACACAGGAGCAAAACAGAAGGGGCAGCACGGGGAGGCGCTGTCGAGGCCATCGGGGCGCGGAAGGCGCTGCTGCCTTGGCGACGGAGGAAGGCCGCGGGACGCACGAGGCCATGGCAGCAGCGCGGCGAGGATGCAGCAGGGAACTCCTCTCCCTGCAGCGAGGAAGAGAGGCACGGGCGTGACGGGGCTTGGAGACGAGGCAACCGGGCGCTGCGGTCTGGAGAAGAGGGAGCGCTGGGTGCTGGAGAAGAGGCGCTGGAGGGCACGGGCTCCACTGGAGATGGAGACGCATCGGGGCGGACGGGGCTCCTGGCCGTCGCGGCGCTGCGTTGGGCTGGAAAAAGGAGACCGCAGGCCGCGGCCTTGGCGCTGCCCGGCCGGCGCTGGGTCGCGTAGAGGCGGGGTGCCCGGCTGCTGGCGATGCGGGGCCGGAGGGAGAGGGTCGGGCGCGGCCCTGGAGGTGCAGACGAGGGAGGAGCGCTGGGCGCGTCCTTGGGTCGAGGAAGAAGGAGCACGGCGATCGTGCTGGAGAGGCCTGGTGATGCGGGGCGGCGCTGGGGCTTGGCTCCTGGCGAGGGAGATCGAGAGGGAAGGGGCGCTGCGGGGTCGAGGGGACGAACGAGACGAGGGAACCGAGGAGTGGCGGTGGACAGGGGAAGAAGGGAGCGATGGGAACGAGCGGGATGGTCGGGCTAGGTCACGGGGGAGTGGTCGGGCTGGCCTCTGGCCTGATGGGCCTGCTGGAGGCTGAGAAGGGAAGCGGCGGCCTGGGCCTCGGGCCGGCTGTAGGCTGGGAGGAGAGGCCCTGATGGTACAAAAGGCTGGACTCCTTCTCAAATAAAATAAATAAATAAATAAATAAAACAAAACCTAAGAGAAGTAAAAGAAGGAGATGGTAGAGGTGGAATCTGGGCAAAGGGATATTTTTCCTGGACTCGCAAAAATGTCCACGCTCCACGAAAAATAGGAGAGGCAAGAAAGAGAAAGAGAAGGCATGGGGAAAATATGCAAGTGTGTTGCGGTTAATTCCAACAACGGAATAATTATTTATAATAGCTCCATAATATTTGGAGGATATGTTTTGAAGAGAAGACATCCTTCCCTCGATTTAAATGGACCGAAGGTCCACACAATTTATTTAGTTTGAGATGCAAAGATAAATATGACATGATGGCATGATGACATGATGCAATGAAAAAAAAATAACACAAACACAAAAGAAACACACGGGAGAACCCGAAACATCTGGAATCTTCTGGGACGTCGGTCTTCGGGCGTCACACTCCGGTCCATATTACCATCATTGATCACATTCGCTATTTACTTTCCTCTTTTTACTTACTATTGCAATTATACCTATCACAATTATCACTTGCGTTTGATCCTTTGTAAACTACAAGGCCGGAGGGATTGACAACCTCTCTGTACTCGTTGGGAGCAAAGTTATTTGTATCTGTGTGCAGGTCCACGTTGATTGCTAATATCTGGCGCCGTTAGCAGTTGACACCTTCTTGTTGAAACTGGGAGTCTCTGGGAAATCGATCCTTGGTATTGCCAAGGGAAAACTTCTGCTACACTGCATCTCAAACCTTCCACTTGGGGTAACCAACGAGGGGTGAGAAGCCACCTAGCAAAGCAAATTTCTGGCGCCGTTGCCGGGGAGGTGAGTTGCACACTATCTTTTACCTTTGCTTTTAGTCTTGTTAGTTTACCTTTCAGTTTTTGTTTTAGTATCTTTTATCGAAAATCACAATAATAGTTATCTTATTCTTTAGTTGTCATTATGTCGGGTCCTTTTGTCTTTGACGAGGCAGAAGTTCTCACCTTTAAACAAAGAGGTGGGGAAAGTCTGAAAGATGCTTGGTATAGAATTAATGATTCTCAAAAAAGAGCCACCAAGAAGCAACCTACTACTATCCTGCTTAGAAATTTTTATGTTGGAATAACTTCTTGGAATAGGTTTATTCTAGATACTGCTATCAATGGGAATTTCCTAGAAGCCCCAGTTTGGGAGTCTCTTAGTATTATTGAAAATCTTGTTGGGAATCCCCTGTTGTTAGCATTCAAGAGGACATCACCCTAGCTCACATGTGGGATCGAAGAAGTATGTCTAGAGGGGGGGGGGTGATTAGACTACTTGACAATATAAAAAATCTGCCTTTTGATCATGCAAAGTTTTTGGCAGTTTCACAATTAAGATCAATTCAAGTATCACCCTACACATGCAATTCTAGAGTATAAGCAGCGGAAAGTAAATTGCACATGTAATAAAGAGAGGTGGAGAAGATCAAACACAGTTTGAAGACACGGAGATTTTTGTCGTGGTTCCGATAGGTGGTGCTATCGTACATCCACGTTGATGAAGACTTCAACCCACGGAGGGTAACGGCTGCGCGAGTCCACGGAGGGCTCCACCCACGAAGGGTCCACGAAGAAGCAACCTTGTCTATTCCATCATGGCCTACGCCCACGGAGGATTAGCCTTACTCGGGGTAGATCTTCACGAAGTAGGCGATCTCCTTGCCCTTACAAACTTCTTGGTTCAACTCCACATCTCAAAGACGGAGGCTCCCAAGCGACACCTAACCAATCTAGGAGGCACCACCCTCCAAAAGGTAATAGATGTTGTTGATGATGATGAACTCCTTGCTCTTGTGCTTCAAATGATAATCTCCCCAACACTCAACTCTCCTCACTGATATGGCTGTGGTGGAAGAAAGGATTGAGTGGAAAGCAACTTGGGAAGGCTAGAAATCAAGTTTCATATGGTAGGAATGGAGCAACTTGATCTCAACACAAGGGTAGGTAGTTCTCTTCTCAGAAAGTGTATGGTAGGAGTGGTAGACTTTCTGATGGCTCTCTCCACGAATAAAGAGGGGGTGGAGGGGTATATATAGCCTCCACACAAAAATCCAACCGTTACACACATAATTGAGCAATCTCGGTGAGACCGAAGTGAAAACTCGGTCAGACCGAAAGTTCAAATATAGTGAACGTTGGGGTTTTCGGTGGGACCGAAAATACCATCTCGGTGAGACCGAAAGTGTAAAGATATGAACGTTGGAGATTTCGGTGGGACCGAGAAAGAAAACTCGGTTGGACCGATTTGAGAAAGGACAGGGACAAGCCAGTTTCGGTGTGACCGAAAATGCAATCTCGGTGAGACCGATTTGAGCCAAGACAGGAGCTGGCCATTTTCGGTGAGACCGAAAATGCAATCTCGGATATTCCGAAATGATGTCAAACGGTTACAGAAGGTTGGCAGTCCAGATTCGGTGAGACCGATCTCAAACTCGGAAAGACCAATTTTTCTAGGGTTTGGAATATGGCTGAAGTGGTTCATCTCGGTGGGAATGAGTTGGAAGAATCGGTTTGTCCGAGATTACTTATGAGTGTGTAAGTAGTGAAAGTTGCTGATAGTTGAGGGAGCTAGATCACTAAGCACTTGAGCAACCAGATCATCAACACAACCTCATCCCCTTTTAATAGTATTGGCTTTTCCTATGGACTCAATGTGATCTTTGATCACTAAACCAAAAATGGAGTCTTGAGCTTTTGCCAATGCTTGCCTTAGCATTTGAGGGGTCCACTTGTTCAGTCATCTTGCCATACCAATGTGATTGAATTTCCTGAAACATACTTGATAAAAGCATTAGTCCAACCACAAAGTATGTTGTCATTAATTACCAAAACCACCCAGGGAGCAAATGTGCTTTCAATCTCCCCCTTTTTGGTAATTGATGGCAACACACTAAAATTATACAAAACAAAACATCAAAGCTTTTTGAAAGAAAGACGGAATTATCACGAAAGCTTTGACAAGCATGTAGTACACAGGCTCCTCCTACAAGTGTGCAAGATTTTCATAGATTATGGTTTTGGACTACCACAAGCACACAAGAGAGATAAGCAAGATGTGCTACATGCAGCTTGGCTATATGCATCAGAGCAGATGAAAGGAAATGAGTGATAATGCATATGTGCATGGTGATTTCTTGCAAACAAGTATTTACAAGCAAGTCACCATCATGCACATTCTGCAAGATGCATATACTTACCTTGAGGTTCCTTGGCATTGTACCTGAAAGGATAAACTTGGAAAAACAAGGTTAGATAACACAAGAGTATTCCTTCAACCAACTGCAAGAACATCAAGAGTACCAAGCCAGGGAGGACATATATAAAGAGTGTCTCATATTCAGCACAAGCTTGAATCAGCAAACATGTCTCCGAAACTAAAAGATTTTCAATGAACTCTGAGAGATTTTGCTTTCCATAAAGATATCAATTCTCTCAGAACAAGGGGTGTGATGGAAAGAGCAAAATCAAAAGAATGATGCCAATTGAGAATGATGTCCAATGTAAAATACGGCAAAGCTTTGACGTGATTCTCTCCCCCTTAAAATAAGATTAATTTTCTTCTCCCCCTAAGTCTTCTCTTCTCCCCCTACTCCCCCTATTCCCCCTAAGTCTTCTCCCCCTTTGACATCAAGTGCCGAAAAGGACAGCAAACTAGGTAGGGCAGGAAAGATGGAAAGAAAGAAAGAGAGAAGTGGGATCCTTAAGAATCACAACAGGGCAAATAAGAAACTTCATAGAGAAACAATTTGAATTTAAATTTGAGTCTTCTCCCCCTTAAGATTTAAATTTGAGTGGAGCTGCAGAAGTTTTATGTCCTGGAAGATAAATCGGTGACACCGAATTAGATGGATCGGTGGGTCCGAATCCTTTTCGGTTAGACCGAAAATTTCAAATCGGTGACGCCGAGTTTATTCCAAGGAAAAACAGAAATAATTCAGCTCACTGTGCGAGGAATGTTTCAAAGGATTTGCAATGAATTTGTAAAAGATTTTCGGGGAATTGATCAGAGCCAAAAGGATATTCACAAAGACATAAGAAAAGAAATAAAAAAAGTTCCTAGATGAAGTTTTTTTTTTTTGTAAAGAAAAACTCAATGAGAGAACATAAGAGAAAACAGAAAAACTCCAAAAGCATATGTACTTCATCTAGAAAAAGGTCGGCGACAAAGTCACCTATGTTTGAGTATATTGACTTAGGAGTCAAATGAGGACATTTGATCATAGGTCATACTCATCGTTTAAGCTCAAAATGGGGTTGCCATTTTTTGATTAAGCATTTGATGTGATCACATCTTATGAAGGTGCTTGTACTCATGACTTTGAGCAAAGCTCCTTAAAGATGTGAAGAACATACCTTGGGCTTGTTGTTGCTTTACTCATGTAGGTAAGCTTGATGTAGGTGCTCATTGAATGTGAAGTTGGAGCGCCATTTCTACTTGTGTAGTTCATCTTCCTACATGGGTTAGGCAAGCAAGGAAATACTCGAGGATATCCAAGATGACAAGAGTGAAATACTAGATGTATAAGATGTCAAAAAGGATATGTGGAATTTTGTTCCTTGAACTCAACATCCCAGAGGGCTAGATACTTGGTCAATGACAAGACTACTCATGAATTGAGTGTGTGGTAATCTTGTGGAATGTAGATCATCCAAGTACCTGCAAAGAGTTAGATGCAATACAAGGAGGCAAATGTGTCCAAGACATATGATCATCATCATAAGAGAAATATCAAGGATTAGTCAAGAGGCTCATGCCTTGCATGCATCAATGGAGTTATCACTCCAAGTTTGAAGCATCAATGATGTTCAACTCACTCCTCAAGCGACAAAACACTTTCTCATCAAGAGGTTTTGTAAAGATATCAGCAAGTTGTTTGTCAGTACGAACATGCTTAAGATTAATGTCACCCTTGGCAATATGATCACGAATAAAATGGTGACGAACTTCAATATGCTTTGTTCGAGAGTGTTGCACTGGATTGTGTCCAATCTTGATTGCACTCTCATTGTCACAAATCAAGGGAACACGTCTCACATGTATCCCATAATCTTTAAGCGTTTGTGTCATCCATAGCAATTGAGCACAACACGAACCAGTAGCAATATATTCCGCTTCGGCAGTGGATAATGATACCGAATTTTGTTTCTTGGAGGACCAAGATACAAGGGATCGACCAAGGAATTGACACGTACCCGAAGTTGACTTTCTATCAACCTTGTCACCTGCGTAGTCCGAGTCGGAATAGCCAACAAGGTCGAAAGAGGCCCTCTTAGGATACCAAATGCCAAAGTTTGGTGTGTGTATCAAGTATCTCACTATCCTTTTAACAGCTTTAAGATGACATTCTTTAGGGGCTGCTTGATATCGCGCACACATGCATACACTCAACATTATGTCAGGACGAGAAGCACAAAGATATAGTAGAGAACCAATCATAGATCGGTAAACCCTTTGATCAACGGGTTCTCCATCTTTTGTCAAGTCATTATGTCCACTAGTAGGCATGGGGGTACTCATACCTTTGCTTTCTTGCATGTTGAACTTCTTGAAGAGATCCTTGGTGTACTTTGTTTGTGAGACAAAGGTACCCTCCTTAGATTGCTTGATTTGCAACCCAAGGAAGAATTTGAGTTCACACATCATGGACATCTCATACTTCTCCGACATGAGCTGTCCAAACTTCTTGCTAAAATGGGGGTTAGTTGAACCAAAGATAATATCATCAACATATATTTGGCACACAAATAGTTCACCATTAACCCTTTTTGTGAACAGCGTTGAGTCTATCTTTCCAATTTCAAACCCTTTTTCAAGAAGAAAGCTAGTTAAGCATTTGTACCAAGCTCTAGGAGCTTGTTTAAGACCATAAAGAGCTTTGTGTAACTTGTAAACATGATTAGGCTTTTTGGGATTCACAAATCCGGGAGGTTGTTTCACAAATACTTCCTCCTCAATTTCACCATTTAGGAAAGCACTTTTGATATCCATTTGATAGAGAGTAATATCATGGTGATTGGCATAAGCAAGAAGAATGCGAATGGACTCAAGTCTAGCAACGGGGGCATAGGTCTCACCATAGTCCATACCTTCGACTTGTGTGTAACCTTGAGCTACGAGACGAGCCTTGTTGCGGATGACTTGTCCATCTTCATCTTGCTTGTTCCGAAACACCCATTTGGTTCCAATGATGTTTTGATCATCGTTGGGCTTCTCTACCAAAGTCCATACTTTGTTCCTCTCGAAGTTGTGTAGTTCTTCGTGCATAGCGTTCACCCAATCCGGGTCTTCAAGTGCTTCTTCTACCTTCATAGGTTCAATACTAGAGATAAATGAGTAATGCTCACAAAAGTTAGCTAAGCGAGTTTTAGAGCGAGTAATTCTCCCGGAGTTGATGTCGTTCATCATTTGTTCCACGGGATGATTCTTATTGACTCTTGCTCGAACTCGGGATAGCTTTTGTTGATGTTGTGGCTGAGCTTCCTCATCATCTTCATCTTCCTCTTCTTCTTCTTCATTGTTGTTGGTGTTGTCTTGAGGCGGTGGAGAAGGAGGTTGTAGTGGATCTTCTTGTTGCATTTCCTCATCTTGGTGAGTTCCACTTGTGGAGGCCTCCATGTTGCCTTGAGGTTCATCTCGCCGTGAGGTAGGTGGCTCCACATATGTAGATGAGGTACTCTCCTTCACTTCCATGGGACGGATCTTTCCAATAGATAAGTCTTGGATAGCTTCCGATGGGTCCTTGTCTCCTACATCAATAGGCATTTGCTCTACTTGCGAGCCATTAGATTCATCAAACTTCACATCTACCGTCTCTTCAACCTTTCGGGTGAAATTATTGTAGACACGGTAGGTGTGGGAGTTTGATCCATAACCAAGAAGAAAGCCCTCATGAGATTTAGGAGCAAATTTAGACCGACGATGCTTATCAAGGATATAGCATTTTGAACCAAAGACACGAAAGTATCCCACTTGGGGTTTGTTACCGGTGAGGAGCTTGTATGATGTCTTGCCGAGGAGCTTGTGAAGATAAAGCCTGTTGATAGCATGACAAGCTGTCTCGACCGCTTCTCCCCAAAAGTGCTTCGGTGTCTTGTATTCATCAAGCATCGTTCTTGCCATCTCAATGAGCGTTCGGTTCTTCCTCTCAACAACTCCATTTTGTTGAGGAGTGTACGTAGCCGAGAACTCATGCAGAATTCCTTCCTCATCGAGAAAAGAGTCTACATTGGCGTTCTTGAACTCCGTTCCATTGTCACTCCGAACTTTCTTGATCTTCACCTCAAATTGATTTTGGGCCTTTTTGGCAAAGGTCTTGAAGATCCTCTGAACCTGCGATTTATCATCAAGGAAAAATACCCACGTAAATCTGGAATAATCATCAACTATAACTAGACCAAAGGAGTTACCACCAAGGCTTTTGTAAGCATTGGGACCGAAAAGATCCATATGAAGAAGCTCAAGCGGTCTCCTTGTGGTCATGATGTTTTTCACGGGATGACTTCCACCAACTTGTTTTCCTGCTTGACAAGCACTACAAAGTCTATCTTTGTCAAAGAAAACATCTTTAACACCAAGAATATGATCACCTTTGATCAGCTTGTCTAGATTACGCATACCAACATGTCCTAGCCTTCTATGCCACAGCCAACCTTTAGAAGATTTTGCAATGAAACAAGCTCTAGGTTGGGCTTTCTTAGTGAAATCAACAATATATAGATCACCTCTACGGATACCGGTAAAAGCCATGTTTTGATTATCACGACGAAAGACTTGGCAATCTACTTTGGTGAATAGCACATTGAATCCAAAGTCAGCTAATCTAGACACGGAAAGTAAATTGTATCCAAGAGATTCTACAAGCATGACATTTTGAATAGAGCTATCATGAGATATGGCCACCTTACCAAGGCCAAGTACCTTACCCTTGGAGTTGTCTCCAAAAGTCACATACTTGCGTGGACCATCGTTCTTTGCGAGCTCTCGAAACATGTCTTTGTCTCCGTTCATGTGGTCGGTGCATCCACTATCAAGAATCCACTCTTTTCCGCCGGACATGTAGTCTCTCAGATTTGCCATAAGATTGAGACTCTTTATGACCTTGTCTAGCTCGGTGTCCGAATCGGAGTAATCATCATCATGCTCATGCTCATCATCATATTGACCCATAGATTGTTCATCATCAACACCTAGGTCAATTTGATAAGTACTTGCATTAGTTTGATCAATGTGACAATAGTCTTCGGAATGCAATGCAAGAGCATTTCTAATTATAACATTGATTAGAGCGGGATCACCCTTCTTTTTCATAAGATCACGAAGCTCAAAGAAGCATTTATCAAAGTTGGGATCATTGGGGTGCAACTTATCAAATTCAATAGTCTTGTGTAGAAATTCATCAAGACTTCTCAAAGAGTAGTCCGGATAAAGTTCTTCCAAGAATTTCCACATAGCATAGGCACACTCAAAGTTTGTAACAAGATTAAGCAAGTCATCGGGTAACCCTCTAATGATAAGATTTACAGTTCTAAGGTTACGAAGCAAATCAAGCTCTTCATCCATGGTAGGGTGCAAGGGGTCAAAAGGAGGCACATAGGGGGTCTCAACATATTTGCACAAATTGTACATCTTAAAGATACTAAGCATTTCAGACCTCCAAGAGTTATAGAACCTTCCATTAAGAACGGGCACTCTATGGCTAACACTCCCATCCGTAGACACGTCCATCTTCCTCCAATGGTGTGTAAACCAAAGCAATGGAGACCAAAGCTCTGATACCAATTGTGGGATCGAAGAAGTATGTCTAGAGGGGGGGTGATTAGACTACTTGACAATATAAAAAATCTGCCTTTTGATCATGCAAAGTTTTTGGCAGTTTCACAATTAAGATCAATTCAAGTATCACCCTACACATGCAATTCTAGAGTATAAGCAGCGGAAAGTAAATTGCACATGTAGTAAAGAGAGGTGGAGAAGATCAAACGCAGTTTGAAGACACGGAGATTTTTGTCGTGGTTCCGATAGGTGGTGCTATCGTACATCCACGTTGATGGAGACTTCAACCCACGGAGGGTAACGGCTGCGCGAGTCCACGGAGGGCTCCACCCACGAAGGGTCCACGAAGAAGCAACCTTGTCTATTCCATCATGGCCTACGCCCACGGAGGATTAGCCTTACTCGGGGTAGATCTTCACGAAGTAGGCGATCTCCTTGCCCTTACAAACTTCTTGGTTCAACTCCACATCTCAAAGACGGAGGCTCCCAAGCGACACCTAACCAATCTAGGAGGCACCACCCTCCAAAAGGTAATAGATGTTGTTGATGATGATGAACTCCTTGCTCTTGTGCTTCAAATGATAATCTCCCCAACACTCAACTCTCCTCACTGATATGGCTGTGGTGGAAGAAAGGATTGAGTGGAAAGCAACTTGGGAAGGCTAGAAATCAAGTTTCATATGGTAGGAATGGAGCAACTTGATCTCAACACAAGGGTAGGTAGTTCTCTTCTCAGAAAGTGTATGGTAGGAGTGGTAGACTTTCTGATGGCTCTCTCCACGAATAAAGAGGGGGTGGAGGGGTATATATAGCCTCCACACAAAAATCCAACCGTTACACACATAATTGAGCAATCTCGGTGAGACCGAAGTGAAAACTCGGTCAGACCGAAAGTTCAAATATAGTGAACGTTGGGGTTTTTGGTGGGACCGAAAATACCATCTCGGTGAGACCGAAAGTGTAAAGATATGAACGTTGGAGATTTCGGTGGGACCGAGAAAGAAAACTCGGTTGGACCGATTTGAGAAAGGACAGGGACAAGCCAGTTTCGGTGTGACCGAAAATGCAATCTCGGTGAGACCGATTTGAGCCAAGACAGGAGCTGGCCATTTTCGGTGAGACCGAAAATGCAATCTCGGATATTCCGAAATGATGTCAAACGGTTACAGAAGGTTGGCAGTCCAGATTCGGTGAGACCGATCTCAAACTCGGAAAGACCGATTTTTCTAGGGTTTGGAATATGGCTGAAGTGGTTCATCTCGGTGGGACTGAGTTGGAAGAATCGGTTTGTCCGAGATTACTTATGAGTGTGTTAAGTAGTGAAAGTTGCTGGTAGTTGAGGGAGCTAGATCACTAAGCACTTGAGCAACCAGATCATCAACACAACCTCATCCCCTTTTAATAGTATTGGCTTTTCCTATGGACTCAATGTGATCTTTGATCACTAAACCAAAAATGGAGTCTTGAGCTTTTGCCAATGCTTGCCTTAGCATTCGAGGGGTCCACTTCTTCAGTCATCTTGCCATACCAATGTGATTGAATTTCCTGAAACATACTTGATAAAAGCATTAGTCCAACCACAAAGTATGTTGTCATTAATTACCAAAACCACCCAGGGAGCAAATGTGCTTTCATCACATTATGAAAAAACTTGAAAAAATAGAGCTAGAGATGCCAAGCATTAATAAGATAAATGAGTTGGATCGTAAGATCCAAGGGAATTTGAATAGGCTTGATAGCTCCATCCATAAAATTTTCAAAACTTTGGAGACCGTCAAATTCCATGACTTGGACTCTTCTAGGATAGACAAGATTGAGGAAATCTTTGATACTCTAGGAACTACTTTCTCCTCAATCAAAACCAAAAAGGTAGAAACTCCGGCAAAGAGGGAGCCTAAGTTCGTTCATGTTCCAAAGGCTCCCCGTTCTAAAAGTAATCCATCTATTGCCAAAGGGGTTGAAACTGTAAAGACTTTGGAAGAAACACCTCTCTTTGATGAATTTATAAATGAATCTTCCCTTGACTTTTATCCTTTTGGTCTTCTCCCTAGAAGTATCTCTATGAGGCCTTTATTTGAAAGTCCTCTTAAGACTAGTTGTATTATTGAAGAGCTTTTTGATGATCTTGATGATGGTTCAATTGATACAACTTGATCTCTATGCATTATGCCTAGCTTAAAGGCCTAAAAGAAAGCGCTTTTGGGAGGCAGCCCAATGAATAAAAAAAAATTGTTGTGTCTTGATGTTGTTACTACTGTAGCATCATCATTGTATCTTTGCTTTTCAATTTTGTGCCAAGTATAGCCTCTGATTGCAAGAAAGTTCAAAAGTTGTGACGTGCTGTCCAGGAAACAGATTCTGTCCTTGGATAGAAAAATTTGTATAAAATCACCAGATCATCTTTTTGGTCTGAATTTTTTTGACACCGTGCTCTATATAATTGTCTTTCGTGCGTCCGTTTTGAGTTTTTTTATTAGAGTTGCAGAAGTGCTCCGGAAAAATCATTTACTACCTGTTGTTCTGTTTTTCACAGATTCTGTCCTGTTTTGCCTTTCCTTCATTTTGCAAACCTAGAGCTTGCTTTTTCTTTGCAAAAACCTTTTGGCAATCTTGAGAAACAGTAGAACTTCAAGAATATCTTTATTTCCAGCAAGGAACAATTATTTTATTATGCGTACTAACCTCGCTAATCAGATTATGATGAGTTATGTATGAAGGGAGTTTTCAAGTGTGCGAGGGAAGATGATAAAAAGATTCAGGAGTGTCAAACGCTCAAGCTTGGGGATGCCCCCATGCACCCCCAAGAAATATTCAAGGAGACTCAAGCGTCTAAGCCCGGGGATGCCCCCGTGCATCCCCTTCTCCATCAACATTATCAGTTCGTCTTTCGTTCCACTATATTTTAATCACTTCATGTGTTATGTGCTATGCTTGGAGCGTCTTGCTTTTAGTTTTCCTTTTAGTTTTCCTTAGCTTTTCATAACGAGTCGGAACTCAGCTTTCTTTATGTGGGAGAGAAACACGCTCCACTTCTACCTAGAACATAACATAGAATTTTCATGTCTATCCCTGCTGTGTGTGTTCTTTGTCTTTCAATAGCTACTATCATGCTTAGCTCTTAGTTTTCATGCTTATCTTTTTAAAGAGCTTTCGTTTAGTTGGTTGCTTGAACTCTCTTTAGTCATCATGCTTATCTTATTAAGAGAGTTTGCTTCCTTTGCATTGGTTGATATGTCTATGATAAAGATGCTACGTGCATAATGGCGCTTAGTAGTTCAGGTTTTCCTATGGTTAGTCCCAAATAATTGGGGGTTTCCCAATGTGTTATTGGAGTACCAACATGATTTGTTTGCCTATGATGTGGTATGGTTTAGTAATATCTTCCTTCAAAGAATTTATTTTGATTGACTTGCCGTATGCTCACGCATATTTAAGATTGTAAAGAAAGTCTGTCAAGCCTTGCTGATCTTTTGTTTCTGAGTAGCGATATAACTTCCATGCCTGATTCAATGTTGCTTTGTCGCTCTGCATGATTATGACCGTCATTGCTCCCTTAGTTGGTCGCTCCCAGTCTTTTGCTAACCTCCACCTGTACTAAGCGAACTGACTGCTTGTGCATCCACATCCTTTTAATCCAGTTATGCCATATGAGTCCACCATACCTTCCTACATGGTATTTACCTGCCATTCCTAACAGAGACTTGCATGTACCATCACGAAATTATTCAAAGAAAAAAAAGCATTCCTATTTTGTGCCTCTGTTGTAAGTTCATGAGGAAGTAGTAGTTAATTCATGATCTTTTTAAGTTGGACAAGCTTCACCCCGGGATTGCATGTATAATGTGCAAACCCATAATACGAGAAGGAACTGGCATTGAGTGCGCCCGGCTCAAAAAGATAATATAACAAACAAACCCTCCTTCACGCATTGTTCATGAGAAATCAGAAAACTTTGGCAGTGATAAACAAAGGAGATTAAAAGGATGTGATCGTCCTCATTCGGGAGCCGTTCCTCGAAACTTGTCCATCTCAAGAAGTGATTGAGTTGTCTGCTAGCATTCATTGACGAAACATGCATGATCTAAAAAAAACTATTACCTCTGTTTTTAAAATCAAGAGCTCTGGTACATGTTTTGTCTTTGTTTCCAACTACGGGTTTTCAACCTTGCCAACAAAAGCCACGGTTCGAGAGTCTCCACCTTCTTTTAAAGCACCAACTACTGAGAGCATGATTGTCATTCTGAGTGTAATGTGCATTGTCCCAAAGTAGCATTGTCTTTTGCATGATTGTGATATCGTTTATTCTGAAATCATTGTATCTAGTCATCACTTAAACCTTGGAGGTGCCCCTGCATTTATGTTTTGCTTCACTAAAGGGGGCAAGCTAGATATCACTTTATCATATTTGCACATCATGTTCATTACAAATCTATTTGATGTTTCAATATCATATTGTAAAACTTTCAGTTCTTTGTGATTTTCTCATGAGGCAACTTAATTACTATAGATTCATTGTCTCAGTAAGCTTTTGTCATGTCACTATGAAAAAGTCCTATATGGTTAATAGCATGTCACCACAGAAATTATTCTTGTTATCATTTACCTACTCGAGGACGAGCAGGAATTAAGCTTGGGGATGTTGATACGTCCAAAACGTATCTATAATTTCTGCTTGCTCCATGCCTCTTTTGGGTGATATTGCTATGTTATTTATACACTTCCATACACTTTTGATCATATTTGGACTAACCTATTAACTCAGTGCACCCCAGTGCCAGTTTCTGTTTTCGGCTGTTTTTGTATTTCAGGTTTTCGCATTACGAGAACTGCCAGAAAAAATCCAGAAAACTTATATAAAAAATCAGCGTGCCAGAAGCTACCAGGCACCCGAAGCACAGCCGGAGGGGGGCCACCAGGGCCCCAGGTGCACTGGTGGCGCCCCCCCCCCGGGCCGCGCCGGGGGGGGGCGCCTGGGCCCCCCCGAGCCTCGTCTGATGCCCCCCTTTGGCATATATTTAAAGCGTCTCCCGAAACCCTCGAGACGGGAACTCTTTTTCGCGATCTCATCTCTGTTCCGCCGCCACCACCGCTTCCAAGATCGGGAGCACCAGGAGAACTCTTCCCGGCACCCTGTCGGAGGGGAGGATCACCACCGGGAGCCTCTCCACCACCATGGACGCCTCCTGGATGAGTTGTGAGTAGTCTCCCTTGGACCATGGGTCCATGACCAGTAGCTATGTGATGTTCTCCTCCCGTTCTTGTGCTTCACTAATTAGTCCTCGTGAGCTGCCCTACATGATCGAGGCACATATGTAATCCTTATGTTGTTGCTATGATGAGTTTGCTGGGATCCGATGGATTATGAGATTATGTTCAGATTGTGTTTGAGTAATATATTTGATTCACCTCTTTTATATTTATGTTCGTAAGTAATTCTTGCATGTTCTCCGTTGTTATTTATTGCTTTGGCCAAGTAGTAGGTAGTGACTCCAAGAGGGAACGTTATGCTTGATTGTGGGTTCATGCCCCTCGATGACTAGTTTGAGTGACAGAAACATGAGTCTAGGGGATGTGCTGTTGCCACAAGGGGGAAAACAACGGTGCTTGTGCCCGCGGGTGCAAGGATTGTTTACTTTACGCAAAGTTCTTTTAATGCAGTTGTCTGGTTCTTTGAGTTTACACTATGGGTGGGACTCGCAACTTAATACCAGCGAGATGTTCTGGATAGATATCTCAAGGTGGATGATTAGTAGTAGATGCAGATGGATTTCGGTCTACTTACCTCGGCGTACCGCCCATGCTTTGAACCTCTACCTTTCTTGCAACTTAGTCAGCATTGGTTTGCGCACATGGTCCTGTCAATTGCCCAGCTGTAATTCGTTTACCTCACATAGCTGTTTTATCATCTTTTGGGAGAGAGACATCACTAGTGAACATCATGAGACTCCGGTCCATATTACCATCATTGATCACATCCTCTATTTACTTTCCACTTTTTACTTACTATTGCAATTATACCTATCACTATTATCACTTGCGTTTGATCCTTTGTAAACTACAAGACCGGAGGGATTGACAACCTCTCTGTACTCGTTGGGAGCAAAGTTATTTGTATCTGTGTGCAGGTCCACGTTGATTGCTAATATCTGGCGCCATTAGCAGTTGACACCTTCTTGTTGAAACTGGGAGTCTTTGGGAAATCGATCCTTGGTATTGCCAAGGGAAAACTTCTGCTACACTGCATCTCAAACCTTCCACTTGGGGTAACCAACGAGGGGTGAGAAGCCACCTAGCACCTATTCTCGCCCATATGGGCCCTTTAATCGCCGAAATTGGGCCGCAAAGTGGGCCAATTTCGGCGCCTGGGGGCGAGCTGAGGGCGACGACTGGACGCAAAACCGCCCGCAGCGCCAATTGTATCGCCGGCTCGCCCCCAGGCGGCGCTTTTTATGCGTCCTGGGGGGGGCAATGGCTGGAGATGCTCTGAGCCTTCAGCTTCTCTTCAGACCCCAAGCCTCACCCGCACTTCAAGTGCAAACGCGACGTGCAACTTCTCAAGAACCAGCGTGTTGGGAAGCAAGCACTTGGCGAGCTTCCTATGGGAAAAAGTCCATTTTGAACCTTAAATTTGTAGGGCTTAGCTAAATCGAACCCTGAACTCGGAATCCCGGTCGTTGGCACACTAAACTTGTCAATCCCAGTCTAAATCGAACCCTGGAGCTGTTTTCCACATAAGGAAAAAATTATATGTTAAATGGGATAATTCGCCACTCTCATTGACTGGCTTGGCCCACCTGTCATATTTATCTTCCACCTCTAATCTTTCTCCCCAATCAATTTATGTCCTAATCTTGTACATGCTACTAAAATTGACATGCTTGCGGCCTCTTCGAAGGATAGCCGGCGCTGCTCAGTACGGGGGAAGTTGCTACTGTTGCATGCTTCCTCTGGTCCCCTTTTATTTTGCTCTGGTATTCATTTGATGGTCAGATGATTAATCCCATTGCAAAGTTTGCACAAACTGATAACATCCGCATGACACAAAATATAAAAGTATTTCGGTTAGACTAGCAGTCCTGGGCATGGTGCCAGCCTGGTGCCATGGCACGTGCTGCTATCCCGCTACTCGCCATGGGAGAGTCGGCCATCGAGCTTGACCGCGTTGACTGTCAAAGACGCGGCCGACTCGCGCTCCTGTCTCTCCTCTTCTCCGCTGACGAGGCGCGAGCGCCGGAGGTTATCCCGTGGCATGGTGGCAGCATCTCCTATGCTCGCATATGAGCCGTCATCTTTCCCCGCCATTGCGCTGCAGCTATCTTTGCATTGCCTCGACCTCCCGCTGTGATGTTCTCCCGCTCCAGATTGCTATGTTTTTGTGTGTGCTCGCTACTGCCTGCTGCCGTCTGCGCTAGTTGTTGCCTTGTGCTGCAATCGTCGGATGCCTGCTACTAGGGGCGGGTTGCTCGATCGGGAGAGTGAATAAGACAAAGAAATTGGGGAAGAAGATTAATATGACGCATGGGCCCCACTGTCAGTGAGAGTAGCATTTAATCCTAGTCTGGATCGTTACTTTCCCGGTGCACCAAACAGCTCCGAGGTTCGATTTAGACCGAGATTGGTAAGTTCGGTGTGCCAACTACCGGGATTCAAAGTTCAGGGTTCGATTTAGCTAAGCTCTACAAATTCAAGGTTCAAAATGGACTTTTTCCCTTCCTATGTGGCCTGCTGCCATCGTAATCTTCCATTCTGATCTCCCTCAGTCGATGCCGCAGACACGGGACGGAGAAGCTCAATTTACGAGGGATCGTGATCTCGTTCGGAACCTTCCGCGTTCGGCCCGAACGGTGCCTCCCTGTCCCGGTCAGTTCCCGCGATTCGTTTGTGACCAGAGACAGGGCCTCCAGGCTCGGGGTCTGCTCCAGGATCCTGCCAACCGCAAAGACGCACCGTCGGCTGCGGATGCAAGCTTGCAGCGTGAGCCGCGTCAGGCAGGAGAACGGCGGGAGCCCGGCGGCCAAGAACCCGTCCCTTAGGCTCTGGTTGTGCAGATGCAGGTGCGTGGTGTCGGAGATTTCCTTGAGGAAGCCGGTGAACCCAGTGAACTCTGTGGGGTCGTCGAGGGGTCTGCAGAACTCGACGGTGCACGAATGGATCATCCCCGGTGAGCTGTGCAGTGTCAGGAGGGACTCCGCGGGTGCTTGGCCTGTGTATTCCAGGGATCCCAGCCCCGCCGACGCGTCGATGTGAACGGACCTCAGGTTGTGGCAGCACCGGAGGGCCACCTTTCGGAGGCGTTTTTTGAGCAGGGAGACCCTTTTGAGCTTGCACAGGGCTTCAAGCATGTTAACGACCCTGTCAACCCGGCCCAACCTGCCAATGAGACGCGGGCCCGGCCCAGCAGCGCCCGACGCAGCAACCAGCGCTTCTTTGGCCCAGAGTGGCACAACCAGTCCAGCCCAACTGCGCTCACTACTTAAGACTCGGTCTTCCCCTTTCCCAGCCATCCAGTGGATCACCGAACCGGCTGCGACGGCAACCCTATTTTCTCTTCGATCCATTCTTGTACTCTGCTTGTATCAAACTCAATTCGCCACCGTGAGAATATAGATCGAGAGATCCCTAGTGTGTCCCTAACATCTGGTATCAGTCGGCAGAGATCCTCCTTCCTCTCCGTTCGATCTGGCTCATCTCATCGAAACTAGAGGGACTCGCCACGGTCGCCACCTCGTCGAAACCATGGATCCTGCCGCAAAAGCTTATCTCGACAAGCTCACGGCAACGATGGAGGCCCTCATCGCGGTGACCACCCGTCTCGACGATCTCGTCGCATGGCGGCCGGATCTGGAGCGCCGTGTCTCTGATCTGAGCGACGCGGTCACCGCCTTGCAGCAGGCGCGCCCTGCCCACTTCACCGACACCAGCGGGGGCGCGCCACCGTTGCGCACCACGGCGCCACCGCCCGAGCTGCCCACCAACAGTTTAGGCCTGGCGGAAGGCGATGAGGACGTTCCTCAAGGGTCTCAGGACTGCGACGACTTCAATCTGCAACGGGGGAGGCCGTCGGTGTCGTTGCAGACACCGCCGCCACTCCCGGCCAACGGTCAGATCGAACTCTTGTCTTCCCCTTTTGCGCATGCGAGTCAAATGCTTGCGGGCTTAGGACAAGCCCACCCTTCCATTTTGTTTCCTCAATTTTCGGGCGAGAACCCGAACATGTGGAAGACGATGTGTGAGCAGTACTTCTCCATGTTTGGCATTCACCAAACCTTCTGGGTCCCCATGGCCGCCCTCAACTTCTCAGGGGCTGCGGCCATATGGCTCCAATCTGTCCAAAAGTAGCTCAACAGCTTCGATTGGGAATCCTTTTCTGCTCTGTGAACTACCCGTTTCGGTCGTGATCGCCATCAACTTCTCATACGCCAGTTTTACACTATTAATCAGACATCTACTGTAGCAGATTTTATTGAGCGTTTTGAGTTGATCATTAATCATTTAAGCTCTTATTCAGACTCAATTCACCCATTTTATTTCCTCACACGCTTTGTGGAAGGATTGCGGGCGGACGACACGGCCTGTGCTCTGGCGCTGCTTCAAGAGGAGGTGGCAGACAACGCTCACACGGAGGCGCAGCGCCCCACACCAACGCTCCCTCCGGAAGCGTCATCGCGACTCCACGTACCACTCCCACTGCCTCCTCCACCGACGCGCACGACACCATCAGCACCAGCCGCGGATCGCCGCGGCACGGACGCCGCCCGAGCCAACACCACCAAGCTCAAGGCTCTCCGCGACTACCGACGAGCGCGCGGCCTTTTTTTCAAGTGCGGCGAGCGCTGGGGACCCGACCACACCTGCCCCACGTCGGTCCAACTACACGTCGTCGAAGAACTCTTGGAGCTCTTTGGCATCGATGCAACAACACCAACAGCAGCGCAACCAAAAGCTGTCCCAGACGAAGTGGCCATGGCCATCTCCAAGCCTGCTCTTACGGGGGGCGTATCTAACAAGGCGTTCCAGCTGCTTGCGTGGATCCAAGGGCGGGAGGTTTTGATGCTGGTGGACTCCGACAGCACCACGTCGTTCATCAACGAGCGACTTGCCGCGACCATCCAAGGCGTCCAACCTCTTCCACGCGCGTATCAGGTGCGCGTGGCAGACGAAGGGGCACTCACCTGCTCCACCATTGTGCCGCGGTGCCAATGGTGCTCCCAAGGACATCAGTTCACGACGAACATGAAGGTGCTGGCTCTCGGCACCTACGATGCCATTCTGGGCATGGACTGGCTCGAAGAGCACAGTCCCATGACGGTCGACTGGCGCGCGAAACTCATCGAGATTCCGTCGCCCACGGGTCAGATTTGTCTCCGCGGCCACAAAGAGAATTCTTTAACGTGCACAGTCATCAATGCTCTACAACTCCAGCAACTGTGCAACACAGGTGCCATCACACATATGGCGCTGGTCTACGCAACAACCAGCGACGACACCAACATCACTGTCATTCCACCAGATATCCAGGCTGTTCTGGAAGAATTCGAAGATGTGTTCAAAGAACCAGACGGCTTACCACCACACCATGATTGCGACCACAAGATTCCGCTAATTCCAGGAGCGCAGCCTGTGAACATCCGCCCCTACCGACACAAACCAGAGCACAAGAAAGAGATCGACGCCCAAGTCGAAGAACTTCTCCGCAAGGGTATCATCAAGAAGAGCAGCAGCCCCTTCTGCTCCCCGGCCATCCTCGTCAAGAAAAAGGATGGGACATGGAGGCTCTGTATAGATTACAGACACCTCAATGCCATCACCTACATTGTCAAGTACCTTGTCACGATCATCGAAGAATTGTTGGACGAGTTGCACGGCGCAGCCTGGTTTTCCAAGTTGGACCTGCGATCGGGCTACCATCAGATCCGCTTGGCGGAGGGAGAAGAGTACAAGACAGCCTTTCAAACACACTCAGGCCACTTCGAGTTCCTGGTGGTTTCCTTTGGTCTAGCGGGTGGACCAGCCACATTCAACGGGGCCTTGACAACTACCCTCAAACCAGTTGATCGCAAGTGTGTACTCCTCTTTTTCGACGACATACTGGTGTTCAGCAAGACCCTGCAAGACCACATAGACCACCTGCGACAAGTCCTGCAACTGTTACGCTGTGATCAATGGCGCGTGAAGATGTCCAAGTGCGAATTCGGTCAGTCCAGTTTATCTTACATGGGCCACGTCATCAGCCGCCAATGCGTATCCACAGAACCAGCCAAGATACGAGCGGTGGCCAACTGGTCAACACCAACTGACGTCAAAACTATGTGCAACTTTTTGGGTCTCGCCGGGTACTACAGAAGATTCGTCAGAAACTTCGGTATCCTAGCCCGTCCCCTGTTCAACCTTCTCAAAAAAGGAGTACCGTTTGTATGGACGCCTGCCACGGAGACAACATTTCAACTACTCAAACAACACCTGATTGAAGCATCGGTCCTTGCATTACCCAACTTCGCCCAACCTTTTGTGATCGAGACAGATGCCTGCGACAAAGGGATTGGCACGATCCTGCAGCAAGGTGGCCACCCAATCGCATACATGAGCAAAGCGCTGAGCCCTCGATACCAAGGCCTATCGACCTATGAGAAGGAGTACTTGGCAGTCATCGTGGCCGTGGATCAGTGGCGTCCCTACCTCCAACATGCTGAGTTCACTATCCTCACGGACCAGCGTAGCCTGACACATCTGACGGAACAGCGACTGTCGACCCCTTGGCAGCAACGGGCTTTCACTAAGTTGATGGGGCTCCGATACATCATCAAGTACAAAAAGGGTCTGAGAACACAGCGGCGGATGCCTTGTCAAGAGCCAACACAGCAGAAGTGCTACACACTCTCAGCATATGTCAACCAGCTTGGCTCGAAACATCATCAACAGCTACAACACCAACCCCCAAGCACAACGCCTCCTCGAGCAACTGGCTATCCGAGCAGACCCAAAAGGGCGATTCCAACTTCAGAACGGACTCCTCCGCTTTCGGGGCCGCATTTGACTGGGCGGAACCACAGCGATGCAACAGCGTATCATCGCTGCCTTCCACGACAGCCCGATGGGCGGTAATTCCGTCTTCCCAGTGACGTACCGCCGCGTCCGCAGGCTGTTTGCTTGGCCCAAGATGAAAGCGCACATCCAGCAGTATGTGCGATGCTGCCAAGTCTGCCGACAAGCCAAGCCCGACCGAACAGCGTCACCAGGTCTGCTGATGCCTCTGCCTATTCCAAAGGAGTCGTGGGATCTAATTACCATGGATTTTGTGGACGGATTATCTCAATCCGGCCAATACAACTATCTGCTCGTGGTGGTCGACAAGAGAACTCGGTTTGCGCACTTCCTACCTCTGGCTCATCCTTATACAGCGGCTAAAGTGGCTCTACTCTATATGCAACAACTGTACAAGCTGCATGGCTTTCCTGGAGCAATTGTGTTTGACCGTGACCCAGTTTTCACCAGTCACTTCTGGCAGGAGCTGTTCAGTTATGCAGGCACGGAGTTACGAATGAGCACGGCAAACCATCCTCAGACCGACGGCCAAACCGAAAGGGTTAATCAATGCATCGAAACTTACCTGCGCTGTTTTGTGCAAGCATGCCCGAAAAGATGGAGTTTTTGGGTACCTCTGGCACAGTTCAGGTACAATTCTTCACACCACTCAGCGATTGGGATGACACCCTTCAAGGCCATGTTCGGAAGAGAACCACGACACTGGGGGATCACAGCATCTACTTCGTCCTCGGTTCCAGCACTACAAACTTGGCTCGAAGAAAGGGCAGTCATGCAAGACCTCATTCAACAATAACTTCACCGTGCGCGGCAGATCATGCAAGATCAAGCAAACAAGAAACACTCCTCCCGACAATTCCAAGTCGACGACCAAGTCTTCCTCAAGCTCCAGCCGTACATACAAACATCAGTAGCCCCACGTGCCAACCACAAGCTCAGCTACAAATTCTACGGGCCGTTCAAAGTCATCGCCAAGGTCAACGATGTCGCCTACAAGCTTCAACTGCCTCCACAGGCGACGGTGCACCCAGTCTTCCATGTCTCCCAACTTCGACACGCCTTGCTCCCCGGTACGACAGCATCTCCGACTCTTCCCTCGGGCGCAGGCGAGACGGCGATTCCGATCAAGGTGCTGCAATCAAGATGGCGCAAGAAGAACGACATCATGATCGAGCAAGTCCAAGTTCAATGGTCAGCAGGCGCAGCAAGCGACACCACCTGGGAAGACAAACAAGCTCTCCAAGCTCGCTTTCCTGCAGCAGAGGCTTGGGGGCAAGCCTCGTCCCAAGGAGGAGGGGATGTTAACGACCCTGTCAACCCGACCCAACCCGCCAACGAGACGCGGGCCAGGCCCAGCCGCGCTCGATGCAGCAACCAGCGCTTCTTTGGCCCAGAGTGGCACAACCAGTCCAGCCCAACTGCGCTCACTACTTAAGACTCGGTCTTCCCCTTTCCCAGCCATCCAGTGGATCACCGAACCGGCGGCGACGGCAACCCTATTTTCTCTTCGATCCATTCTTGTACTCTGCTTGTATCAAACTCAATTCGCCACCGTGAGAATGCTGAGGCACAGGGTCCGGATGGCGGCGTAGGACAAGAGCCTACGTGGGAGGATATACCGGGGGGCATTCATCTTCTCGTACTCTTCCCCGTCGGAGTCGCTGCCGGCCTCACTGTAGCTGCCAGTACAGATAGAGCCGATGCGGAAGCGCAGGTCGAGGTGGAGCCCCGGGTGGCTGCAGTTGTTCGTCAGCGGCGGCATCGTCACGTAGGCGAGCCATTGGTCGACGGCGACCTTGTCCCACGGATGCCAGGCGTCGAAGGCGAAGCGGAGGCTGCGCAGCGGCACGGGATGGCCGGGGCACCAGCGGTGGCAGAGGAGCGCCGGGGCGAAGCCGTCCAGGAGCGCGTCGCTGCAGCTCTTCCTCTCCGACGCCTCCACGTAGTAGGTGAACCAGTCAAGCTCCCTGTCGCCCTCTGTCTCCTCGAACGAGATGGCGTGGACGCTGCCGAAGATGTGGCGCCACCGGCAGGACAGCACCGCCGCGCGGGCCGCCTCCTTGGTGGGGAGGAAGGAGAGGATGTGGCCCAGCACGTCCGATCGGCGCCCCGATGACGGCGAGTTCTTCTTGCGTGGTGAAGCCATATCTGTCGATCCCGTCCAAGGTTTTGGTTACCGAATGAGGAAATTTTACCGAGAGTGACGGATAAACGTGGTTATCACGGTTACCGGAAAATACCGAGAAATACCGAGAATATTTCGAACGAATTTTATAGCTGAATTTTAAATTCAAATAAATAAATGAACGAACATTCGAACCAGAGACCTGTCAAAACAGGAACTAAGTTGCTACGAACACGTCAGAATCAACTCTCATGGCATTAATTAGATCCTACGCACTTTACTACAAATAGAGCGTTTAAATTCAAAATTTTCAAAAAATGATATTTTTTTGCTTCGTACGAGGATTTATCAAGGGGCACGGAAATATGCGGTAACCATGGGAAATCTTGAAATTTCGACCGGTAACCAAAACCTTGATCCCGTCCCGGCCACTGGCTAGGAAGAGATCGGTGGTCTGGTTTGGGGCGGAAGTTATTAGAGATCAATCAAGGAAAGGCTTCCGTTGGAAACAATTCGAATTCGGTTTCCGATCCAGAGGCGAGCCGGTGGCGTGCTTTGCGATCCAAGTGGCCACCGGATTCCTAGCAAATCTCTCCGTGGCAGCGTTCATTACGATCTAGAATTGGATTGATGTTAAATTAGGTGGGCTGAGCCTCCGCGGGCGGTCGACCTCGGCTGGGCTCCACCGGCGTCTTCCCCGCCGGCCAAAACAGATCTTCTCGCTGCCGGTCCACTCCGCCGTTCCGCTAGCTCGTCACCCAAACAGCGTTACCTCGGGACCCCTCCCTCCTCCGAGCATCATTCAGGGTAAGGTTTGCACACAACCCTCTCGCCATCATCGCATCCGTTTTCCTAGATGCTTACACGGACCACATCTCAACACCGATGACTTCGGAACCTCTGGAAAAAAAATCGCTTGCCATGGAAACACTAGTATTTTTATTTACAATTTTATTGTGCTATAAGTATTGCACATCTAAATCCTACACTAGTAGAAAACAGGGCATTGGTCCAGCCCATTAGCCCCGGTTCAATCTAGAACCGGGACCAATGGGGGTACTGGACCCGGTTCGTTAGCCCAGGGGGCCGGCCGGGCCACGTGGGCCATTGGTCCCGGTTCGTCTGGACCTATTGGTCCCGGTTGGAGCTAAAAACCGGGACCAATGGCTCTTGCTCGTGGCCCACCACTATTGGACCCGGTTGGTGTTATGAACCGGGACCAAAGGCACCCCTTTAGTCTCGGTTTGTAGCACCAACCGGGACCAGTGAGTTGCCTATATAAACCCCCTCACTCAAGAGCAGAGCTCACTGCTCTGTTTTTTTTCTGGCCGAGGGGGAGAGGGGTTAGTGGTGCTCTAGCTCACCTCCTATGCACACAACGTGTTCGGTGGAATTCCCGAGCCATACTAGTTAAGCTTTTCTCCTCACGAAACTCTATTTTCTCCGAGATTTGTCTAGGTTTAGCGGTCCGTCACGTCCCGTCCCCGTCTTCGCCGCCGTCGATCGCCCCCGCCGATCTCGTCACCGGCACCACCGTGGTGAGCCTCTTGTTATGTCCATGCTTTTCTTACTTTTATTATTGCTTTAGATAGATATTTGTCTAATTTTCTTACGTTTATTATTGCTTGTTATTATATAGTGCGATGGTTTTGATACCCGCCCACGTGGGCCCTCGTCCGGTCTACGATTCGGATGTGGTATATTATCTTTAATTTATAACTATTTGTTTTAGTGCTTATGATAGTTATGCTGACCAACCTGACATGCATAGATGTTTTATTATGTCTAGGAGGTAGTTGAACCGGAAATTCCAACCGACCGTCTTGTGGAGAGGTTAAATTTAGTTGAAGAGGAAAACATTTCGTTAAAGAAAAAATTGGAAAAAATGGAGGAGGAGAAGATGGAATTGGAGTTGCATGTTGCGGAAGTTATCGATGATCACAAGATCAAGATGGACCCTATTGTCGAGAGGTTAAATTTAGTTGAAGAAGAAAACAAATTCTTGAAGGAAAAAATAAAAAAAATTGTGGACAAGAAGATGATATTGGAGTTGCATGTTGCGGATGTCGTCGATGATCACAAGATCAAGATGGATGCAATGCGGTTGAAGATTAAAAAGATTAGAAAATATGCCATTAATACCGAGGCTTGGTATCATTATGCCGTTGGATCAATTGTTACCTTGGTTGCGATTATGATAGCATTTGTTTTCGCGTTGAAATGTTTTACATAGTTTCGATGTGTATGGAGAGCTATATGTTGTTAGATGAGAACTATATATGTATGTACTTTGGTTTTAATGTGATGATGAACTTTTATCCATTTGGTCACTTAATTATCTATTTATGATGTTCTGTAATGGTTTTTGACACACTTAATTATATATAAATGCACGCAGATGAACCGCCAATGGATGTACGGTGACAAACACACCTCCGAGTACATTAAGGGCGTGCGTGAGTTTCTAAATGCGGCAAAGGCAAACAAGCAGAATGGTTTTATGTGTTGTCCATGCACTAAATGTGTGAATACGATGTCTTACTCTAACCGAAAAATCCTTCACTCCCACCTGCTTTACAAGGGTTTCATGCCACACTATAATGTTTGGACGAGGCACGGAGAAATAGGGGTTATGATGGAAGACGGCGAAGAAGAAGAGTACGATGACAACTATGTGCCCCCTGAATACGGTGATGCTGCAATGGGGGGAGCTGGTGAAGATCAAGAGGAACCAGACGATGTGCCCAATGATGCTGCAACGGGTGAAGCTGCTGAAGATCAAGAGGAACCAGACAATGTGCCCGATGATGATGATCTTCGCCGGGTCATTGTCGATGCAAGGACACAATGCGAAAGTCAAAAGGAGAAGCTGAAGTTCGATCGCATGTTAGAGGATCACAAAAAAGGGTTGTACCCCAATTGCGAAGATGGCAACACAAAGCTCGGTACCGTACTGGAATTGCTGCAGTGGAAGGCAGAGAATGCTGTGGCTGACAAAGGATTTGAGAAGCTACTGAAAATATTGAAGAAGCTTCCGAAGGATAACGAATTGCCCGACAGTACATACGCAGCAAAGAAGGTCGTATGCCCTCTAGGATTGGAGGTGCAGAAGATACATGCATGCCCTAATGACTGCATCCTCTACCGCGGTGCATACAACGATCTGAACGCATGCCCGGTATGCGGTGCATTGCGGTATAAGATCAGACGAGATGACCCTGGTGATGTTGATGGCGAGCCCGCCAGGAAGAGGGTTCCTGCGAAGGTGATGTGGTATGCTCCTATAATACCACGGTTGAAACGTTTGTTTAGAAACAGAGAGCATGCCAAGTTGATGCGATGGCACAATGAGGACCGTAAGAAAGACGGGAAGTTGAGAGCACCCGCTGACGGGTCGCAATGGAGAAAAATCGAGAGAAAGTACTGGGAGGAGTTTGCAAAGGACGCAAGGAACGTATGGTTTGCTCTAAGCGCGGATGGCATTAATCCTTTCGGGGAGCAGAGCAGCAATCACAGCACCTGGCCCGTGACTCTATGTATGTATAACCTTCCTCCTTGGATGTGCATGAAGCGGAAGTTCATTATGATGCCAGTTCTCATCCAAGGCCCTAAGCAACCCGGCAACGACATTGATGTGTACCTAAGGCCATTAGTTGAAGAACTTTTACAGCTGTGGAATGGAAACGGTGTACGTGCGTGGGATGAGCACAAACAGGAGGAATTTGACCTAAAGGCGTTGATGTTCGTGACCATCAACGATTGGCCCGCTCTCAGTAACCTTTCAGGACAGACAAACAAAGGATACCACGCATGCACACACTGTTTAGATGACACTGAAAGTATATACCTGGACAAGTGCAGGAAGAATGTGTACCTGGGCCATCGTCGATTTCTTCCGACCAACCATCAATGTCGAAAGAAAGGCAAGCATTTCAAAGGCGAGGCAGATCATCGGAAGAAGCCCGCCATGCGTACCGGTGATCACGTACTTGCTATGGTCAATGATTTACATGTAATCTTCGGAAAGGGCCCCGGCGCACTAGCTGTTCCGAATGACGATGAGGGACACGCACCCATGTGGAAGAAGAAATCTATATTTTGGGACCTACCCTACTGGAAAGACCTAGAGGTCCGCTCTTCAATCGACGTGATGCACGTGACGAAGAACCTTTGCGTGAACCTGCTAGGCTTCTTGGGCGTGTATGGAAAGACAAAAGATACAGCTGAGGCACGGGAGGACCTGCAACGTTTGCACGAAAAAGACGGCATCCCTCCGAAGCACTATGAAGGTCCTGCCAGCTATGCTCTTACGAAAGAAGAGAAAGAAATCTTCTTTGAATGCCTTCTCAGTATGAAGGTCCCGACTGGCTTCTCGTCGAATATAAAGGGAATAATAAATATGGCAGAGAAAAAGTTTCAGAACCTAAAGTCTCATGACTGCCATGTGATTATGACGCAACTGCTTCCGGTTGCATTGAGGGGGCTTCTACCGAAAAACGTCCGATTAGCCATTGTGAAACTATGTGCATTCCTCAATGCAATCTCTCAGAAGGTGATCGATCCAGAAATTGTACCAAGGCTAAGGAGTGATGTGGCGCAATGTCTTGTCAGTTTCGAGCTTGTGTTCCCACCATCCTTCTTCAATATCATGACACACGTCCTAGTTCATCTAGTCGACGAGATTGTCATTCTAGGGCCCGTATTTCTAAACAATATGTTCCCCTTTGAGAGGTTCATGGGAGTCCTCAAGAAATATGTCCGTAACCGCGCAAGGCCAGAAGGAAGCATCTCCATGGGCCATCAAACAGAGGATGTCATCGGGTTTTGTGTTGACTTCATTCCTGGCCTTAATAAGATAGGTCTCCCTAAATCGCGGTACGAGGGGAGACTGACTGGAAAAGGCACGCTTGGAAGGGACTCAATAATATGCAGGGACGGTTATTCTTGGTCTCAAGCACACTACACAGTTCTACAGGACTCTACATTGGTGACCCCGTATGTCGATGAACACAAGAACAGTCTGCGCTCCAAACACCCGGAGCAGTGCGACGACTGGATTACACGTGAACACATCAGGACTTTCAACAATTGGTTGGAAACACGTCTCAGAGGTGACAACACTGTTTGTGATGAGTTGTACTTGTTGTCCAGGGATACGAGATAAATGGGAATACATTTTACACGATTGTCCAAGATCAAAAGAGCACCAACCAAAACAGCGGTGTCCGCTTTGATGCAACAACCGAGAGGGGAAAGGACACATATTATGGTTACATAGTGGACATATGGGAACTTGACTACGGACATGATTTTAAGGTCCCTTTGTTTAAGTGTAAATGGGTCAATCTGTCAGGAGGCGGGGTACAGGTAGACCCACAGTACGAAATGACAACAGTGGATCTGAAAAATCTTGGATACACTGACGAACCGTTCGTCCTAGCCAATGATGTGGCACAGGTTATCTATGTGAAGGACATGTCTACCAGACCGAGAAAAAGAAAAGATAAGGAAGCGAATACATCATACGATGAGCCAAAGCGCCACATAGTTCTTTCAGGAAAAAAGGACATCCTGGGAGTGGAGGGCAAGACAGACATGTCTGAAGATTATGAAAAGTTTCATGAAAATCCTCCCTTCAAAGTCAAGGCTGACCCAAGCATCCTGATAAACGATGAAGATTATCCATGGTTACGGCGCAATAAGCAAATGACACAAGCGAAGAAAAAGTGAAGAGTTATTTCCGCAACTATTATGATGATACCATGCCAACTTTGTAACAAACGAGTATGATACCATTGTCCGTTTGTACTATTCAAATTTCAATACTACTTGCACTAACAAAACAAAACAAAACAAAACAAACTTGAAAAATAAATAGCAACAATAAGTAATTTGTTGTAAGTATAAACAAAATAAAATAAATAAAGCAACAAAGAAAATAAATAAAGAAAGTAAAATAAATAAAGCAACTCTAAATACAGCAAAAAACAACTTAGAAATAAACAAAGAAAATAAAATAAATAAAGCAACTCTAAATACAGCAAAAAACAACTTAGAAATAAATAGCAACAATAAGTATTTTGTTGTAAGTATAAACAAAATAAAATAAATAAAGCAACAAAGAAAATAAATAAAGAAAGTAAAATAAATAAAGCAACTCTAAATACAGCAAAAAACAACTTAGAAATAAACAAAGAAAATAAAATAAATAAAGCAACTCTAAATACAGCAAAAAACAACTTAGAAATAAATAAAGCAAAAAAGGAAAAAAAATTGGGCGCTGCCCAGTGAGCCTGCAAGGCCTATAGCACAGGATCCACCTGTAATATAAGGCCCAGCAAGCTCACAGGGCAGCGCGCAGAGTTAGGCCCAGAAGCCTGCATTTGAGAGGAGCTCGAGAGGGTGGGAGCAGCAGCCCTTATAAACCACTCTCGAGCTAATCTGCTAGCGAGGTGGGACTAAACATCCCACCGCACCCGCGCCAGCACAGGGCCTTTGGTCCCGGTTGGTGGCACCAACCGGGACTAAAGGGAGGCATTAGTCCCGGTTGGTGGCTGAAACCGGGACTAATACTGCTCCTATATAACCAGGACTTGCGAAATTTTGGGCAGTTTCCTTCTTCCCCGCTCCGACGCCTCCCTCGATCTGCTCCTTCCCCGTCGCCGTCGCCGTCGCCCCCGTCGCCGTCGCCGTCGCCCCGTCGCCGTCGCCGTCGCCCCCGACGCCGCCTCGTCGCCCCGCCCCGCGCCGTCGCCGCGCCCCGCGCCGTCGCCGCGCCCCGGCCGGCCCGTCGCCCCGCGCCGCCGCGCGCCCCGCCCCGACGCCGCCTCGTCGCCGCCCCGCCCCGCCGCCGTCGCGCCGCCCAGCCCTGCCGATGTGAGGGGCTCCCTTTTTTTATGTTTAATATATATATATTGCTGTATATATATAGTTGTTGTGTATATATGTATATATGTGTATATTTTTTTATGTTTATATAAATTGCAGTATATATAGTTGCTGTATTTATATGTATGTGTATATCTTTTTTTTCTTAGGAATTTGCTAAATATATATGTTAAATATATATTTATGTGTATATAAATATATTTTTTCTTAGGAAGTTGCTGTATATATGTGATGTGTGTATATGTGATGTATATAGTTTTTTGTTTATATATGCTAAATATATATAGAAAGTTTTATATATGCAAAAGTTACAAATTTAGAAAAAGAAGGATAGGAAAGAAGAAAATAAGAAAGAGGAAAGAAAGAAGAAGAGGAGAGGAAGAAGAGGAGAAATAAATAAGAAGAAGAAAAAAAAGAAAAAAAGAGGAGAAAAAGAAAGGAATAGAGGAGAAGAAGAGAAATTTTCTCTTCTTCTCCTCTATTCCTTTCTTCTTCTCCTTTTTTTTTCTTTTTTTTTATTCGATCTTCTCCTCTAGCGGTTCCTTTTTTCTTCTTCTTCCTCTTTTTTTATCGGATATGTCTATGTCGATATACACCCTCCCCGATAACTTCGACATTAGGGGGGGCCGGGGTCGAGGGTCGTCGAGGGACCGAGAGGCCGAAGGTCGAGGGGTCGAGGGTCGTCGAGGGACCGAGAGGCCGAAGGGCGAGGGGTCGAGAGGTTGCCTAGCAGTCGGGGGTCTAGGGTTGTGGATCGCCGAGCAGTCGGGGGTCAAAGTATTGAAGAATTCCATGACTTCATCATTTGCCAGAAGTAACCGGGGCATTTTGGTACAAAGTTATGCAAAGATATTTTGGAACGGAGTTCCTGATAGAATAATCCGTCTTTTGTTACGAATTATCCTATCGGGGACTCCGTTCCAAAATAACTTTGGAGAGCTTCGTACCATCATGCTACTGTTACTTTCGCCTAATGATGAAGTATTGGTTTGTTGAATCCTTTGACACTAGACAAAATGTGACATGAGGGGGTCTAGGGTTGTGGATCGCCGAGAAGTCGGGGGTCGAGGGGTCGAGAGAGGTTGCCTAGCTAGTGTCAAAGTATTGAAGAATTCCATGACTTCATCATTTGCCAGAAGTAACCGGGGCATGTTGGTACGAAGTTATGCAAAGATGTTCTGGAACGGAGTTCCTGATAGGATAATCCGTCTTTTGTTACGGATTATCTTATCTGGGACTTCGTTCCAAAACAACTTTGGAGAGCTTCGTACCATCATGCTACTGTTACTTTCGCCTAATGATGAAGTATTGGTTTTGTTGAATCCTTTGACACTAGACAAAATGTGACATGAGGGGGTCTAGGGTTTGTGGATCGCCGAGCAGTCGAGGGTTGAAGCTAGTTCTACGTTTGCCATTAATATATCCATCTGTCATGTTTGAATAATAATTGGCATGTTGTAAATATTTGTAGAAACAATGGACGACAACACCCGAGACCTAGCACAAGAAGCGATGTTGATGGACATAATCGCACACGGACAAAATGCCGTCTTGTCGTTTCTCAACGACACCGATGAGCAGGTCGAACAAGAGCTGCAGCTGGAAGATCTAGGCTATGATATTGATGAATCCGGTGACCCAATGCCGGTGCAAGAAGGAGACCGTGATGCTGGCTCCGGTGACCGAACCGAGTCCGGCCAGGAGGTATATATGTTAGTTAAGCATGTGCTGACTAGTTAATTGATTCATTCATTAACTCTCGTCTTTGTTCCTTTTTCTAGCCCTCCGGATCGAGCAAATCTTCGGTAAAGAGAAGAGGAGCGAAGAAAAAGTTGAGGCCGGATGAAAAGTTTGAGATCTCAGAAATCTCGCGCTCCGGCGAGCCGATTGCACCCATCCGGACAAAGAACGCATTTGTTAATCAGTGCGGGGTTCTGGTTAGGGACAAGATCCCGATCAGCATCCATCAATGGTTAAAGCCGGCTGCAAACGACGCTCAGGTGACTTATGTCACTGATATGCAGAAAGAAGATCTTTGGACTGAGCTGAAGTCAAATTTCGTCCTACCGCGAGAGGTTGATCCGGCGAACCCAGTTAAAGAGGAGTTAATCAAGTCTGCTGCACTTTCGAAGATGGCAGACCAATTCAGGGCATGGAAGAAAAAACTGAATAAGTTTGTCAAAGATAAAAAGACTCCAGAATTCGTGGGCATATATGAGAAGATCAAAGATGACTGGCCCACATTTGTGGCCCATAAGAAGTCGGAAAAGAGTCAGAAGATGTCGGAGACAAACTGGATAAATGTTGCGAAGAAGATGCATCACCATCGCACGGGGTCGGGCGGCTACCTCGTAGCCCGGCCTAAGTGGGCCAAGGCTGAGAATGATCTGCTTCAGAAAGGGATCGAACCAGAGACAATGCACTGGCCAGAACGTTGCCGGACTTGGTTCTTCGGGGCTGGCGGAACCTTGGACCCTGTAACAGGGTGGTGCATTTGGACGGACAAGCAATTGGAAACACCACTCACGAAGATGCAACAGTATATCAAAGCAGCGCATGAAGGGACGTTCATCCCCGATAGAGAGAACGACGAGCTGACAATGGCCCTCGGGAATCCTGAGCACCCTGGACGGACACGAGGCACGCCAGGCTCCCTTCCGTGGCGTGCTGGGTTTCCGGACGCAGGAGGCTACAAATGCCACGACAGGAGGAAGAAAATGGAGCAGACCGAAATCCAGGCGCTGCGGGCCAGAATACAAGCGATAGAGGAACGGGAAGCAAATCGGGAGAAAAGAATTGCCGAAGCTTCCCCCGAAGCTACCCCGCCATCTCAGCGGAGAAGCAGCGTGGCTTCCACCGAGCTGCTTCAGCCAGAGCCTGCCTTGACGGCTACTGCCAGGAATCCTGTGGATGCTATCACGCAGGCACAAAATTGCCACCTTATGGCACAGTGGATGAATCTGAAGGTCAAGGCGGCTGCTGGCTCTGTTTATCCTTCTGGACCAGACGACACTTTTCACTGCCGGCCGATTCCAGAAGGATATGCTAGGGTGATGGTCGACGAAATAACGGAGGGATTTGAGGAGCTCCAGCTTGACCACCCTACCGGTGAAGGGGAGACTCGGCTGGGTTCTTCACTGAAGACTCCATGCCTATGGCGGAAGGACCTAATCAACATTCTCAACTGGACGCCTCCGCCTCCTCCTCCTCCTCCGACGAGTCAGGGCACTCCGCCTCCTCCACCGCCTCCTCCTCCGGCGAGTGACCATCAGGGCACTCCGGCTCCTTCTCCGGCGCGTGGCGGCACACCGCCTCCTTCGCCGCCGGCGCGTGGCGGCACTCCGCCTCCTTCGCCGCCGGCGCGCCCGAGCAGACAGCCTGCTCCTCCTTCTCCGCCTAATCAGCAAGGGCGGAAGAGACCTGCCGCCGCTCCGGCTACTCCTGCTCCGGCGCCTAAGCAAGTAAAAAAGACAGCCGCTTCGTCTGGTCCGGCGACGTCTACCAGTACAGCCAGAGGCGGGAGGCGATGCAGATTCGGTCCTTCTCTCACGCCTCTAGAGAAGTTACCGTACGAGAGGTCCGACGAGGAAAACACGAAGATCGCTGAAGGCGAAGTGAAGGACTTTTTTGAAGGGTTGAAAACACAGAGACATCCACCTCCGGAGGAGAAGATAGATGCGGTGAAAGCAAAGCGCACTCTTGCTGCCCTGAAGCAACCAGCGAAAAGTAAGCCGAAGGACAACTATGACCGCATTATTCAAAAGACATTTCAAGATGCCAAGCGGTCCGGAAGTACAAAAAGTGATCAGAGGTTAGCAGAAGGGCGAGCTGGGAAACAAATTGCCCAGCTCGGCGAACAAGCGAACCAATCGTGCCCCCCGCTCAAGGTGTCTAGCGACATGGTCGCTAATGATCCGAGGATGGTGCCCGGTTATACCAATCTTGCAGATTACGCGTCCGACGATGTACACTATGATTTCATGGACGTGCAGATAGAAAGATACGAGTACAAAAAGCCTCTCGTCAAAAATGAAAGATCTCTATCAACGAATATGCGAAGATTGCATGATTGGTACATGAAAATCTGCAGAGAGTCTGGGGGGAGGAATAACTTGTATTTGAGAGTTAAACCGGAGCATGACCTCGTTGGAATTGACATGTTGCCTGTTCCATTTGAGGAGTTCTATCAATTTTTCAATCAATTGGCCCTCGATAAAGCAACGGTCACCTGCTACTGTCTGTAAGTAGTACTACTTCTGTCATTAAGTCTCTCTATATAGCTGATCTTCATTGCATGTATTTATAATTATCCTCACTATATTATGCAGATTGAAGATCGTCGAATTGAAGAAAAGACAAGTAGGTGATATTGGGTTTATTAACACATACCTCATAGATGCAACCGAGGTTAAATTGCGTCCCGGCGATACCGAGACCAACTTGCTACGATCGTTGGTGGTAAATGAAAACAAAGATATAATACTCTTTCCTTACAACTTCAAGTGAGTGTTAATGTCTTGTGCATATTTGTTTTCCCTTATATATCAGTCAAGTTTATAGTGATGTAATTGATGATCTCATGCATTCGTGCGCAGCTTCCACTATATTCTCTTAGAGATTAAGCTTGAGAAGAGAATAGTAACTGTCTTCGACTCTAAACGTAAAGATCCCGAGGAGTATGCGGACATGACTCAAATGCTAGCCAGGTAAGTTAAATCGATCAATATTATCCACCATGCATATATATCAGCAACTTCATTTCTGATATCGACTAATTGTTTCCTTTGTCTGGCAGGGCTTGGAAAAAATTCACCAAAAAAGCTCCGGGACTGCTGAAGAAGCTACAATTTAGATACCCGAAAGTAAGTACTATATAGTAGCATGTTCCGCGCGCGCATCTCCTATATCTTGATTCAAGCGCTAGTTTCATCAATACCAATTTGGCATTCTTGCTTATCAGTTTGATTGACCTCTATTTCTTGTAAAGCGGTTGTGGCAGGAACCCGGGAATGATTATTGTGGATACTACATTTGCGAGTCCATCCGCCACACGACCTGTGAGCGGGGCTACACTGATGAACAATTTGAAGTGCGTAAGCAATCAATAATATTCACAAATTTATAGCATCATTTCATGTATTGACCCCCTACTTCAAATTAGATGTTTCGGATGCGGGATGAACTCCTAACACTAGATCGTCTGCGAGCAATTCAAGAGGAATTGGCGGCATTCTTCCTTGAACACGTGATCGCTGAAGACGGAGAATACTATGTGGACCATGCATCCATGTGTTAGGAGATTATTTTTGTAAGAGATAATTATTGTATATATGTGCCCGGTAGTGTCGGATAGATATACGAGAACTTGTTGTTCGACCAATCTTTCGGAGAAGGAGAGGTGATCGATATTACTTCTCTCTGTATGCATATATATATATGTTGATTATACGAGATCTTCTGTTCCTTCGTTTGCTTAGTAGCTAGCAGCTAGCTAGCTAGCTAGCGTGACTCTAGTCCTCTCTATATACGTATGTGTAGTATGTAGCGTCGACCAAGCACGGACATAAGAGAGAACACTTCTCTCTATTAATTAGCTAGCTAACACAATATATGAAACACCTAAATTAACCCCCAAAACCTAAAACCCCCCTCCCCTTTCAAAAAAAAAACAAAAACCACAGCCACAGAAATGCTGACGCGTGGATGCCTTTTGGTCCCGGTTGGTACCACCAACCGGGACTAAAGCCCCTCCTGCCTGGACTCGGTGCACAGGCCACGTGGACACCCTTTTGCCCCGGTTCTGGATTGAACCGGGACTAAAGGGTCAGAGCATTAGTACCGACCCTCTTGTCCCGGTTCCAGAACCGGGGCTAAAGGTCCAGATGAACCGGGTCTGATCCCCCTTTATCTACTAGTGCTATGTCATTGATTCTACGTTAAGATTCTACGTTAAGATTCTTGCAAGCATTTTCTTGAGTGTTGAACAATTGATCTGGATGCAGCAGCACTTATTATTATGAGACGAGATGGACATAGAGAAAATAGAGGTACAAATGATTGAACTGATTGCTGAAAATAAAAATCGGTTTTGCTAAAGCATATCTAGATGTGTCATAAGTATTTTGCACATCTAAGTCCTATGTCATTGATGTTACACATAGATTTGTGTAGATATTTCCTTTCCCTTTTTCTTTTCCTTCTTATGCTTGACAGAGTCACTTAAATGTGCAATAACTAGAGCACATCTAGATGTGCTCTAGACAAATCCAATAAAATTTCTGCAACTTACTCGTGTAACATGCTTTTGCTGCCTAACATAATACATTTGTTGTACTTCGAGGACCTGGACAATGATTTTTATAGTTTGAGGTCCTACGTGACACCCTTGAAATAGTTCAAAGACCCACCGTGCACTTCGCTCACTATAAAATTTATAGTTGGCTCCTGCTATTATCTTTCTATTTCCCCCGACAATTGGAAAACGTATCTTTATAATACATAAACTAATCCATTGGTGTGTAGTGTAAGTGTAACTACTACTATGTAACCATAATTTGAGATTTACAAAGTCTCATTAGTTAGAATCAAATACAATAGGAACTGAATATTGGATTCCTCTGCATTTTTTGTCTATCTTCCCAATTTCTGTTTATAAATCAAGATTCATTCTCAGATTGAAGTTTCTTCCTTTAGCATTGCTTTCTATGTCCTCCTACAAATATTGCATTCATACTAGCATACACATAATATTGTTGCATCTACATGGTTGCTCCAGCAGTAATAATAGGTCAAATAAACATAGGGGTTAAAGAGAGCAATGCAATCACTAGCTGCCAGACTTGCCAGCAAGTCATTTCTTTGTTATTGCGAGCTAAACTTTACCGCTCCTGGGCAGGAATAATGTGAGGAAAATAGCTGGGAAATACAAAGATGATATCTAGGTCAGATTAACATGTGTGGTACTTTTTTTTCTTGTAAAAAGTGATGATAACTTCATAATTAAGAATGCACTTTACACAAAAATCTAGGTAAAATTGAAGTTCATGGTACAATTAGTTGTCTAGATAATTACCCCTGTATTTTCCATTGTCAGTTAAAAAATACGATAAATGTTTTATATTTACAGGAATCTGTTTGTCAAAAAGAGCCCCTCGGAAGGGACCAAAGACTAAAGAGCTTGTAAGATGAGAAAATTCAAGGGTCTTCAGCTTCACCATTTACCCCACGTAAGTAAATTCATGACTTAAACCATGTTATTGGTAGCAGCACATTCATTCTCTTCTTCTTTTATGAGGGGAACTGAGACAAAATACATGCATATTCTTTGTGGCTGGAACATGCTGAGTTGTCTTTGTTCCGCCTGCAGGATGTTCTCCGTATCATACTGTCAAGATTGACAATGAAAGAGGCTGTGCGGATGAGCGTACTATCTAGGAGGTGGAGGCGCCTCTGGAAATGCTACCCAAAGTTAGTATTCACCAGAGCCACGATGCGCGGAAGCAATGCCGTGGTAGGCTGTCGAAAACCCTTACGGACAAGGTTTATCAGGGGTATCAACAGCATCCTCCGGCAATTAAGGTCCACTAACCTGAACAAGTTTGCGGTTAAGTTTGCGCTTCGCAAAAGGCACACATCTCACATCGATAGATGGATCAAATTTTCTGCTGCTTCAAAAACGAAGCATGTTGTCATGGATCTATGTCCAGGACAGAAAGGCAGTAGCAAGAGAGATGATATGTACAGTTTCCCACTGCATCTTTTCAGTGGCTCCAGTGGCTCCTGTGTCAGGTCTCTTAGTCTAGCATTTGTCTTTTTAACACTGCCCCCTGATCTCCATGGATTTGCAAACCTTAAGAAGCTGTCTCTGCATATGGTGACCATTACAGGAGAACTCCAGTGTTTGTTTCCTGAGTGCGCTGTTCTTGAGTGGCTAAGCATCATGAAATGCAGGATGGTTGGGCTAAGCATAGGACAGGAACTAAGCCGGTTGCAATATCTCTGCGTCAAGTTCTGTAGCCTGCAGAAGCTGGATATACAGGCTCCAAACCTCACCACGCTCGTCTTCTCGGATCTGATGGTACCTATCACGATTCATGGACCTTTGAAGATTTCTGAGGCAACGATCAGCTTGCTCTCGGCCTCGGACTGTTTCAATTACGTCTGCACTGATGTAGTCAATGCCCTTCCGCACGTCCAGTCTCTCTCCATATATTTTCAGATTAACACCAAGGTTTGTTCATTGAACACTGGAAGAACATGCCCTCATGATTTTGCTTCAGTTCTTCATGCTATGAGGTCATGCCATGTTTGTTGCCTTGCAGGTTCAGGGGTTTGTCAAAAACCCTACCAGGCTCACCAACCTGAGACATTTGACCTTAGAGATCAAAATTGGTGGGAGTCCAGAAGCTCCTGGTGGAGTTCTTCGCCTGGCTTACCTTTTGGAGTTGGCCCCTCTTTTGGAAGACTTGGTAATTCATGTAAGTACTTGATCTTGGGCTAACTTAGTAGTCATAATAACAAAGGTTTACTTAAACTTCTTAGTGTGTAGTCAGACATTCTAAAGTTTGACCACTACTAAGATTAATAGAACGGCAGTAACACAAATTGTTCGTTATAAACAAAAATAAAAAAAACCTACAGTAATTTATTTGACACATTTTTATGCAGATGTGCTGTTTTACCTCAGCGACCCACATCTGGGAACCGAGCGTGGATCCCTCCCCGCTGCCTCCGCACAATCATCTCAAGACTATCCGAATGACGGGGTTTTACGGTTTGAATTGTGAGCTCGAGCTGGCACACCATCTTCTTCGGAACACAACCTCTCTTGAGCGTATGATCATAGATCCAGCGGTGGGGAATAACTCATTTATTCCATCTCTGAAGGCGGCACAGAGAAACATGCGTGATGGTAGGGCGTTGGCCTTTGCTAAACTTTGGAGGAAGGGGTTCAGTGGGGTCCTTACCATTCTGTGAAAAGGGAACGATAAATTGCGGGTATGTTACATCTGTTCAAGGCAAGGAAGTGGCCATTGATGTTTGGAGGAAGGAACTCATAAAGGTCTATGCCATTTTTCAGGAGAGAGGAAATTATGTATTTCATTTATGTGTTTGTTGTTGGACTGGCTGGAGACCGAAGAGAGGGGTGTGTTGTTTTAAGCTGGTAACCTTTGTTGCTCATTAGCAGGATACACATAATAGTGTTATCATCCAATGATGTTTTGAAGGAAATTTCTCTTGATTTTCATCTGGGAACTAGAGATGCTCCCTCTGTCCCATTATGCAAGTATAAGAAAACAATTTCCGATTTCACAAGAATTAACCGCGGTCAGAGATTTTGGTGAATTGCTGTATAAATTTGATTAAACTAAAGATAGTTTGACATAATAAAAAACTGAAAATAAACTTGTTACTGGAAACAGAGGGAGTGAGCATTTGATTGCAGTATTTTTCCCCCTTTACCACATATACTACCAAAGGTACACACTACTGTACTTCTCTCTCTCTCTCTCGAAACAGACTTTCGCCTTGCTTTATATATAAAGCACAAACCGAACCCAGTACACGGCCGAACGATACAAGGTGATGAGGTAGCTCTCACACGCCGATCCCAGGATCACCGGTCCACACAAGACGCATGCGACTACGCTACCGAAAACAGTACATGAAGATCAGAGTACAATGCCACGCAACGCCCTAAACACATAAGCTCCACGACAACGCCCTCAGGAGGGAAAACGACGCGAAGTGACGCCGCTACCGAGTCCAGCATGGACAAGGGTTTTCACCCGGAACCCGGACAAGAAGAGGAGCACCACGACGACGTCTTCCGGAAGAGAGCGGCGCCCGTGGGCGTCGCCTTCGCCGGTGACAAAGCATGGAGCTTTCGCTCGGCAGCTTCAGGGCGCGCCCGATGAGGTCTGATCCCGAGGTCTGGATCGGGGTGTCCCCACTGCCAATGACAGAGAGCACACCCGAGCTACCCGCCGGTACACCTCTTGCTGCCCACACGACCAAGAGGACAACCATCACCACCGCCATGATGCCCACTGGAGAGCCAACCATGCGGACCGTCATCCGAGACCGCCACCCCGGCATCCATGTCCCAGACACCGCCCTCATCCACATCACGGATCACTGACCAGGGTAGGAAGAGTGAAAGGTGACTGCTTTCACTCCTAGCCCAGCATTAGCCACGGAGGCTAGGTTGGCACCTCCAGCGTCAGAGGCACCCACGCCCGTGTCCCCACCTAGCCCCGGTGGACCGGGAGAGACACGACCATGTGGCTACCGTCGGCCGTCGTCGAGCTGACTCCCACGGCCCCGGTGGATAGAAGGTAGGCGGCTGACGAGTTCAAGCAACGACCGGATCCATAGCTTCGAAATTTCCTCCTCTGCAAAAAAAAACAACAAAAGTTGTAGCAAATTTCCTTCACCTCGAAATGACAAAAAAAGGACGATGCTAGGTGCCGGTGCGCCAGCCGAACGTTTCGGCCGATCGTACGCTAGCCGTCGGATCGGCCCGTTTCGAGCCGTTGGAACCTTACCCACACAGGCCATCTTCTTCCTCTCACGAGCGCGTACTAGAAAGGGCCCCGTCTCGCCAACAACACGCGTTCTCCACCGTCGATGCCCCTTGCCTGCCCTCCTCGTCTTTGGTTGCCGCCCTCGCCGGACGCCCTAGTCGCCGGTCCCAACCCTCGGCGACCGTCCTCGTCACCGGCTTCGACCATGCAACAACCCACCCCGCGGTTGTACGAAAAGAAGCTCGCCGGTGTGCTCACCGGCAGTGGCGGAGACAGGGGGACCAGCAGGGCCCTGGCCCCCTGACATTAGGAGTTTGCTGCTAATTCATTGATGAATAGTGCGTAATTAGCAATTATTTGATGCTTAAAGTCTTTTTTTCTATGTTTTGGTCCTCCCCAACCTATTTTGACTACAATCGGTCCCCTTGATCCAAATTTCCTGGCTCCGCCACTGCTCGCCGGCATTCATCCCCCGCTTGCAACAAAAAAACGAGCGCTGGGGGAGATGCCCAGTGCCGCAACCGACGACAAAAAAGCTACAATCGCTGGCGAAAAAAGCTTCAACTGGCTATGAAAAAAGTTTCAGCTCGTACGACGAAATCTATGAACGACCAAAAAAAAGTTACAACCGGCGACAAAAAAGCTTCATCTGGGGATGAAAAAAGCTTCAACTATGGAGCCGTAAGCCATGGACGACAAACAAAAAGCTGCAATCGGCGATTACAAAGGCTACAAACGTCACTGAAAAAAGCTTCAAACTTATTGTCTTAGCTACGAACCCCGCGATGATGATGAAGCCGTTTTGCTGCAACCATAGTTGGTCTTGCTACAACCGGCGATGGGATTTGCTACAACCATTTTCACAGCTACTTGTAATGCCCAGGATGGGACTATATCTCCTACGTGTCGAGGCACGATTTAAAGATATAAGCCCATTCTGGAATGATCGCAAGTTTGGTACCTTTGCACATCTCATGTAAAAATAGGGATGAAAGCTGAAAAGATAGTTGGCTTACACTCGCCACGTCACACAAATCATTACATGTCCAATCATCATCCAAATAAACATCACAGCCCATCTAAGGGTAAAGATCCAAATGAAAGATACCAAACATAACTTAAACCATAGGTCTGAATCACCCCTAGTAGAAGCTCTACTGATCAACCGGATAGTTCACGTAGTAACGGCTACGCTCCTCGTCGTACTCCCAGTCTAGCTCGGTGCCATCGCCTGTGTAGCTCACCATAGTACCTGCATCTGGTGTGTTGAAGTAACTGTGAGCCACAGAGGACTCAGCAATCCCGTTCCCGGGTAACACGACCATCCAAGCCTTGGGTGTGGAACAAGGCTGAAGAAAGAACAAGAGTTTGCAGCAGCACTAGCACTAGCTTACGTAAAAGAGAGCGAGAAGAGAAGTGCCTCGGACGAGAGATGATCACGAAGTGATCCTAAACTAGCAAGTCATACATAACCCCACCGTGTTCACTTCCCGAATCCCTTTCGGAAAATGGCCGTCACGGTACGCACGCTGGTAGTGTATTGGAACATGGTGTCAAGTTTTCTACAACCGGATATTAACAAATTCCCATCTGCCACATAACCGCGGGCACGGCTTTCAAAAGTTCATAACCCTGCAGGGGTGTTCCAACTTGGCCCATGACAAGCCCACGATCCGCGGAGTCGCAACTCCAAGGTGGGAAGGCCCGAGTATTCTCGGAATCCCGTGCTCAAGATACTCCGACTAAGGTAAGGCTAATCCAGCAAATCCTCCCGGCGTGCCGACACCCTGACAATAGCCGCGCGTATCTAGTCTCAGGCCACGACCGGATAGGTCAGCCTACAGGTATATACCAATCCTCGAGTTTCCTCGTGGTGGCCCCGCAGTCTGCCCGTTTCGGACCAACGCTCATGTGGAGCACTGGCCCGGGGTTGTTGATTAAGAACTCGGGTTTGCAAGACCCTATGCAAGTTTTTAGTTGTTTAGGCAAATAGTACCAATGTTGGGACTTGCTGGAAAAGACTTAGCACTTAGCGGTTTATCGAGGGGGGTCCCATAACCCCAACCGTGTGAGGAACGCATAATCAAGGAACATAACACCGGTTTATACGGTTCCTAAGGCGGCATGAGTGGAACAAAACACCAAGCAAAAGGCTTAGCCTTCCACCCATTACCAATATATAGATGATTTCATTTAATAATTAATTTAGTGTGATATCCCAACAAGCTTCAACAAGAAGCAAAAATCTTCAATCTTCTCCTACAACTAACAATGCTATAAGAGGGGCTGAGCGAAGCCTACGTATAGCCAATCAATGGTTTGCATAGGTAGGGTGGTTAAACAGGTTCATGGTTACAATAGGAGGCTGACAGGAAAAACATGGGCATCGATGCAAAACTATAGAGCGATACTTCTAGCAATAGGCAAAGATAGTAATGATATCCGGGTTCGGTCATCTTGCCTGAAGAGTTGTCGATGAGATCGTAAGAGAGCTCCTCATTCTCAACCTCGGTAGTAACCTCGTTCTCGTACTCGTACTCAGCTTCCGGCTCTACTCAACACAAACACACAAGGCACGAAATCAACAAGATGCAATGCACAAAACTACTGGATGCATGGCTGATGCACTATGGAAGCACTGCAGATGCACTTAGGAAGCACAGAAAGTCTACATAGGAAGCACAGGGTTACAGCACAAGGAGCATGACAATGTGCATCAAGCAAAATGCTTCAAAACATGATAACAATAGGATAATATGAATATACATGCAAAAACACACAAGTTACATATAGGACTTGCTCAAAACGGAGCAACGGGCTAAAAGATACACCCGAAACAATAAACATGCACAAGCTGAAATAAACAGCCACATAGCAACTTCGGAGCAAGAGATAAATAGTCTACAGCACTCAAACATCATGGCAATGAGCATGGACATAAAGTAGACATATCCTACAGCAAACAATTCAATTGGAGCATCTCCAAAGGAAGCATGGATCAATAGCAACAAGCTATGACATTTTGAACTTGACAACAAAATCCTGACAGCAGTATTTTATAGCAACTTGGGAGCAAAAGTTAAATATGCTACAGCAACCCAAATAAGCATGTGTGAGAGCATGGATGGATAGCCAACAACTTATACAACAAGGAATCATCAAGAGTCACCCCAAAACTATCATGGATTTGCCTAGAACAACAAGCAAACATGGCATCTGGAAATTACAGATTCCAGACTTAGTGAAATTTCACTAAGTGTTAAAACAGTAGTAACATCATGGCATCTTTGTGAGCAAGTTTAAGTCACCTCAAAGCATGGCATGGCAAGTGGTAAGCACCACAACAAAGTACACATGATGGTGAATCCAAAACATCTAAGCATGCATCAAGGGGACAACCACATCAATAGCAACGGACTCCTCAACTAGGCATCTCGTAACAAGTTTAACAACATAACAGCCACATGCACATTTGCAAAGGAGATAAACATGGCATGATGAAATCTATCATGCAAGCTAAAGCAATCAACATGTAGAGCATCTCATGATGAACATGTGGACATATCATTTGCTTCATTTGGATAAACATGCAACAAGTTATCACATTGCAAACATGGCATGAAAACAACTACAAACAACAGTTTATAACAAGTAGCACTCTTCTCATGAAGATTAAGACATCTAGATGACCTCAAACATGCATGGCACAATGGAACAAAATGTAGTACATGTCACCACGATCATTTTGACATATCATTTGCTCAAATCGGACATGCACACAAAAAGTTATCCACAAAACAAATATGCATAAGAAACTAAAACTGCCAGGGACTTAGTGGAATTTGAACAACCTCAGTCAACGGGTCCACGGGCGGCGGCGGTCAAACGGGCCCGGGGCGGGTCAACGCGGGGTCAACGGGCCGGACGGGCTGGCGGATCTGCGGAGCGCCTAACGGGCTGGATCGGGCAACCCGGCCCGTTAGGGATCCAGTGGGGGGGGGGGTTCCCCGATCTGCATCGACGAGGCCCCGAGCGCTCGGCCGGCGGGAGGTCTAGAGCGGGGCTCGGGCGGCGACCCTCCCCGGCGAGGCGGGAGGCCGGCGGGAGCCTGGCCGGGCCGGCGGCTCGCGGTGAGGACCGGCACGGCGGCGCCCTGAGGAGGCGGCGGCGCGGTAGGTGGCGCAGGGGAAGAGGGGCAGCCGGCGACGAGGTTCCTGGTGGCGGCAGCGAAGTTTCGGCCGGCGGCGGGAAAGACGGCGGCGCGGATCTGAGGTTGAAGATGACCTCGGGCCCCGCGGGCCCGCGCGTCGGGGTGGAAGCAACGCGGCGGCACTTCGGAACCACGGACGGAGACTTCGGAAGCACGGCTCGCTGGGACGTCGGAAGCACGGCGGCTCAACGGTGGAAGCACCGGCGGCGAACTGTGGAAGCATTAGGGTTTCAGACGCGAAAATCGGGGGAGATGGACGTTTATATAGGCACAAGGAGCTAGGGTTGTCCAAATGAGGTGCGGTTTTCGGCCACGCGATCACAATTGGATGGCCTAGATGAAGGGAGGGGTTTGGGTTGGTTTGGTGGGCTGTTGGAGGGGTTTCTTGGGCCTCAAAGAGGGGGTACTTTCAGCCCACGAGAATAACTGTTGGAGCATCAAACGAACTCCAAACGCGACGAGATTTGACAGGCGGGTTACACATACCAAAATAACATCGCACGACAAGTCTCACACCAAAACGGAAACGTTACACGGCCAAACACCAAAGTAGGCCTCGGTGATGCCACGGACACGTGAGAGGGCTCCGGAACTCGAAACGGACAACGGGAAGGAACGAGTGGGACCGGATGCAAACGACAACACAATGCAATGCAATGCACATGACTATATGATATGGATGAATGCCACACACGCACACGACAAAACGACGAAAACCCGAAAAGACGAAGAACCCAGAATGGAACTGATGAAGCCAGATATATATATAGCCCAAAAGGGAAAGTATTACATCCGAGGCATTACACTACTGTTGCTGCTCCGCCGAGCTCCCACGCCCGCCCATGGCCATCTTCGCGGCGCCGCTCTGGGAGGCAAATTGCGGTACCGGTCATAGCAAAGTGTGATGCCGGTTGAAGCCTGTAGCAAATAATTGCAGTGTTTTAGGAGCAGACTTGCCCCGTCCTCGCCGCGCTTTCCCGCCATGCCGCCGCCCGCGCCCTTCACGCCGTCCATCCCCGCGCTCATCGACCTGGCTGCCCGCGCTCATCACCCCGGCCGCCCCGTGATCATCGCCCCGCTCGCCCGCGCTCACCGGCCATCTGCGTTAAGGAAGTGGGGCGCGTCAAAAAAGACTGTTGTGGGTCCCACCCACCAGCGCCTCGCGCGATGAAGCGAACGGCCGAAAGATTCAGCCGGCGTGTAGGCGTGAAGGGTTGCCCCCCCCCCTCCCAAAAAAACACCTCAAATGTAAACACCTTAAACACCTGAAGTGTTAAAAACACCTTAATGCTAAAAGAGAATTTAAGATCAATGTAACTCAAAGTTGCATATTAAATAAAATGTGATTCAGCCTGTCACTCTGGAGTATATTGTTTAAATAAAGCTTGCTCTTTTCTTTTTTTAAGCCGGAGTTTTGTGGATTACTCCGTGGGCAATTCAAGTCGACAGGAAGGAGCATTTGCTCGGCAGTGAACAAAATGATGTTCTTGGCACATTTTTATTTTTTTGAAAAAACTCATATTTTCAGCAGGAGAACGAAACACTACATCATCTCCTCGATGGGTGTGTGTTCTCATGCGTCACTTGGCACGAGGTTCTATCTTGGGGCCGCCTCACAGTACCACCTTCGGACATACTCCCTCTATCCCATATTGTAAGACGTTCTTTGACACTAGTTAGTGTTGTTGTGGTTGGAGGAAGTAGCTAACAACTTCTTCATGGAGACGCCGTTTTCTTCTCCACATGCAGACGCTCGTCAGATCTGCCTCTACTTCCACCACACCATTTATCTCTCGGGTGAAAGCCTAAACTACGGTGGGCGATTACGGCGCCTTTGGCGTCGTTTCCTTCTTGAAGTCGCCGCTTGGGAGCTGTGTGGCTGGTGGACAGTTGGGATGGAGTTGGAAGGCGTCGTTTCCTTCTTGGAGTCGCAGCCTTGGGAGCTGTGTGGCTGGTAGACAGTTGGGATGGTGTTGGCGGCGATCTGGATCAGGTGGTAGTGTGGTGTCGTATCTACCGCGTCGACTATGGCGGGTCTTGGCGGCATAGTGTCGGCGGCAGATGCGTCTTGATGGACGAACACAGGGGGTGGTGCTGTCTGGCGACATAGTGGCGCGTCGACCGCAGGCTTAGCAAGGTTGATGTGTAGTTCCTGTTCTGAAGATGGATAGGTGGAAGACGGCGACGGTCACCTCTGAGAGTGCGCTGGAAGACGGCGACGGTCACCTTCGGTGGAGATTGTATCCATGAGTGTGGAGTCGTCTATGATGGAATATTAATGAGAAGTTTATTGGTTCCTTTTGCTGCACTCGGTATTCTCTTCACACAATCGACCTTATATGATGACTCTTATGGGGAGTATTGACCTTATATCAGGTATGGTTGTGAAAACTTTGTTTAATCTTGGCAAACATAGCTTTGGTCATAACAACAAGCATGATTTTCCTAAAGTATCGACATAGCCAAAACCTTTATGTTATTATGCTTGAAGTGTTATGCTGACAAGGAAGACAACTTGATGTGTTATGCTTATTTCAATGTTTATGCTTTATATTGTTTTGCATCTGAGTCATCATCAATTGTCTGTTCTCTCATACCTTTGCTAGCCTAACTCTGTACTAAGCGGAATTCTGCTTGTGCATCCATACCCTTAAACCAATACCTTCCATATGAGTCCATCATACCTTCCTACTCGTGGTATCCCACTACCACCTCCTAAAGTACAGAATTTATGTGTTATCCTTAAATGTTCAAAATCTTTTATTTTGTGCCTCTGTTTTAGCTCATGAGGAAGTAGTAGCTAATTCATGATCTTTTTGAGTTGGACAAGCTTCACCCCGAGATTACATGTCTAATGTGCAAACCCATAATACGAGAAGGAACTGGCAAAGAGTGCGCCCGGCTCAAAAATAATATAACAAACAAACCCTCCTTCACGCTTTGTTCATGAGAAATCAGAAAACTTTGGCAGTGATGAACAAAGGAGAATAAGAGGATGTGATCGTCCTCGTGCGGGAGCCGTTCCTCGAAACTTGTCCAGCTCAAGAAGTAATTAAGTTATCTATTAGCATTCGTTGACAAATCATGCACCTCTCAAAACTTGTTTTCATTCTGTTTGATTTAAGGATAGCACATGAGTTTTCCCTACTACCCTAGAGCAGGGCCTATCTTTTAATTTTAAGTTGAGTCAGTTATTCCTACTCCCTTCTATTCTTAGAGAGAGCAGACATTTGATGTTGATAAGGATTCATTCATATAAAGTTGCATTAAGATTTGTCATATCATATCCTTGTTGACATTATCATTTGATAAGCAAGTTGTTTGTCAAGCCCAGCTAAGGCAAATATCTTCCTTTGTGTTAACACTTTCACTTCTTGCCTGATAACATGTTCTTTCAAAAGCTTCAATTAATCTCATCGAAACATAAAGAAAGAGCAAAAGTAAAAGCTATTAGTTGTTCTTTGACCAAAGGACATGTTTGCCATGATTCAATGAGTTTCTTTAGCCCTACTTCCGAACATAAGTGTTACTACTCTTTTATAAGGGCCTTATGAGTTGAAGATTGCTGTTAAGGATATTTGAGTTGGTGAAGAAACTGTGATGCTTCTTGTCCGTATTCTATTTATCGACACTTCACTCTCTAAACTTGTGGACAGGTTTACCGAGCTCAGTATTCGCTTGGGGACAAGCGAGGTCTAAGCTTGGGGGTGTTGATACGTCCAAAATGCATCACTATTTTGTATCATAATTTATCCTTATTCATTGATATATTTCACGTTACGATGATGTTCTTATGTTGTTTTGGTCTATTTTACACAGTTTGCAACTTTCCGATGCCGAAACAGCAGACGCAGGGTTCAGCGGTAAAAAGTGGACGCTGAGTTGCTGAAGAAGAATACCTCCAAATTACCTGAAAATTGACGGGAGATATTTTTCAGACGAATCACGAAGACATGCGAAAGGGCAACCGGAGGGGGGCCACAGGGTGCCCAGGCGCCCTGGGGGTGCGCCCCCCCCCCTGGCCGCACCGGGGGGCGCCTGGAGCCCCTGGCCCACCTCTGGTCGCCCCCTTTTGCATATATACTCTCCGTTATCCAAAAACCCTAGGGACGGGAGTTTTTACGGAGTTCCGCCGCCGCTCCGTGGCGGAAACCTACAGAGAAGAAAAAGCCATCTCCAGTGGGCAGATTCCGCCGGGGAGATCACCTCCCGGAAGGGGAGATCGTCGCCATCGTCATCACCATCGTCACAGGCATCATCGAGATCATCATCAACATCATCCCCAACACCAGCACCATCTCCATCTTCATCCAAATCTCATCTCGCAATTGCAACTTGTGTTGTAACTCGTACTATCTATCCTCTCTACTCATCGGTGTTGATTACTACTTTGTGGTGAATGCTATTGAGTTTTGTTGGAGAAATATTATTATGTCCAGATTGTTTATCACCCATTTATCTCCACTGATCATGATCTCTTTTATGTCTCGTGAGTAGTTACTTTAGTTCTTGAGGACATGGGGAAAGTCTTGTTGTTAGTAGTCATATGTTGTTGAAGTAATATGTGTTGTTTGATACTTAAGTTGTGTTGTCATTCTACTAGTGGTGTTGTGTGAGTCGAACACTCAACACTTCGCCTTATTAAGGACCTAGGAGAATACATTGTGTACAAAGAATGCTTACGGTGGGTTGCCGGAGTGACAGAAACCTGAACCCCAGTTCGCACACTTTTGCATAAGGGAACAATGGATCCTCGATCGTATTGCTATGGTTAGGCTTTTGCCTTAAATTCTATCTTGTATTTGCGGATGCTTGCAAGGTGTTTAATCATAAGAGTGCACTCATCTTAGTCTAGAGAGTGTACTAGCATAGATCCACCCACTCAACACTTATCAACACATAACATAGTATCGATACGGAATATGGCGAAAGCACATGACTACTTCTCCCGTGTGTCCTCAAGAACGCTTTAGTCTTTATAAGTTCAGTTGCTAGGCCTCTCCTTTGCTAAGAAAGGATTGGGCCACTTGTTACTCTCAGTGCCTTTTACATTGCTTGCTTTTACTTTCCTGTTGCTTATATCGAGAAAACCCCTAAAAAGTTATCTTTCAGTGCTTGCAGTAATTTCTTGCTCAGAATCGCTTATCAATACCTTCTGCTCCTCGTTGGGTTCGACACTCTTACTTATCGAAAACGCTGCAATAGATCCCTTACGGTTGTGGGTCATCAGCATCCTAACTTAGTTGGGGCCTCCGGCTTTAGATGTTAGGCTTTGGTGTGAAGTCCATTTGTTATCCGGCTCAGATTTTGGCACCCCTTCATCAGGTGGATAGGAGTTGCAACAGATGTTGCTGAGATGGTGGCTTCAGAATTACTGATATATTACTGTGTAAGGTCTTTATGAGGAGAACGGACGTTTGGGTCTCGGCCTCCATGGAGGCCTTTATTTAAAAAAAATCAAAAAATCTTAAAAAAATTGTGCAAGTAAATAAGGATGTTATGTGTATGCGTCTAAAAATTCAGGATGAGATACGTCGAAACATGACCTGTGCAAAAAAGACAAATTCATGGCCTAAGAGGATGAATAGCATCTTGTGTTAAAAAGCCCTAGATTTGTCATCTTTGCACAGAGCTCAGTTCAACGTATTTTGCCCTGAAAATTTACACACATGTGTGTTATGCCTTCATGTATATCTATATATATTTTTAGAATTTTTTGAAATGTAAAAATATGAAATTTGATGAAATTTGAAATGTGAATTTGGAGGTCAACATGGAGGCCGAGTTCCAAAGGCAATTTCTGCTTTATGAGTAATTACTAAAGTGGTTGCATGTATCGACGAGATGCAGAAGCCGAGGGTTATCCTCTTTTTTAAAAAAAAAACTAACAACTTTGTGGTTGTGTCCCTGTCAGCTAGCGTAAAGGCGCGTCCTCGCTGGTCATCCTCGGAGCATTTCCAACAGGAGCGCAACCGCGCGATGCGCTAATTTTTTTTACAGCGCCAAAGTATACTTTTTTTTGCGCGCAGTGGGACGCTGGCTCCAGCGATCGCTGCAAAATTTTCAGCGTGCGCGAGCATCCAGCGCTTGCAAAACACCTAACCAGACACACAATATGATGATGCTTCAAACATAAACAAGTGTGCAAAATAAAATAGCATAGTTCAATTGCATGACATAGTTCACCTAACCAAGTTCATGACAAATAAAAGTTCACACAAACAAATGGCACATCAACAATCATGCCACATCATCATCCTTCTCTTCTTCCGAATCATCCGAAGACGATTCTTCCTTCTTCTCTCTATTTTCAAGCGCCGCATCGTCATCGTCATCGGGAGCTTGGATGGTGTTCGCAAGATCTCCAACGGCATCATGCGAAGGTATGTGAGGCACATCGGAAGCCATGCGTCCAGCAATGTCACCCGAAGGTGCTCCCATGTCTCCCATTGTAGCTCTAAAGCCACTCATGCCTCTCATAGGTGCTCCAATGCCTCCCATGCCATCCATGGTAGCTCTGAAGCCACCCATGGTAGCTCTGAAGCCACCCATGCCATCCATGGTAGCTCCAAAGTCACCCATGCCTCCCATGGCCATGACTCTTTTTTGGACCAAGACATCATCATGGGAAAGATTGATGTACTCATTTTGCCTATCATCGAGGTTAGATGTGTTCATGAAGAACAAGTACTTCTCCCATTCCAATAATCTTGCTCACTCCTTCATGGCCAATTTCTTCTCCTGCAATGCCACCTTCCCCTCCTCGGCCGCCACCCTCCTCTCCTCGGCCGCCACATCTTGGCTCTTTGCCATCATCCTCACCTCGCTTGCTTCCTTTCGTGCCTTCACAATAGCTTCCATAGCATTCTTTAAATCATCATCTCCTTTCTTCTTCTTCTTTTCTTTTGCATCTTTTTTACCTTCATTTGGTCTTTTTGGCTTGGAGTAGGAAACCGAGTTTGGTGTAGGGCTTCTCTTGACGCCATCACTTGATTCCTCCTCATCATCATCATCTTCCTATTTAATAGTTTCCTTGTTTTTCTTGCTCTCCTCTTGGTCATCACGGGGCTTCCATTTCTCTTCATCCTTCAACGCATTGTAGCAATGTGGCAACACAAATGGTCACTCTTTCTTGATCTTCCCTTTCTTGGTCTTCTTCTCTTCTCCTTGAAATAAGTTGTGTGCAATAGTGAGATACAAACAAAAGAACAAGTTAGCACTTGAAACACCAAAGAAGAAGCATGAACATGGAAGGAACAGAGAGGCAGATGGAGCTTCCCCCAGCCCCTCCCAACGCCTCCCGGCCAGCCACTTCCCCGACCACCGCCCATGCCCCGCCGCTTCCTCCGGCGATCCTCCAGCCTCCCCGGCCGGCTCCACCAGTTCATCTTGACCCAATAGCCTGGGTCGACTCCCCCTCTGATCGGGCGCTGCGCATGGCCCTCGACGTGGGTGACGCCATGGGCGCCAATTTCGAAGCTCAAGTCTGGTGTGCCCTCTCGAAGCACATCAATCCTCGCCCCTCGGAGCCGCTTTGCTACCTCACAGCGGAGATTCACCACAACTCCCTCGACCTTGACGAGAAGCTTGTTGGAATCCTACTGCAAGCTTGCCTGGGCGGCAACGCTCCGGCATTCCAGGTTCTCTGCTTCTCTGCCGGTCGTTTCCGTTGTACGGTCTCTGATATGCGGATCATCAACGTGCTCGTCGCCCAGCCGTTGCTGGTCGGCCGTTCGCTCTCCCTCCGGTTCCTTCCTTTCCCTCCGCCTCCGCCGTCCCCCACAATCCCCTCGGCCATCCTGTCCGTCGTCTCACCGCGCTCCTCCCGCATTCCTCCAAGCCCTCCCAACTATGGCGACCGCTTCCAACATGCAGCTTCCTTCATCTCCTCCCAACTTGGCTTCTCGCCTAGCCCTGGTGCTGATTTCTCGCGTAACATCGCTGACTTGCTAGGCATTGGCTAAGCTTTCTGTCAGCTAGTATTCCCTCCGTGTGACTCTTTGATGTAATCTTGGCTCTTTATTCTCATCTTCTATAACCTTGTTACATGTATGGTTTTTCGGCCTGGTTTTCCTCATAAACAGGGTCTACTTCTTCAGGTTTTTGATCCGGTTTTCCTAATAAACTGGATCAGCCAAAGCTGAAGGGGGACTCTTGGCTTTGGCAGCTTTTTGAGCAATATATTCAGGTGGGGATCCTCTCCCCCCCC
>LR738710.1:866948093-866989182 GCA_902687465.1 Secale cereale
CCCCCCCCTCACCGCTACCAGAGACGGCCGCCGGGAAGCCCGCGCGGGCGCCGGTGAAGGTGGCGGCGGGGATCTCGGCGCTTCACCCCTTCTTGGAGGCCAGTGGTTCCTGGGGCGGCGGCCCTAGCAGGAGAGGCGACGTCGTCGGGCGGTCGGCGGCGTTCGCAGGGGGTGCTGGCCAGCGTGCCCGGCCGCACGGGCGGCGGGTGGCTGGTGGAATCCGTTCGTGGCGCGAAGCTCCTTCTTCGTCAGATCTGGAGGTGCGAAGTCCCTCTTCCCTGCTGCCTCTCTCTTGCCTCCGGCGGGGGCCAGCGATTCGTTTCTGGCTCCGGCGTTTGGTGTGTGTTGGTGGTCAGCTAGAGGACCGGGGGAAACCTTGGCCGGTCCGGCCGGCCCGGTGGCGGCAATGCCCAAGGGCGCTGCTTTCCTCCATGGTGGCGCAGCCGAGGTCCCCTGCTCTCCACCCCGACCCCCTGCCCGGGTGAAAACCTTTATCCTCTGCGGATTTGGCGGCGGCGGCGCCTTGCCCGTCGTGACCTTGCTGAAGGCGTCGTCAGGGGTGCTGGGCCCGATCGGGAGGCTATGCAGGTGAGGGATTTGAGCTACCTTCTCTTCGTCGTCCGATTCCTTGAAGCTTATCTCCAACTAGTTGGGCTTGGAATCTGGCGGAACAGCCGGCTAGGTATATCCCAAATCGATGTGGTCGCCCTATGTCCACCTTGCGATGTGAGGGTGGCATTCTTCTAGCTCTAGGGTGAGCTTCTCAAAATCCCGACGGTGCGGCGCCTACGAGCCATGGCGAGGGGGTAGGGTCCCTCTTCGGTGATTGAGAAGGAAGATGTTGTTTCCCCTTCTTCTCTAGGTGTTCCTGGAGCACGGTCCATCCTCGAAGGTCGGCTATGTCCTACTCTGCTGTTCCGTTTTGCTACATATGATCCTAGTGTGGAGTGCTCGGCCTTTGCAAGCTGTAATTTTCATTAGTTGCTTGTGGATGTTGTAGTGAGTGGGCTTTCTAGTGTTCCCCCATTGTATCATTCTGACCGTTGTAAGTTTGGGTTGTTTGTTGTAACTCCTGGCCGGTTGATGGCTTTGTTAATTCAAAGCTGGGCTCTTCGCGAGTCTTCGTTCCAAAAAAAAAATTCTATGAGAAATTCCATACACAAATTAACAGAACAGAACAACCTCAAGATTAAGTTGCTTGAAAAGTTCCACTATACTGAGAGTTTAAGATATAATACCGGCAATTAATGTTCTATGGGTTTCAAAAAAACTCTATGAGAAACTCAAGCATTTGAGCAACTCAATTATAAGGCATGTGATGAATAAAGCATGCATAATTCATGTAAACAGGATCTTATGAATACAACATGCAAAATTAGCTGACATAATTCATGTGAACAGGATCTTAAGAATACAGCATGCAAAATTAGCTGACATAATTCTTACGCATGTGAAGAGGATCCCATGTCAATACTAAAATGGCTTGAGGCACAGAAGGGAATGGTCATGAAAACAGGTCAGCAGAAGATAAGTACCACAAGTTCGCAGCAGTTCGAAGCTGGTCATATTTGCAGAGTTCAAATGCTCTCGAAGATTGGATCCCAAAGTAAACATGAACATGACCCTGCAAACAAAAAGAAACTGTATGAGAGGGCAGCAAAATATTTACACTGAAAATCAACGAACAACCATCATTCAGGGCAAATTAAATGGATTCAAATAATTATTCCCTGAAATACATAAGAGTAAGCCTGTAGGAAATGGAGAACTGGTGTTGTATCGGTTCTGAAATTTTTTCCCAAATGCTCAGAATACACTGGAATACAAATATCTTTTAAGTTTTTCTTTAGCAATAATGAGACTGTTAGAATCAGGCATATAACTGAATTGACAAGTTTGCTTTCTTTGTCCAGCCACATGAATGCAAATGCGATCCATTTTTTATGTTATGTTCAGGAATTGTATGACAGGGCAGCAAAATATTTGCACAGATAAAATAAGCAACAAACAGTTCAATGCCTCCTGCAGTCTGTAGCATTCTCAATTGCAAAAGAAGGCTCGCATAAACGAACACGCCATGGGGGCTGGCATTCATCAATAGGCCAAATGTGTACAGCCTTGGTACAAAATGATCAAAACCAGTCGAATTTCCAGATGGGGCTAGTAGCGCAGGACCATGATTTTCTGGAAGTTATAAAATACTAGTGGAAAGGGGAAAACGGGCACTGAACCATTTGGTCGAACATGTAGAAGACATGAACTGGTAAGCATTCGAGCAACTCAATTATAAGGCATATGATGAATAAAGCATGCAAAATTAGCTGGAATAATTCATGTGAACAGGATCTTATGAATACAGCATGCAAAATTAGCTGACATGATTCATGTGAATAGGATCTTATGAATACATCATGCAAAATTAGCTGACCTAATTCTTATGCATGTGAAGAGGATCCCATGTCAAGACTAAAATGGCTAGAGGCACAGAAGGGCATGGTCATCGTTTCAAAAAAAAAAAAAGGGGGCATGGTCATGAAAACAGGTCAGCAGAATAAATAGATAGCTATCTCAGAATGGTAGATAAGTACCACAAGTTCACAGCAGTTTGAACTTCGAAGCTGGTCATATTTGCAGAGTTCAATGCTCTCAAAGATTCGATCTCGAAGTAAACATGGACATGACCCTGCAAACAAAAAGAAACTGTATGAGAGGGCAGCAAAATATTTACACTGAAAATCAACCATCATTCAGGGCAAATTAAATGGATTAAAATAATTAACTTTTTCCTTGAAATACATAAGAGTTAGGCTGTAGGAAATGGAAAACTGGTGTTGTATCGGTTCTGAAATTGTTCCCCAAATGCTCAGAATAACACTGGAATATAAATATCATTTAAGTCTTTCCTTAGCAATAATGAGACTGTTAGAATCAGGCATATAACTGAATTGACAAGTTTGCTTTCTTTGTGCAGCCACAGGAATGCAAATGCGATCCATTTTTTATGTTATGTTCAGGAATTGTATGACAGGGCAGCAAAACATTTGCACGGATAAAAGAAGCAACAAACAGTTCAATGCCTCCTGCAGCCTGTGGCATTCTCACTTAGAAAACAAGGCTCCCATAAACGAACACGCCATGGGGACTTGCATTCATCAATAGGCCAAATGTGTACATCCTTGGTACAAAATGATCAAAACCAGTCGGATTTCCAGATGGGGCTAGTAGCACAGGACCATGATTTTCTGGAAGTTATGAAATACTAGGGGAAAGGAGAAAACGGGCACTGAACCATTTGGTCGAACATGTAGCGGACAGGAACTGGTAAGCAGAGGCATGCCGCTCGCAGTCGACGCGTCACGTCGGCGCTTAGCCACGGAAGGACGGCACGGAGAGGTGGCGAAGCTCACGGTAGAGGACGGCGCACGGAAGCGGGAGGGCGGAGGCGGCAAGAGCTGCGCGACAGAGCGTCTCACGGTCGAGAGGCCGGATGGGACAGGTAGAGCCGTAGAGGGAGGGCTTGTGCGCCGAGGAGCTCGGCCGCAACCGGCTCAAGGCTGGTGCCACGGCCCGAGGAGACCACCGGCGGGAGCATTCGCGGTGGCAGGCGAGGGGCAGAGGAGGGTGGTGGAACCTTTTTTTTAGAGAGAGAGAAGGGTGGTGGAACCGTGGAAGTGGGAACCCGGCGGTTTGTTTCCTGTTAAGAATAAGGCCAACGCTAGGCGCCGGCGCGCCGGCCGAAAATTTCGGCCGGTCGAAAATTTCGGCCGGTCGCATCAGACCCATCCGATGTGCTGCATTAAAACTTTTTTTATAAACGGTTGTAGCATTTTATGTCAATGGTTGTAGCATTTCGACTGTTATGTCAATGGTGTAGCATTTTATGTCAATGGTTGTAGCATTTTGCTGCAGAAAAAGCTTCGACCGTGGACGAAAAAAGCTTCAACCGTGTATGAAAAACAGCTTCAACCGTTGGAAAAAAAAAGCTCCCAGGTGGAAGCTTTTTCACCACGGGTTGAAGCTTTTCCTAAGCAGGTTGAAGCTTTTTTCCACCATTGAACTCAACATTGCCCTTCGGGCAGAAAAGATCAGCACGTCGGTTGAAGCTTTTTCTCACGCCGGTAGAAGCTTTTTTCCACGCCGGTTGAAGCATTTTTCACATAGTTGAAGTTTTTTCCCATGTCGGTGGAAGCTTTTTTCACCGCGGGTTGAAGCTTTTCCTAAGCAGGTTGAAGCTTTCATATCAACGATTGTAGCTCTTCAGTCGCACCGTGGTCCGGTTGAAACTTTATATACAGATGGTTGAAGCTTTTCGAATCAGGGGTGGAAGCTTTTCGACAGAGGAATAAGGATTGAGTGGCGGAGAGAAGAAAGAAAAAGAAATAAGGATACGTGGGAGCAGGACATGTGATGTGTACGCGTGCGTGGCAAGGGATCGGCGGAACGATTCCGCCGGTGCCCCGATCAGAAACGTTTCCCTAAGAATAATTAACCTAGATTATTTAGTGGATAATCCCCACTTTCTCATCCTTGTAACCCAGAAGTGGGAACCGTACATAGCAGTTTTTCCTGGAGCGTCGCCTCCAGGAACCGACATGTGAACCGACGCGTCCTGTATTCGCGTCTGTTCCCACTTTCTCATCCTTGTAACCCAGAAGTGGGAACCGTACATAGCAGTTTTTCCTGGAGCGTCGCCTTCAGGAACCGACATGCGAACCGACGCGTCTTGTATTCGCGTCTGTTCCCTCTGTATATAAGGCATCTGTAACCATCAATAAATGAGACGATTGATTCATTTGTCTTGGGTTCGCTTTGCTCTCAATCAACATCAACACGTTATCAGCACTGCCTCTACCGAGAGCAAAAATCCCCGGCAATCGCCCGAAGAATAACAGGGCAAAAAGGTAAGAACGATGCCTCGTTTCCTGCCCGTGTACCTTCACCGGTTGCTGCGGGACGACGGTCGCCGCCGCCGTTTCGTCGCACGCCACCGCCGACTGGGAAGTATTGGAGGACGTCGCCGCTTTGATGGCCGGCGCAACGGTGCAGGCCGCTACATTGGCCGCCGCCACGGTGCAAGAGGCTACCGTGCGCGCCGCCATGGCACAGGCAGTTTCCGCGGCCCTCGCCGCCGCCACCAGATCGGTGCCGGTCTAGCGAACCGCGTCGCGCCACTGCCGGTGCCCTCCGCACCAATGCTCGGGGTCGACACGCCACCACCACCATTCTGGTGCTCAGCGCACTGATGGGTAGTTTGTCCGCTGCACGAGTACGGCCCCGCCGCCGACGTGGACACGGTCGGGCAGTCACCCACCTCCGTCTTCGAGTTCGGCGGCACCTCCAGTGCAGCCGCAGTTGACGCCAATGTCGCTACGCCGCGCCTGCCGCCTCCGACCCCTGCGGTTGTCGAGATGGAGGGTGAAGCTCTCGCCTATGTCTCAGCGCCAACCGGCGCGTCTTCCTTCGTGTTCGGCTCCGGCGCGGGTGGCTCCTACAACCACACAGCCCCCAGGATGCACGTCGCATCTGTGGCTGCCCTGCCTCCGGGGAACGGCGGGAGCGGCACTGAGATGGTCGGTGCCGACGGTGCGCGGGCCGACGTGTCGGCATCCCTCGGCTTCACGGCCGTGGATGTGAACACGGCCACCGCGCCTCTGCCCTCGCCAACTCCGGCGACTCCGCCGCCTTCGCCGAGGACGGGCGCATGTCGCCGCCTCGTGGCCCTCGACCTCCCGCTGGCCAGCCCTTCGGCGGACTCGCCATCGACCAGCCGCGGCCACCGCGCCTCTGCCCTCGCCAACTCCGGCGACTCCGCCGCCTTCGCCGAGGACGGGCGCACCTCGCCGCCTCGTGGCCCTCGGCCTCCCGCTGGCCAGCCCTTCGGCGGACTCGCCATCGAGCAGCCGCGGCCACCGAGAGCGAGAAGGAGATTTTGGCCATAATGTGTTAACATTCAGGAAAATTACCATGTAAGCAACATGTTCTACGGGTTCTTCTTGTGAAGACTATTTATTCTTAACCATAATGCGTTAATAACATTCAGGAAAATTACCTTGTAAGCAACATGTTCTACGGGTTCTTCTTCTCAATGAAAGCACTTTGATATTATAAGATTGTATTCTATGTATTTAAATAAGATTTTCTTATTGAAAAGTCTTCATTTTTATATATAGCTCTCTACGGGGACAATCCGATGGAAGAGGAATTATGCCTTGTGGACAGTGCTACCACAAACTCCATACTGAGGGAGTTGAAATATTTCCAAACTCTGAAAAAGATGAATGGCGATATTTTGACTATCGCTGGGCGCGATACGGTAATTGTTGGCACTCGGCGTGCCATATTTACCCTGCCAAGTGGTACACAAGTGACAATTGAGGATGCCTTGCTGTATCCCGATTCTTCACGTACCCTAATCAGTTATCGAGATATCCGTAAGAATGGTTTTCACATTGAAACCCATGAAGACAACAAAGAGGAGTATCTACTCTTCACAAAGGATTGCGGATATGGCAAGCAAGTACTTGAAAAAAATGCCTTCTCTATCGTATGGATTGTACTATACGTACATCAAACCCGTAGAACATGTTGCTTACAAGGTAATTTTCCTGAATGTTAACGCATTCCAAACCTTCCATGATCGCCTAGGCCATCCTGGTATTGGGATGATGAGGAAGGTTACTAGCAATTCCATTGGTCACAATTTGCTTGAGTCCAAATTTCCTCAGTCATCGGATTTTATGTGCACATCATGTGCCATGGGAAAGCTTATTCTGAGGCCTTCGCACCTCAAGATACAAGCTGAACCACTTCAATTTCTTGAACGAATTCAAGGAGACATTTGTGGTCCCATCCAACCATTGTCTGGACCATTCAGGTATTTCATGGTTCTTATTGATGCATCTACACGATGGTCACATTTGTGCCTTCTTTCCACACGGAACCATGCATTTCCCAAGATAGTGAGGAAAGTAATTAAGTTACAGGCCCATTATCCAGAAAGTCAAATTAAGTCAATTCGCAAGGACAATGCTGCAGAATTCTCCTCACATGCTTTCAATGACTATTGCATGGCCTTGGGGATTGAAGTTCAGCACTCTGTTCCATACGTCCACACTCAAAATGGTTTGGCTGAATCCCTAATTAAGAGGATCAAACTCATTGCAAGACCTTTGTTGATGAATTGCAGCTTGCCAACGTCTTGTTGGGGTCATGCAATTTTACACGCTGCTAACTTAATACAATTGCGACCTACTGCATATCATAGTACTTCCCCTCTGCAATTGGTACGTGGAAATCCTCCCAGCATTTCCCATCTACGTAAGTTCGGATGTGCTACATACGTCCCGATCTCACCACCTCAGCGGACATCCATGGGCCCACATAGAAAATTGGGGATCTATGTGGGGTACAAATCGCCGTCGATTATCAAGTACCTGGAACCCCTTACCGGGGATCTATTCACAGCCCGTCACGCTGATTGTATATTTGACGAGGAACATTTTCCGGCATTAGGGGAGATTTCAAGTACCAGAAAGAATGCCCGGAAATTGATTGGAATGCTCTTGCCATTTCAGCCTCTGATCCACGTACCCAAGAGACCGAACTTCAAGTTTGGAAAATCACAAATTTGCAACATCTTGCAAATAATCTGCCAGATTCATTTACTGATCTAAAAGGTGTAACAAAATCCTTGAATCCAGCCAGAAACGCGCCCAAAAGAGTGGAGGTACCAACTAAAACCACTCAACTCCCCGTTCCCAAAAAGAGGGGGAGTAGTACGGCCTCTGTCCCGGATCCTGCTTCTCGCAAGCAGCAAAGGAGAGAGAGGAGAAATTCCTCAAAGACGATAAATGCAAGTCAGCTCAACGTTGACAAACACCTGATGGGTAGTATACACCCAGTGGAAGGGCAACCTCCACAACCCAGCTTCAGCTTGCACACACTGGTTGGGACATCGGAACATCCTCACGCGTATTGGGAAATCATGAAGAGTCACCAAGGGTGCAGGAGATATCCACCAACTATATCGATTCTGGAGAATCATTTAACCGTAAGTCTACGATTGTCGACGCTTATTTTTCTGCTACAATTGCAAACACCCTTCTCAATGATCATGATCCAAGGACTATCGTTGAGTGTGAAAAACGCTCTGACTGGCCTCAATGGAAGGATGCAATACAAGCAGAACTAGCCTCGCTTAATAAAAGGAAGGTATTCACAGAAGCAATACCAACACCTCCCAATGTTTTCCCTGTGGGATTCAAATGGGGTTTCCTCCGGAAACGGAATGAGAACAATGAGGTGGTGAGATACAAAGCAAGGCTCCTAGCACAGGGTTTCACGCAGAGACCCGGCCTTGATTTCAATGAGACATATTCTCCAGTTATGTGTGGTATCACTTTTCGATATCTAATATCTTTGGCAGTGCAAAATCGTCTATCTATGGGGTTAATGGACGTCGTGACCGCATACCTTTACGGGTCACTAGATTCAGACATTTACATGAAGGTTCCTAACGGAATCTCTGTCCCGGATGCAAGCTCAAAATGCAACATGTACTATGTAAAACTAAACAAGTCTCTATACAGCTTGAAGCAGTCGGGGCTGATGTGGTACAACCGACTTAGTGAGTTCCTTTTTCAGAAGGGTTACTCCAACAACAATGACTGCCCATGTGTCTTCATCAAGAAGTCCTCTTCAGGATTTTACATCATTTCCGTGTACGTCGATGATCTCAACATCATTGGCAACGCACAAGAAATTGATGAGGCACGCAATCATCTAAAGATGGAATTTGAGATGAAGGATTTGGTAAAACCAAATTTTGCTTGGGTCTTCAACTTGAGCACCTTCCCTCGGGAATAATGGTACACCAAGCTTCCTATATCCAGAAAATATTGGAGAAATTCAATATGGACAAATCCTACACATCTAAAATTCCCATGGTGGCTCGATCTCTAGACGTAGAGAAAGGTCCGTTCAGGCCAAGGGATGATGGAGAAGAGATGTTGGGACCAGAGGCTCCATATCTTAGTGCAATTGGAGCGCTTATGTATCTTGCAAATTGTACGAGACCTGACCTCGCATTTGTAGTGAATCTACTAGCTAGACACAGCGCAGCTCCCACCAAATGACATTGGTCGGGAGTCAAGAATGTTTTTCAATATCTCCAAGGCCACTAGTAGAAAACGGGGCAATGGTACAGGCCGGGTCAGCCCATTAGTCCCGGTTCAGTCCAAAACCGGGACCAATAGGGGCATTGAACCCGGTTCGTGAGCCCGGGGGGCGGCTGGGCCACGTGGGCCATTGGTCCCGGTTTGTCTGGACCTTTTGGTCCCGGTTGGTGGGACGAACCGGGACCAATGGGCCTTGCTCCTGGCCCACCACCATTCGTCCCGGTTGGTGACATGAACCGGGACTAATGGCCCTTTAGTCCCGGTTCATGTCACCAACCGGGACCAATGAGGTGCCTATATATACCCCTCGCGTAAGAGCAGAGCACACTGCTCTGTTTTTTCTGGCCGAGGGGGAGAGGGCTTGGTGGTGCTCTAGCTCACCTCCTATGCACACAACGCGTTCGATGGAATGCCCGAGCCACACTAGTTAAGCTTTTCTCCTCTCGAAGCTCGAAATCCAAGCTCCATTTTCTCCGAGATTTGTCTAGGTTTAGCAGTTCGTCACGTCCCATCCCCGTCTTCGCCGCCGTCAATCGCCCCCGCCGATCTCGTCACCAGCACCACTGTGATGAGCCTCTTGTTATGTCCATGATTTTCTTACTTTTATTATTGCTTGTTATTATTGCTTTAGATAGATATTTGTCTAATTTTCTTACGTTTATTATTGCTTGTTATTATATAGTGCGATGGTTTTGATATCCGCCCACGTGGGCCCTCGTCCTGTCTACGATTCGGATGTGGTATATTATCTTTAATTTATAACTATGTGTTTTAGTGTTTATGACAATTATGCCGACCAACCTGACATGCATAGATGTTTTTATATGTCTAGGAGGTAGTTGAACCGGAAATTCCAACCGACCCTCTTGTGGAGAGGTTAAATTTAGTTGAAGAGGAAAACATTTCCTTGAAGAAAAAATTGGAAAAAACGGAGGAGGAGAAGATGGAATTGGAGTTGCATGTTGCAGAAGTCGTCGATGATCACAAGATCAAGATGGACCTTATTGTCGGGAGGTTAAATTTAGTTGAAGAAGAAAACAATTTCTTAAAGGAAAAAAGAAAAAAAAATTGAGGACGAGAAGATGATATTGGAGTTGCATGTTGCGGATGTCGTCGATGATCACAAGATCAAGATGGATGCAATGCGGTTGAAGATTAGAAAGATTAGAAAATATGCCATTCATACTGAGGCTTGGTATCATTATGTTGTTGGATCAATTGTTACCTTGGTTGCGATTATGATCGCATTTGTTTTCGCATTGAAATGTTTTACATAGTTTCAATGTATGGTGAAAATTAATTAGATTCTCTCGAGAGCTATATGTTTTCAGATGAGAACTATGTATGTACTTTGATTTTAATGTGATGATGAACTTCTATTAATTTGGTCACTTAATTATCTATTTATGATGTTCTGTAATGGTTTTTGACACACTTAATTATATATAATGCACGCCGATGAACCGGCAATGGATGTACGGTGACAGACACACCTCCGAGTACATTAAGGGCGTGCGTGAGTTTCTCGATGCGGCTGAGGCAAACAAGTAGAATGGTTTTACGTGTTGTCCATGCACTAAACGTGGGAATACGATGTCTTACTCTAACCGAAAAATCCTTCACTCCCACCTGCTTTACAAGGGTTTCATGCCACACTATAATGTTTGGACGAGGCACGGAGAAATAGGGGTTATGATCGAAGACGGCGAAGAAGAAGAGTACGATGACAACTATGTGCCCCCTGAATACGGTGATGCTGCAATGGGGGGAGCTGGTGAAGATCAAGAGGAACCAGACGATGTGCCCAATTATGCTGCAACGGGTGAAGCTGCTGAAGATCAAGAGGAACCAGACGATGTGCCCGATGATGATGATCTCCGCCGGGTCATTGTCGATGCAAGGACGCAATGCGAAAGTCAAAAGAAGAAGCTGAAGTTCGATCGCATGTTAGAGGATCACAAAAAAGGGTTGTACCCCAATTGCGAAGATGGCAACACAAAGCTCGGTACCGTACTGACATTGCTGCAGTGGAAGGCAGAGAATGCTGTGGCTGCCAAAGGATTTGAGAAGCTACTGAAAATATTGAAGAAGAAGCTTCCAAAGGATAACGAATTGCCCGACAGTACATACACAGTAAAGAAGGTCATATGCCCTCTAGGATTGGAGGTGCAGAAGATACATGCATGCCCTAATGACTGCATCCTCTACCGCGGTGCATACAAGGATTTGAACGCATGCCCGTTCGTCCTAGCCAATGATGTGGCACAGGTTATCTATGTGAAGGACATGTCTACCAGACCGAGAAAAAGAAAAGATAAGGAAGCGAATACATCATACAATGAGCCAAAGCGCCACATAGTTCTTTCAGGAAAAAGGGACATCCCGGGAGTGGAGGGCAAGACAGACATGTCTGAAGATTATGAAAAGTTTCATGAAATTCCTCCCTTCAAAGTCAAGGCTGGCCCAAGCATCCTGATAAACGATGAAGATTATCCATGGTTACGGCGCAATAAGCAAATGACACAAGCGAAGAAAAAGTGAAGACTTTCTTCCGCAACTATTATGATGATACCATGCCAACTTTGTAATAGACGAGTATGATACCATTGACCCAAGCTATGTGTGTGAAATTATGATACCATGTCAACTTTCAACTTTTCCAGAGTTCATTTGAAATGCTTTAATGTCTTATGGTTCAGCCATCGTAATATCATTAATCCCGGTTCGCTCCTTGTCAACTATGTTCTCACCAAGAACACTCAAGAGGGCAACCACGTGGGCCATTGGTCCCGGTTCATCTGGACCTTTTGGTCCCGGTTCCACGCACGAACCGGGACCAATGCGCCTCGCCCCTGGCCCATGACCATTAGTCCCGATTTGTGCCACAAACCGGGATCTAAAGGGTTGGTCCTCATTGCGGTCAGAGTTTAGCCCACCTCGCCAACCGAAGGGCGCTCACACCGGTTTATAATCCCGTCCCTCTCTGCCTTGTTGAGCTCCTCTCAAAGTGAAAATAGATGCCCCTATATAGGGAATTTGACATAAATTCATAGTGAATTTCTCTGAAATTCATAGAAATTTATTATGAATTTAGGTTGAATTTTCTCTATAGGTGCATCTGATGGCTTCTCGCCCCTCGTTGGTTACCCCAAGTGGAAGGTTTGAGATGCAGCGTAGCAGCAAGTTTCCCTTGGCAAAGGTACCAAGGATCGAATCCCGTGAGACTCCGAGGGTCGACAAGAAGGTGTCAACGGCGCCAGAAACTTAGCGGTTGACAGGACCTGCACACAGATACAAATAACTTTGCTCCCAACGAGTACAGAGAGGTTATCAATCCCTCCGGCCTTGTCGTTTACAAAGGATCAAACACAAGAGATGATAATGATAGGTATGACTGCAACTTGGAAATAAGAACATGAAGTAAATAGCGGGTGTGATCAGTGGTGGTAATATGGACCGGGGTCCCATGATGTTCACTAGTGATGTCTCTCTCCCAAAAGACGATAAAACAGCAAAGCGAGGTAAACAAATTACAGCTGGGCAATTGACAGGATTATGTGCGCAAACCAATGCTAACTATGCTGTAAAGAAAGGTAGAGGCTCAAAAGCATGGGCGGTACGCCAAGGCAAGTAGACCGAAATCCATCTGCATCTACTACTAATCATCCACCTTGAGATATCTATCCAGAACATCTCGCTGGTATTAAGTTGCGAATCCCACCCAAAGTGTAGACTCAAAACAACAGACAACTGCATTAAAAGAACTTTGCGTAAAGTAAACAATCCTTGCACCCGCAAGTACAAGCACCGTTGTTTTCCCCCTTGTGGCAACAGCACATCCCCTACAATCATGTTTCTGTCACTCAAACTAGTCATCAAGGGGCATGAACCCACAATCAAGCATAACGCTCCCTCTTGGAGTTACTACCTACTACTTGGCCAAAGCAATAAACAGCAACGGAGAACATGCAAGAATTACTCAAGAACATAAATATAAAAGAGGTGAATCAAATATATTACTCACACACAATCTGAACATAATCTCATAATCCATCGGATCCCAGCAAACTCAGTAGAGCAACAACATAAAGATTACATATGTGCCTCGATCATGTAGGGCAGCTCACGAGGTCTAAACCATGAAGAACAAAGAGGGGAGGAGAACATCACATAGCTACTGATCATGGAACTATGGTCCAAGGTGGACTACTCACGACTCATCCGGGAAGCGTCCATGGTGGTGGAGAAGCTCCCGGTGGTGGTTCTCCCCTCCGGCAGGGTGCCGGGAAGAGTTCTCCTGATGCTCCCGATCTTGGAAGCGCGGCGGCGGCGGAACAGAGGCGAGATCGTAAAAAAGGGTTCCATCCTCAAGGGTTTCGAGACGCGAGGAATATATATGCGAAGGGGGGTCACCAGAGGCGGAGGTGGGGCCCCAGGCGCCCCCCTGGCGCGGCCAGGGGTGGGGCCGCGCCGGGTGGCCGCCTGGGCCACCCCTGGCTCCCCTCTGGCCCTGCTTTGGTTTTTCTTGAAGCTCCCGGTACGCTGATTTTTCCTGTATTTTTCCCGGAATTTTTAGAGCACTTTTAATATGGGGGAAACCTGAACTAGAAAAACAGCAGAAAACAGGAACTGGCACTGTGGTGCACTCATTTAATAGTTTTGTCCAAATATGATCAAAAGTGTATGGAAGTGCATAAATATCATAGCAATATCACACAAAAGAGGCATGGAGCAAGCAGAAATTATAGATACGTTTTGGATGTATCAACATCCCCAAGCTTAATTCCTGCTCGTCCTCGAGTAGGTAAATGATAACAAGCATAATTTCTGTGGTGACATGCTACCAACCATATAAGAACTTTTAAGTAAAGCAATCAAGGCATGTAATTCAATTCAAGTCATAACAAGCAAGAGTCTATATTAGCATTGTAACAAGCAACATAAGAACATAAAGGTGCAAGAGCTCTCGCTGTCCGTGACTCGAATGTCTCCAAATGGTGTTTGCGTGCAAGAAAGGGGATAGGGATATATGAGAGAGTAAAACATAGTTTTTTTATTGTTGAGAACTTAATCTACTAAAGTTTCACACTTGGTCTTCTTTGGAATCTTATCTTGACTCATCCCCAGACCGTTAGCCAGGTACAAGTCAAAATGATCCACTCCCTTTCGATATTTTGAGCACTCATGCAATGGATGAGCGTAAGCAAGAAAGTTGACACTTAGGATGGCAAAGAGAGAAAATGATAGAGGGGGAAGACAAAAAAGGTGTGAAAGGCTTACATCAATGAGGACAATCATCGGCGAGAGAAAGCCAAATGATAGATATGATGTGAGGAGTAGGGATTGCCATGCAACGGATGCACATATGAGCTCAGGTAAGCTCTCCAATGGAACTAGTGGGGCTGCATCCAACTTGCTTGCTCAAGAAGACCTAGAGCAATTTTGAGGAGGCTCATCATTGGAATATACAAGCCAAGTTCTATAGTGTGAAGGTCCCCACATAGTTATATGCATGAATGATAATCTCTATGGAGCACAAGGTATAAGATGGAGTACGAGTGTGGATCTCTCAAAAGGAAATAGTAGTGTGCCCCCTTCTCTCTTTTTATTTATTTTTCTCTTTTTTCTCTTTTTTTATTTTTTTTGTGGCCTCAATGGCTCTTTCTATTTAACTCTCATTTGTCCTCTTTGGGATCTTTTGATTTTGTCCTCTTTGGGATCTTTTCCTCACTTTAGGGGCAACACTCTATTCATTACAAGAAGTATAGAAGATCTTTCACACTTTACAAAAGTACTCAACATAAAGAAAATGAAACTATCATGATGTATGCAAATGTATGCCTCTGCCGGTGTAGCAGGATATGCAATGATACTAGCGCGTCATGTATCAATGATTAGGGCAAGGCCCAACTAGCATGCGGCTCATCGATCAAGCAAAAAGCATGTATGACATGAAGATCAAGTCATGAGAAGATGGATGTTGCATGGCAATGTATCTCGGAAAGGCTATGGAAATGCCTTGATAGGTAGGTATGGTGGCTGTTTTGAGGAAGGATATAATGAGGCTTATGATGACAGAGCGTATCATGCCAAGGATTTGGATGCACCGGCGAAGTATGCGCCAACTCTCGAGGTGAGAAAGGGCAATGCATGGTACCGAAGAGGCTAGAAAAATATGGCTAGGTGGAAGTGTCAACCTTCGAATACTCACATTAGTCCGAAGAACTCATGCACTTATTATCGGTAACTCTCAATCTAATTAGGAGGTTCACAAAGAGATAAGTACCCCGAGGAGGAGTGTATGGGGGGTTTGGTTATCCTTGCGCATCCTCGACTCATGGTACGTGAGTGCACTCTAATATTCGATCCCTCCAAAGATTAGTGATCCATTTAGTAGCTAAAGTCCTCAACTATTTTGTAGGTTTTCGAAAATAAACACGGATTGCCCAACATACGACATCTATCACTAATAGGCTAAAGCTCTTGTCACCAAAAGTTCAGACATTACTCATGGCAATACCTCAAAACTATTGCAAGTTACTACTAAAATTAAATAGCAACCTCAATTACCTACTTTAAGTTAAGACACATAACTCAGTGCAACAGGCAAACTCTCTTAACAATATAAACATGAAAACTCAAGAGAGTTCAGCAACCAACTAAACAAAAGCTCTTTAAAAAGAAAAGCATGAAAACTAAGAGCTAAACATGACAGCAGCTATGGAAAGACAAAGAACACACACAGCAAAGATAAGTATGAAAATCCTATGTTGTGTTCTAGGTTGAAGTGGAGCGTGTTTCTCTCCCACACAAAGAAAGCTAGGTTCTAACTTGTTATGAACAGCAAGCAAAGCTAAAGAAAACTAAAAAGGAAACTAAGAGCGAGACGCTCCAAGCATAGCACATAACACATGAAGTGATAAGAATATAGTGGAACGAAAGACAAACTGATAATTGTTGATGGAGAAGGGGATGCATGGGGCATCCCCAAGATTAGACGCTTGAGTCTTCTTGAATATTTCTTGGGGGTGCACAGGGGCATCCCCAAGCTTGAGCGTTTGACCCTCCTGAATCTTCTTTTATCATCTTCCCTCGCACACTTGAAAACCCTTCATACATAACTCATCATAATCTGATTAGCGAGGTTAGTACCCATAATAAACTAACTTTTCCCTGCTGGAAATAAGGATAATATTGAAGAGCTACTGTTTCTCAAGATTGCCAAAAGGTTTTTGCAAAGAAAAAGCAAGCTCAAGGTTTGCAAAACGAAGAAAAGGCAAAACAGGACAGAATCTGTGAAAAACAGACCAGCAGGTAGTAAATAATTTTTTCGGGGCACTTCTGAAACTCAAATCAAAAAACTCAGAACAGACGCCCGAAAGCCAATTGTATAGAGCACGCTGTCAAAAAAATTGAGATCAAAAAGATGATCTGGTGATTTTATACCAATTTTTCTGTCCAAGGACAGAATCTGTTTTCTGGACAGCACGTCACAACTTTTGAACTTCTTGCAATCGGAGGCTAAACTTGGCACAAAGCTGAAAAGAAAAGATGCAATGATGATGCTACTGTAGTAACAAACATCAAGACACAACAAAAGCAAAATAAAACCTAATTCGTTGTGGGCTGCCTCCCAAAAGCGCTTTCTTTTATGCCTTTAAGCTAGGCATGATGCAAAAAGATCAGGTTGTATCAATTGAACCATCATCAAGATCATCAAAAAGCTCTTCAATAGTACAACTAGTCTTAAGAGGACTTTCAAATAAAGGCCTAGTAAAGATACTTTTAGGGAGAAAACCAAAAGGTGGAAAGTCAATGGGAGATTCATTTATAAATTTATCAAAGAGAGGTATTTCTTCCAAAGTTTTCACAGTTTCAACCCCTTTGGCAATAGATGGATTACTTTTGGAACGAGGAGCCTTTGGAACGTAACCGAACTTAGGTTCCTTCTTTGCCGGAGTTTCTACCTTTTTGGCTTTGATTGAGGAGAAAGTAGTTCCTAAAGTGTCAAATATTTCCTCAATCTTGTCTATCCTAGAAGAATCCAAGTCATGGGATTTGATGGTCTCCAAAGTTTTGAGAATTTTATGCATGGAGCTATCAAGCCTATTCAAATTCCCTTGGATCTTACGGTCCAACTCATTTATCTTATTAATGCTTGGCATCTCTAGCTCTATTCTTTTCAAGTTTTTTCATAATGTGAGCTAGGGTAATGTCCTCTTGAATGCTAACAACAGGGGGATTTCCAACAAGATTTTCCATAATACTAAGAGATTCCCAAACTGGGGCTTCTAGGAAATTTCCATTGATAGCAGAATCTAGAATAAACCTATTCCAAGAAGTAATTCCAACATAAAAATTTCTAAGCAGGATAGTAGTAGATTGCTTCTTGGTGGCTCTTTTTTGAGAATCATTAATTCTATACCAAGCATCTTTTAGACTCTCACCACCTCTTTGTTTAAAGGTGAGCACTTCTGCCTCACCAAAGGCAAAAGGACTAGACATAATGCCAACTAAAAGCAAGATAACTATTTTTGTGGTTTTTGGTAAGGGACACTAAAGCAAAAACTGAAAGGTAAACTAACAATACTAAAAAGCAAAGATAAAAGATAGCGTGCAACTCCCCTATCTTGAAGAGTGGAGTCCCCGGCAACGGCGCCAGAAACTTTGCTTGATGGCTTCTCGCCCCTCGTTGGTTACCCCAAGTGGAAGGTTTGAGATGTAGCGTAGCAGCAAGTTTCCCTTGGCAAAGGTACCAAGGATCGAATCCTGTGAAACTCCGAGGGTCGACAAGAAGGTGTCAACGGCGCCAGAAACTTAGCGGTTGACAGGACCTGCACACAGATACAAATAACTTTGCTCCCAACGAGTACAGAGAGGTTGTCAATCCCTCCGGCCTTGTCGTTTACAAAGGATCAAACACAAGAGATGATAATGATAGGTATGACTGCAACTTGGAAATAAGAACAGGAAGTAAATAGCGGGTGTGATCAGTGGTGGTAATATGGACCGGGGTCCCATGATGTTCACTAGTGATGTCTCTCTCCCAAAAGACGATAAAACAGCAAAGCGAGGTAAACAAATTACAGCTGGGCAATTGACAAGATTATGTGCGCAAACCAATGCTAACTATGCTGTAAAGAAAGGTAGAGGCTCAAAAGCATGGGCGGTACGCCAAGGCAAGTAGACCAAAATCCATCTGCATCTACTACTAATCATCCACCTTGAGATATCTATCCAGAACATCTCGCTGGTATTAAGTTGTGAATCCCACCCAAAGTGTAGACTCAAAACAACAGACAACTGCATTAAAAGAACTTTGCGTAAAGTAAACAATCCTTGCACCCGCCAGTACAAGCACCGTTGTTTTCCCTCTTGTGGCAACAACACATCCCCTAGACTCATGTTTCTGTCACTCAAACTAGTCATCAAGGGCATGAACCCACAATCAAGCATAAAGCTCCCTCTTGGAGTTACTACCTACTGCTTGGCCAAAGCAATAAACAGCAACGGAGAACATGCAAGAATTACTCAAGAACATAAATATAAAAGAGGTGAATCAAACATATTACTCACACACAATCTGAACATAATCTCATAATCCATCGGATCCCAGCAAACTCAGCAGAGCAACATCATAAAGATTACATATGTGCCTCGATCATGTAGGGCAGTTCACGAGGTCTAAACCATGAAGAACAAAGAGGGGAGGAGAACATCACATAGCTACTGATCATGGACCCATGGTCCAAGGTGGACTACTCACGACTCATCCGGGAAGCGTCCATGGTGGTGGAGAAGCTCCCGGTGGTGGTTCTCCCCTCCGGCAGGGTGCCGGAAAGAGTTCTCCTGATGCTCCCGATCTTGGAAGCGCGGCGGCGGCGGAACAGAGGCGAGATCGTAAAAAAGGGTTCCGTCCTCGAGGGTTTCGGGACGCGAGGAATATATATGCGAAGGGGGGGGTCACCAGAGGCGGAGGTGGGGCCCCAGGCGCCCCCCTGGCGCGGCCAGGGGTGGGGCCGCGCCGGGTGGCCGCCTGGGCCACCCCTGGCTCCCCTCTGGCCCTGCTTTGGTTTTTCTTGAAGCTCCCGGTACGCTGATTTTTCCTGTATTTTTCCCGGAATTTTTAGAGCACTTTTAATATGGGGGAAACCTGAAATAGAAAAACAGCAGAAAACAGGAACTGGCACTGTGGTGCACTCAGTTAATAGGTTAGTCCAAATATGATCAAAAGTGTATGGAAGTGCATAAATATCATAGCAATATCACACAAAAGAGGCATGGAGCAAGCAGAAATTATAGATACGTTTTGGACGTATCAGCATCTATGTTCATTTTTTAGTAAAGTTAATCACAAACTTGTGATTCACACAAATTTCAAAGAATTCAAATTTTAACTATTCAAATTTGAAAACTAATGGCACTAACATAAAGTTTATAATTTTTTTTAAACTAATGGCACTAACAGAAAGTTTATAATTTTGTTGACCTAAAAGCAAAATGAATTAAAAAATAAAGCAAAAAACAAAAGAAAATAAATAATGCAGAAAACAAAACAAAAAATGGAAAAATAAAATAAAAATAGCAACAATAAGTATTTCGTTGTAAGTAGAAACAAAATAAAATAAATAAAGCAACAAAGAAAACAAAAAAACAAAAAAAGTGTTTTCATATTTGAAAACTAATGACACTAACAGAAAGTTTATAATTTTTCTAAAACTAAAAGCAAAAATAATTAAAAAATAATAAAGCAAAAAACAAGAGAAAATAAATAATGCAGAAAAGAAAACACAAAAACCGAAAAAAATAGCAACAATAAGTATTTTGTTGTAAGTAGAAACAAAATAAAATAAATAAAGCAACAAAGAAAACACAAAAATATAAAAAGTGTTTTCAAATTTGAAAACTAATGGCACTAACAGAAAGTTTATAATTTTTCTAAAACTAAAAGCAAAAAGAATTAAAAAATAAAGCAAAAAACAAAAGAAAATAAATAATGCAGAAAACAAAACAAAAAAACTGGAAAAAAATAGCAACAATAAGTATTTTGTTGTAAGTAGAAACAAAATAAAATAAATAAAGCAACAAAGAAAACAAAACAAAAGTGCCACCTACTGGGCCCCCACGGCCTGAATACGACTAAAACCCCTACCATGGGCCAGGATTCAAGTCTCAAACGTATCTACTTTTCCAAACACTTTTGCTATTGTTTTGACCTCATTCTTGCATGATTTGAACTAAACTAACTCGGACTGACGCTGTTTTCAGCAGAGCTGCCTGTATGGCTTTATTGTGTGCATGAAAACGGATTTTTAGGTGTCTCAGAAAATTCCACAAAAAATCACAGAAAATCCACACACCCGAAGGAACCTTGTGCCAGAAGAGGGGCCAGGGGGCTCCAGGCGCCCTGCCCAGGCGGCCCCACCCCTGGCCGCCTCGCCAGGCCGCCTGGGCTGCTCCCACCTCCTTTGGTGCCCTACTTTGACCCGTATTTATCCCGTGACGAGAAAACCCCAGAACAGAAGTCGTTTTCCCAGTTTCTGTCGCGGAGCCGCCGCCACCCTCCGTTCTTCTTCGGGAGGGCTAATCTGGAGGCTGATTTGGCCTCCGGAGAGTGGAGATCGTCGCCATCGTCATCATCATCACCACTCCATCCTCCCTCCATGGCTTCTCCTTCCATGTGTGAGTAATTCCCTGCTGTAGGCAAAGGGGATGGTAGGGATTGGATGAGTTAGATCATGTAATAGTTTATCAGATTGTTGGGGGCATGTTGCCTATCATCTACTATGGTGTTTATCATCTTTGCTTCAACTTGTTACTCTTAATGCTTGTCACTTAGGGCCCGAGTGCCATGATTTCAGATCTGAACCATATGTGTTTGCATGAATATATTTGTGTTCTTGATCCTATCTATGAGTTGTTTGCACCTATTACGGTCCGGAACCGGCGATCCCAAAAGTGACAGCTTGGGACACCAAAGGGGATGGTCCATAGTTTGAGGATTACATGTATCCATTGAGTTTATTGCTTTGTTCCGGTGCTCTTTGACAGGAGTACCTTAATCTCCATAAGTTCCTTTTGGCCCCGTTCGTAGCGGGATGGTAGGACAAAAGATGTTGTGCAAGTTCTTATTGCAAGCACGTACAACTACCTATGGGATACATGCCTAATGTTTGATACTTGCCTAGATGATCATTACTTTTCTGTGTGCCTTGCCCCAAGTTAGATTCATGATATATCTCATCCATGCAGCGCCCAACCATCCATCTCCCTAGCCTACAGTGTTTTAAATCCTGCTGGTTACTAGTTGCTACTTTTGCTATTTACTTTTGCTGTTTACTTTTACTATCACCACCATCACTATCATATCACCGTTACCACTTATCTTTTGTTGCAAGTAAGTATATTTCAGGTGCGGTTGAATTGACAACTCAACTGTCAAAGCTTATAAATACTCTTTGGCTCCCCGTGTGTCGAATCTATAAATTGGGTTATTCTTACCCGCGAAGACTATCTCGATCCCTTACGGTTGAGGGTTATCAAGTACCGTTTTCTGGCGCCGTTGCCGGGGAGCATAGCAATATTTACAAGTCTACTTGAAGTATCCTACCAGCTGCAGTTGATACGTCCAAAACATATCTATAATTTCTGCTTGCTCCATGCCTCTTTTGGGTGATATTGCTATGATATTTATACACTTCCATAAATTTTTGATCATATTTGGACTAACCTATTAACTCAGTGCACCCTAGTGCCAGTTTCTGTTTTCTGCTGTTTTGTATTTCAGGTATTCCCATTACGAAAACTGCCAGAAAAATCCCGGAAAAATTATATAAAAAATCAGCGTTCCAGAAGCTTCCCGGTAGCCAAAGTACAGCCGGAGGGGGGCCACCAGGGCTCCAGGCGCCCTGGTGGCGCGACCCCCCTCCTGGCCGCGCCGGGGGGGCGCCTGGGCCCCCCAGGCCTCCGCTGATGCCCCCCTTTGGCATATATTTATATCGTGTCCCGAAACCCTCGAGACGGAAACCCTTTTTCGCGATCTCATCTCTGTTCCGCCGCCGCCGCGCTTCCAAGATCGGGAGCGCCAGGAGAACTCTTCCCGGCACCCTGCCGGAGGGGAGGATCACCACCGGGAGCCTCTCCACCACCATGGACGCCTCCCGGATGAGTTGTGAGTAGTCTCCCTTGGACCATGGGTCCATGACCAGTAGCTATGTGATGTTCTCCTCCCGTTCTTGTGCTTCACTAATTATTCCTCGTGAGCTGCCCTACATGATCGAGGCACATATGTAATCCTTATGCTGTTGCTATGATGAGTTTGCTGGGATCCGATGGATTGTGAGATTATGTTCAGATTGTGTTTGAGTAATATATTTGATCTACCTCTTTTATATTTATGTTCGTAAGTAATTCTTGCATGTTCTCCGTTGTTATTTATTGCTTTGGCCAAGTAGTAGGTAGTGACTCCAAGAGGGAACGTTATGCTTGATTGTGGGTTCATGCCCCTCGATGACTAGCTTGAGTGACAGAAACATGAGTCTAGGGGATGTGCTGTTGCCACAAGGGGGAAAACAACGGTGCTTGTGCCCGCGGGTGCAAGGATTGTTTACTTTATGCAAAGTTCTTTTAATGCAGTTGTCTGTTGCTTTGAGTTTACACTATGGGTGGGACTCGCAACTTAATACCAGCGAGATGTTCTGGATAGATATCTCAAGGTGGATGATTAGTAGTAGATGCAGATGGATTTCGGTCTACTTGCCTTGGCGTACCGCCCATGCTTTGAACCTCTACCTTTCTTGCAACATAGTTAGCATTGGTTTGCGCACATAATTCTGTCAATTGCCCAGCTGTAATTCGTTTACCTCACATAGCTATTTTATCGTCTTTTGGGAGAGAGACATCACTAGTGAACATCATGGGACCCCGGTCCATATTACCATCATTGATCACATCCGCTATTTACTTTCCGCTTTTATTTACTATTTGCAGCAAAACCTATCACTATTATCACTTGCGTTTGATCCTTTGTAAACGACAAGGCCGGAGGGATTGACAACCTCTCTGTACTCGTTGGGAGCAAAGTTATTTGTATCTGTATGCAGGTCCACGTTGATTGCTAATATCTGGCGCCGTTAGCAGTTGACACCTTCTTGTTGAAACTGGGAGTCTCAGGGGATATCGATCCTTGGTATCTTTGCCAAGGGAAAACTTCCGCTACACTGCATCTCAAACCTTCCACTTGGGGTAACCAACGAGGGGCGAGAAGCCATCAAGCAAAGTTTTCTGGCGCCGTCGCCGGGGACTCCACTCTTCAAGATAGGGGAGTTGCATGCTATCTTTTACCTTTGCTTTTTAGTCTTGTTAGTTTACCTTTCAGTTTTTTGCTTTAGTATCTTTTATCGAAAATCACAAAAATAGTTATCTCATTCTTTAGTTGTCATTATGTCGGGTCCTTTTGTCTTTGGCGAGGCAGAAGTTCTCACCTTTAAACAAAGAGGTGGGGAAAGTCTAAAAGATGCTTGGTATAGAATTAATGATTCTCAAAAAAGAGCCACCAAGAAGCAATCTACTACTATCCTGCTTAGAAATTTTTATGTTGGAATTACTTCTTGGAATAGGTTTATTCCAGATACTGCTATCAATGGAAATTTCCTAGAGGCCCCAGTTTGGGAGTCTCTTAGTATTATTGAAAATCTTGTTGGGAATCCCCTTGTTGTTAGCATTCAAGAGGACATCACCCTAGCTCACATTATGAAAAAACTTGAAAAGATAGAGCTAGATATGCCAAGCATTAATAAGATGAACGAGTTGGATCGTAAGATCCAAGGGAATTTGAATAGGCTTGATAGCTCCATGCATAAAATTTTCAAAACTTTGGAGACCATCAAATCCCATGACTTGGACTCTTCTAGGATAGACAAGATTGAGGAAATATTTGATACTCTAGGAACTACTTTCTCCTCGATCAAAACCAAAAAGGTAGAAACTCCGGCAAAGAGGGAGCCTAAGTTCATTCACGTTCCAAAGGCTCCCCGTTCTAAAAGTAATCCATCTATTGCCAAAAGGGTTGAAACTGTAAAGACTTTGGAAGAAACACCTCTCTATGATGAATTTATAAATGAATCTTCCCTTGACTTTTATCCTTTTGTTCTTCTCCCTAGAAGTATCTCTATGAGGCCTTTATTTGAAAGTCCTCTTAAGATTAGTTGTACTATTGAAGAGCTTTTTGATGACCTTGATGATGGTTCAATTGATACAACTTGATCTTTTTGCATTATGCCTAGCTTAAAGGCATAAAAGAAAGCGCTTTTGGGAGGCAGCCCACATGAATAAAAAATTTATTTTGCTTTTGTTGTGTCTTGATGTTGTTACTACAGTAGCATCATCATTGTATCTTTACTTTTCAATTTTGTGCCAAGTGTAGCCTCTGATTGCAAGAAAGTTCAAAAGTTGTGACGTGCTGTCGAGGAAACAGATTCTGTCCTTGGATAGAAAAAATCGTATAAAATCACCAGATCATCTTTTTGGTCTGAATTTTTTCGACAGCGTGCTCTATACAATTGTCTTTCGTGCGTCTGTTTTGAGTTTTTTGATTAGAGTAGCAGAAGTGCCCCGAAAAAATCATTTACTACCTGCTGTTCTGTTTTTCACAGATTCTGTCCTGTTTTGCCTTTCCTTCATTTTGCAAACCTAGAGCTTGCTTTTTCTTTGCAAAAACCTTTTGGCAATCTTGAGAAACAGTAGACCTTCAAGAATATCCTTATTTCCAGCAAGGAGCAATTATTTTATTATGGGTACTAACCTCGCTAATCAGATTATGATGAGTTATGTATGAAGGGAGTTTTCAAGTGTGCGAGGGAAGATGATAAAAAGATTCAGGAGTGTCAAACGCTCAAGCTTAGGGATGCCCCCATGCACCCCCAAGAAATATTCGAGGAGACTCAAGCGTCTAAGCTTGGGGATGCCCCCGTGCATCCCCTTCTCCATCAACATTATCAGTTCGTCTTTCGTTCCACTATATTTTTATCACTTCATGTGTTATGTGCTATGCTTGGAGCGTCTTGCTTTTAGTTTTCCTTTTTAGTTTTCTTTAGATTTTCATAACGAGTCGGAACTCAGCTTTCTTTATGTGGGAGAGAAACACGCTCCACTTCTACCTAGAACATAACATAGAATTTTCATGTCTATATTTGCTGTGTGTGTTCTTTGTCTTTTAACAGCTACTATCATGCTTAGCTTTTAGTTTTCATGCTTATCTTTTTAAAGAGCTTTTGTTTAGTTGGTTGCTTGAACTCTCTTTATTTATCATGATTATCTTATTAAGAGAGTTTGCATCTGTTGCATGGTTGATATGTCTATGATAAAGATGCTACATGCATAATGGTGCTTAGTAGTTCATGTTTTCTTATGGTTAGTCTCAAATAGCTGGGGGGTTCCCAATGTGTTATTGGAGTACCAACATGATTTGTTTGCCTATGATGTGGTATGGTTTAGTAATATCTTCCTTCAAGAATTTATTTTGATTGACTTGGCGTATGCTCACGCATATTTAAGACTGTAAAGAAAGTCTGTCAAGCCTTGATGATCTTTTGTTTCTGAGTAGCGATATAACTTCCATGCCTGATTCAATGTTGCTTTGTCGCTCTGCATGATTATGACCGTCATTGCTCTCTTAGTTGGTCGCTCCCAGTCTTTTGCTAACCTTCGCCTGTACTAAGCGGACTGACTGCTTGTGCATCCAAATTCTTTTAAACCAGTTATGCCATATGAGTCCACCATACCTTCCTACATGGTATTTACCTGCCATTCCTAACGGAGACTTTCATGTACCATCTCGAAATTATTCAAAAAAAATGCATTTCTGTTTTGTGCCTCTGTTTTAAGTTCATGAGGAAGTAGTAGTTAATTCATGATCTTTTTAAGTTGGACAAGCTTCACCCCGGGATTGCATGTCTAATGTGCAAACCCATAACACGAGAAGGAACTGGCATTGAGTGCGCCCGGCTCAAAATTAATATAACAAACAAACCCTCCTTCACGCTTTGTTCATGAGAAATCAGAAAACTTTGGCAGTGATAAACAAAGGAGATTAAGAGGATGTGATCGTCCTCATTCGGGAGCCGTTCCTCGAAACTTGTCCATCTCAAGAAGTAATTGAGTTATCTGCTAGCATTCGTTGACGGAACATGCATAATCAAAAAAATAATTATTACCTCTGTTTTTAAAACCAAGAGCTCTGGTACATGTTTTGTCTTTGTTTCCGACTACGGGTTTTCAACCTTGCCAACAAAAGCCACGGTTCGAGAGTCTCCACCTTCTTTTAAAGCACCAACTACTGAGAGCATGATTGTCATTCTGAGTGTAATGTGCATTGTCCCAAAGTAGCATTGTCTTTTGCATGATTGTGATATCGTTTATTCTAAAATCATTGTATCTAGTCATCACTTAAACCTTGGAGGTGCCCCTGCATTTATGTTTTGCTTCACTAAAGGGGGCAAGCGAGATATCACTTTATCATATTTGCACACCATGTTCATTACAAATCTATTTGATGTTTCAGTATCATATTGTAAAACTTTCAGTTCTTTGTGATTTTCTCATGAGGCAACTTAATTACTATAGATTCATTGTCTCAGTAAGCTTTTGTCATATGACTATGAAAAAGTCATATATGGTTAATAGCATGTCACCACAGAAATTATTCTTGTTATCATTTACCTACTCGAGGACGAGCAGGAATTAAGCTTGGGGATGTTGATACGTCCAAAACGTATCTATAATTTCTGCTTGCTCCATGCCTCTTTTGGGTGATATTGCTATGTTATTTATACACTTCCATACACTTTTGATCATATTTGGACTAACCTATTAACTCAGTGCACCCCAGTGCCAGTTTCTGTTTTCGGCTGTTTTTGTATTTCAGGTTTTCACATTACGAGAACTGCCAGAAAAAATCCAGAAAAATTATATAAAAAATCAGCGTTCCAGAAGCTACCAGGCACCCGAAGCACAGCCGGAGGGGGGCCACCAGGGCCCCAGGCGCCCTGGTGGCGCGCCCCCCCTGGGCCGCGCCGGGGGGGCGCCTGGGCCCCCCGGGCCTCGTCTGATGCCCCCCTTGGCATATATTTAAAGCGTCTCCCGAAACCCTCGAGACGGGAACTCTTTTTCGCGATCTCATCTCTGTTCCGCCGCCACCGCCGCTTCCAAGATCGGGAGCACCAGGAGAACTCTTCCCGGCACCCTGCCGGAGGGGAGGATCACCACCGGGAGCTTCTCCACCACCATGGACGCCTCCCGGATGAGTTGTGAGTAGTATCCCTTGGACCATGGGTCCATGACCAGTAGCTATGTGATGTTCTCCTCCCGTTCTTGTGCTTCACTAATTAGTCCTCGTGAGCTGCCCTACATGATCGAGGCACATATGTAATCCTTATGCTGTTGCTATGATGAGTTTGCTGGGATCCGATGGATTATGAGATTATGTTCAGATTGTGTTTGAGTAATATATTTGATTCACCTCTTTTATATTTATGTTCGTAAGTAATTCTTGCATGTTCTCCGTTGTTATTTATTGCTTTGGCCAAGTAGTAGGTAGTGACTCCAAGAGGGAACGTTATGCTTGATTGTGGGTTCATGCCCCTGGATGACTAGCTTGAGTGACAGAAACATGAGTCTAGGGGATGTGTTGTTGCCACAAGGGGGAAAACAACGGTGCTTGTGCCCGCGGGTGCAAGGATTGTTTACTTTACGCAAAGTTCTTTTAATGCAGTTGTCTGTTGCTTTGAGTTTACACTATGGGTGGGACTCGCAACTTAATACCAGCGAGATGTTCTGGATAGATATCTCAAGGTGGATGATTAGTAGTAGATGCAGATGGATTTCGGTCTACTTGCCTTGGCGTACCGCCCATGCTTTGAACCTCTACCTTTCTTGCAACATAGTTAGCATTGGTTTGCGCACATAATTCTGTCAATTGCCCAGCTGTAATTCGTTTACCTCACATAGCTGTTTTATCGTCTTTTGGGAGAGAGACATCACTAGTGAACATCATGGGACCCCGGTCCATATTACCATCATTGATCACATCCGCTATTTACTTTCCGATTTTATTTACTATTTGCAGCAAAACCTATCACTATTATCACTTGCGTTTGATCCTTTGTAAATGACAAGGCCGGAGGGATTGACAACCTCTCTGTACACGTTGGGAGCAAAGTTATTTGTATCTGTGTGCAGGTCCACGTTGATTGCTAATATCTGGCGCCGTTAGCAGTTGACACCTTCTTGTTGAAACTGGGAGTCTCAGGGGAAATCGATCCATGGTATCTTTGCCAAGGGAAAACTTCCGCTACACTGCATCTCAAACCTTCCACTTGGGGTAACCAACGAGGGGCGAGAAGCCATCAGCAGTTCATCCGCTATGGGTAAGAAAGGAGACCCCAAGGTTCCGATCTTACTATCCACTACAAGAAGAGGTACTGTTCTGAACACTAGTACTACACTTGATTCACCTTCTGTTATGAGTAAGTTTGCCTCACCACCACCACATGACGCTCCTACTGAATCTGTTACTATGTCCGATACTCTTGATGATGCTTCTACTACTCTTGATGATATTAGTTCACTTGGTTATGCTCTTGAGAAACAGATCGCTGCTGCAAAAAAAATCTGGAATTGAAATTCCTGTTACTCGCTACCCTATTGGCGGAACTTATGATTATCCTGATTTGAGTAAACTCAAGGAGAGACTCCTTGATGATGATTACATTATGCTTGATGATGATTTATGCAGGGAACTGACAGAGTTTGCCGGCTCTGACCCTGAAGCTATTAAGAAGCTGCTTGAAAAACACTCCTTGAAGAACAAGACCGTTCCTGATCCTGAATTTGCTACATCCCCTATATGCATCGATGATCCTGATTATGATTTCTCTGTTGATCTTTCACTTATACCTATGGTTGAAGCTGACCCCTTTTATGGCAGAGAAAATGATGATGCTATTGCACACCTGACCAAACTCACTGAGTTGGGTGGCTTGTTTACCACAGATGAGAAGAAACGAAACTTTTATGTGACTAAGCTTCTTCCTTTCTCTTTGAAGGAAGGTGCTAAAACATGGTATGATTCACTCCCATGTGGTTCCATTAAGAGTCCTCAAGACTTAGCTCACTCTTTTGTTGATAAGTACTTTCCTGCTCATATGCAACATGCTGCTTTACAAAGAATTTATAACTTTAAACAGTTGCAGGATGAGCACCTCCCTAAAGCTTGGGGGACGTACTGTAGTCTGATCCGGGCTAGACCAGAACATGGAGTCCCTAAGAATGAATTAATCGATATATTTTATGCTGGTCTAACTAATGAATCCAGGTCCTATTTGGACAGTTGTGCTGGTTGTGTTTTCAGGAAAAGAACACCGGACGATGCAGAGGATTTGATGGGCAGGATTGCCAAAAACCATGAAGATTGGTCCGTCCCTGAACCACCTCCACCACCAAAGAAGAGGGGCATGTTTGTTCTAAGCCCCGAAGATATGCGAGAAGCAAAAAAGTCTATTAAAGAGAAGGGTATTAAAACTGAAGACGTGAAGAATCTACCTCCTATTGAGAAGTTGTGTGAGCCTACCACTCACCCTCCTATGGTAGAGGTACACTCTGTTTTAGATTTCAACGCAAGTGACATCCCTCATGGTAAGCCTCCTGATCAATGTTTAGATGAGTTTGATAATTTTATTATGAAACAAAATCATTTTAATGAGAGGATACAAAGTCAATTGCATGATAATTCCCTTGCTATCAAAAGTTTGCTTGATGTTCTAGGTAGAATAGTTAATGATGTTAAATGTCTTGTGAAGCATTTTCATATGGTTCAAACTCAGCTTGAACAAATTTCTAATGTGCAAAAAGATTTGCTTGCTAACAATGCCAAACAAGATGATTTGCAGGCCTTCGGGATTAAGACCCGAGGAGGAACTAGCACTCAAGATCCTCTCTATCCAGAGGGGCATCCGAGGAGAATCGAGCAAGATTCTCAAATGCAGGAAGAAGAAATTGTTGGCTCTCCAAAGAAGAAGAAGAAGAAACACAAGGAGGCTGACAATTCCAATGATCCTATTACAAGTGAAGAGCCAGCTGTTGATCCCAACAGTGTATCTATCTCCGATGCTGAGACTGAAGACGGTGCCGAACCTGAAGGTAAGGATAATGAGAAGAATGATCCGCCTGAAGTTCGAGAAGAAGAAGCACCTGACAAACGCAAGAAGTACACTAGAGAAGACATCGTCACAAGAAGACATGGGAAGGAAAGAGAACCATGGATACAGAAACCCATGCCCTTTCCAGGTAAGTCTCTCAAATCTAAAGAAGAAGAGCATTACAATAAGTTTTGTGAGTGGATTAAACCTCTTTTTCTTCAAATCCCTTTGACTGATGCTATTAAGTTACCTCCCTATTCAAAATATATGAAAGATATTGTCACTAATAAAAGGAAAGTTCCTAATGAAACAATATCTACTATGCTTGCTAACTACTCTTTCAGTGGCAAGATTCCTGAGAAGCTTGGTGATCCAGGTATACCCACCATTCCTTGCTCCATAAAGAATAATTATGTCAAAACTGCTTTATGTGATCTTGGAGCAGGAGTGAGTGTTATGCCTTTCTCTCTTTACAAGAGGCTTTGTTTAGAGAAGCTAATCCCTACGGATATCTCTCTTCAGATGGCTGACAAGTCAACCGCCGTTCCGATAGGTATTTGTGAGGACGTTCCCATAGAAGTTGCTAATTGTTTGATCCTTACTGATTTTGTCGTGCTTGACATGCCCGAGGATGGGAGCATGTCCATTATTCTTGGTAGACCTTTTCTTAACACCGCAGGTGCTATTATTGATTGCAATAAAGGAAAGGTTACCTTCAATGTGAATGATAAAGAACACACGGTGTATTTTCCAAAGAAGACCGACAAGAGGCTTGGCCTCAACTCTATAAAAAATATCGAGACCGTGAAGATTGGAGAATGGGACTGTCCACTACATGTGCACCACAAATACAAAACTATTATGGTGGGGACAATGTCCATTAAGGTAAAGGTGCAATGATCACTTCGTAAGAGGTGAGACTTTTTGCTCTATATATCACCTGTTTGTTGGTAAGACTTGATCAACCTTACTAATGAGCATGTTTTATATAGGTAAAAAGTTGAGCTTGTTATGTTTTCATTTGTTTTAGCTTTTGTTCTCCTTGCTGTACCAAGTGTTTATGTTTTGAAGCTTCACAATACTAATCACTGCTTTAAGTTTTCAGAAAGTCTTGCAGCTTTTTGAACTTCGAAAAAAATTCAACAGTGAAGTTTTCAGAAAAATTCCAGAAAAATAAAAATAAAAATTTCCATGCCGGGAGTGACCCAGAGGCACCTGGGGCTGACCAGGGGGGCACCAGTGGCCCAGGCGGCCAGCTGGCGCGGCCTGCCCCCTGGCCGCGCCCATAGGGCGCCTGGGGCCCACAAGACCCCCCCTCCAGGTGAGTCTTCTTCCTCTCTCTCTCTCTCTTTCTCTCCAAAAACACGAGTTCTGCACTTGTTCTTGCGTTCTTGCTGCTCTTGGAGGCGATTCTTCGATCTCTCTCTACAGCCTATCATTTGAGCTGAGATTTTGAACAAATACTCCTTGGTATGTAACTCCTCCATCCCTCCAATTAGATTTTTGGTTGGTGGCTTCATTTGTGAGTATTTAGTAGTTCTTGGTGCTGTGTAGATGAGCTTGCATGCATGTGTAGAAATTTATTTTCCAAGTTTTTATGTAAGTTTATGACTTAGGTAAGTGAGTTGAGTAGTTTGCCTTAACCCACTTTGTTTAAATCCTTGTTTTTGTAATTTGCCAAAAATTTCAGAAATGAGTTTGTTAGGAAGGGCAAAGGGGTTGCTTGAGAAGAAGAGGCCCGCGCACTCCGATCGAGTTACTAGAGCCACAGCTTCACCCTCGACTGTTAGGGTGAGCTACAATGAAGATCATGTGCCCCTAGAGTTGTTGGAAGACACAAGTCCAGCACGTGCTATGATGTTTCCATGTGATGAATTCCTTGAAGCTGCGGGAATCAAGGATGAGTTTTATAATCTTTGTGCTAATGCAGGTCTCACACGGCTCGTCACGTGCCATGTTACTCAGTATCAAAAACTCACCTCCGGTTTCATTAACAGTTTTAGATATAACCCTGATACTGGTGCTATTGAGTTTAAAATTTACAATGATCTTATCACAATGCCCTTGGGAAAGTTTTGTGAAATAATAGGTGTGCCAAACGTTGGGCGGACGGCTAAGATGACCTCTCAGCCCTCCGAGCTGAAAACCGTCTTCAACTCTCTCTGCAGCATGGGTACGAGGGATATTCATCGGTCAAAAATCTCCAGCATCTTATTCCCTCACCTTAGGTATTTTGCATATTATGTTGCTAGAGGGGTGTTAGCTCGTGACAACACGAGCAACATTTCTGCGCCGGATATTGCTATCCTGGCAACCGCCCTCTCAGGGAGGTTTGATTATAATCTGGGTGCCTTAATTGCTCGACGCCTTGCTATGAACGGTAACAGGGGAGATTTATTTGGTGGCGTTTATGCCACACTTATCTTAGAATATCTTAAAGGCACCCCACACCCTGATGATAAGCCTTTTACTTATTTAAGTTTTGATCTTGCTACTATGAAAAGGCATAAGTTTGTTACCATGACTTCTGAGCTTGGTAATCTTGTTTATATCTTGCGTTTCGGAACTACCGCGGAACGCGAGATCCGTCTACCTGCACCTCCTTTGTTTGATTTTTCTCGCAGGAACGGATGGTCCTTTGATGTTATCCAGTTCGATGAGTTCATGGCCCAGCATCAGTTTCATAACCCCATGGAGGGGGTTGTGCCCGACGAGGAGGAGCACGGTGAGTTACCACCTTTTCAGGGGGAGACCGTCACCCAGTTTGGTGAAGGATCTTCCTCTGCTTGGAGTACGGACCCTTCTTCGTGGGAGGATCCGAGGAGTTCGGTGTACGCGCCGGAATCCTTCTACGACCCTTGAACTCACCAGCATTCCCCCAGAGCAGGAGGCTCCTGGGGGCAGTAGCTACTACCAACTTAGGCCAAAAGCCTAAGCTTGGGGGAGTACGTGCCCTTCTCACTTTTCCATTGTATTATCCGTTTTATTTCTGTTCACTTTAATCTTTTCGAAGTTTTTGCCCGTTCTTCTTTGTTCTTTCTTTGCAAAAACAACAAAAAGATTTTCTCTTTCTTTTGCTTTCGTTCAACCTTTGAAATAATCCAAAAAGATTTCCTTTCTCTCTTTAGTTTGCTTTGTTTTCAGAGTTCAGCTCGAGTCCGTGATGGCATTTAATTATATTTCCCACGTTCGATCGTGCAAGTGACTGGGCAGTAATGACGAAGATCGACTGAAGGGAAGCAACAAGGAAAACCGGTATGAACTCTTCTTGTTTCTACTTTTGTACATATGCGTGTACTTATGATCTAGAGACCAGCTTGTAGCGACATAGTGCTATGTTTACAATGCTCTCTCAGTGGTTCATGCTTTCCTTGTGGCTAGTCTCAAATAGCTAGAGTATATAATGTGTTATTGAAATGATTTACATGCATTGCACTGTTCATAGTTTGGTATACTAAGGTGGTATTTCCCTTTGGAGAATTCTTGGATTGACTTGGCACATGTTTACACATGTTTAAGACTAAAAAGTCTGCTTTGCCTTGATGATCTTTGGGTTTCAGAATAGTTATATCACTTTCATGCCCGATTCAATGTTGCTTTGTCGCTCTGCATGAATATGGCCGTCATTGCTCTCTTAGTTGGTCGCTCCCAGTCTTTTGCTATCCTTCACCTGTACTAAGCGGACTGACTCCTTGTGCATCCAAACTCCTTGAAACCAGTTGTGCCATATGAGTCCACCATACCTTCCTATATATATGGTATTTACTTGCCATTCCTAATGAAGACTTTCTTGTACCATCTCGAAATTATTCAAAAGCATTTCTCTTTTGTGCCTCTGTTTTAGCTCATGAGGAAGTAGTAGTTAATTCATGATCTTTTTAAGTTGGACAAGTTTCACCCTGGGATTGCATGTCTAATCTGCAAACCCCTAATACGAGAAGGAACTGGCATGAGTGCGCCCGGCTCATAAAAGATAATACAACAAACAAACCCTCCTTCACGCTTTGTTCATGAGAAATCAGAAAACTTTTGGTAGTGATAAACAAAGGAGATTAAGGGGATGTGATCGTCCCCGTGCGGGAGCCGTTCCTCGAAACTTGTACAGCTCGAGAAGTAATTGGGTTGTCTACTAGCATTCGTTGACGAAATATGCACCTCTCAAAATCTTTTTTACCTCTGTCTTCAAAACCAAGAGCTCTGGTACATGTTTAGTCTTTGCTTCCAATCATGGGTTTTCAACCTCGCCATCAAATTCCACGGTCCAAGAGTCTTCACCTTCTTTCTTCAAAGCACCAACTAGGAGAGCATGATTGTCATTCTGAGGGTAATGTGCATTGTCGCAAAGTATTACATTGTTTTCTGCATGCTTGTGATATTATTTATTCAAAAATTCTTAGTTCTAGTCTCCTTTAAAACTCTGGAGGAGTTTCTGCATTTATGTTTTGCTTCACTCATGGAGGCTAGCGAGATACCACTCTAGTATGTTCAAGCTATGTGCAATGTAATCTAGTCTTGATTTTCAGTAAGTATATTATTTACTCTTGGTTATTTGTGATTGGTCACTTGAAAGAAAGATTACTCCGTGCATTGTCCTCATAGCATTGTTTCAATACTTGTTAGACTCTTTTCGTAGTACATGCTTATATACATCTAATGAAGCAAAAGAGTTTGTCAAAGTTTTCTTTGTCGCGTCCAGTTCGTTGAACTGAATTGCTTGAGGACAAGCAATATGCTAAGCTTGGGGGAGTTGATACGTCTCAAACGTATCTACTTTTCCAAACACTTTTGCTATTGTTTTGACCTCATTCTTGCATGATTTGAACTAAACTAACCCGGACTGACGCTGTTTTCAGCAGAGCTGCCTGTATGGTTTTATTGTGTGCAGGAAAACGGATTTTTAGGTGTCTCAGAAAATTCCACGAAAAATCACAGAAAATCCACGCACCCGAAGGAACCTTGTGCCAGAAGAGGGGCCAGAGGGGAGCCAGGGGGGCTCCAGGCGCCCTGCCCAGGCGGCCGCACCCCTGGCCGCCTCGCCAGGCCGCCTGGGCTGCTCCCACCTCCTCTGGTGCCCTACTTTGACCCGTATTTATCCCGTGACGAGAAAACCCCAGAACAGAAGTCGTTTTCCTAGTTTCCGTCGCGGAGCCGCCGCCACCCTCTGTTCTTCTTCGGGAGGGCTAATCTGGAGGCTGATTTGGCCTCCGGAGAGGGGAGATCGTTGTCATCGTCATCATCATCACCACTCCATCCTCCCTCCATGGCTTCTCCTTCCATGTGTGAGTAATTCCCTGCTATAGGCAAAGGGGATGGTAGGGATTGGATGAGTTAGATCATGTAATAGTTTATCAGATTGTTGGGGGCATGTTGCCTATCATCTACTATGGTGTTTATCATCTTTGCTTCAACTTGTTACTCTTAATGCTTGTCACTTAGGGCCCGAGTGCCATAATTTCATATCTGAACCATATGTGTTTGCATGAATATATTTGTGTTCTTGATCCTATCTATGAGTTGTTTGCACCTATTACGGTCCGGAACCGACGATCCCAAAAGTGACAGCTTGGGACACCAAAGGGGATGGTCCATAGTTTGAGGATTACATGTATCCATTGAGTTTATTGCTTTGTTCCGGTGCTCTTTGACAGGAGTACCTTAATCTCCATAAGTTCCTTTTGGCCCCGTTCGTAGCGGGATGGTAGGACAAAAGATGTTGTGCAAGTTCTTATTGCAAGCACGTACAACTACCTATGGGATACATGCCTAATGTTTGATACTTGCCTAGATGATCATTACTTTTCTGTGTGCCTTGCCCCAAGTTAGATTCATGATATATCTCATCCATGCAGCGCTCAACCATCCATCTCCCTAGCCTACAGTGTTTTAAATCCTGCTGGTTACTAGTTGCTACTTTTGCTGTTTACTTTTGCTGTTTACTTTTACTATCACCACCATCACTATCATATCACCGTTACCACTTATCTTTTGTTGCAAGTAAGTATATTTCAGGTGCGGCTGAATTGACAACTCAACTGTCAAAGCTTATAAATACTCTTTGGCTCCCCGTGTGTCGAATCTATAAATTGGGTTATTCTTACCCGCGAAGACTATCTCGATCCCTTACGGTTGAGGGTTATCATATATCCATCTGCCATGTTTGAATAATAATTGCCATGTTGTAAATATTTGTAGAAACTATGGATGACACCCCCCGAGACGAAGCACAAGAAGCGATGTTGCTGGACATAATCGCAAACGGACGTGATGCCGCCTTGTCGTTTCTCAACGAGACCGATGATCTGCTGGAAAGAGAGGATGAAGAAGCAGGCTATGGTTATGATGGCTCCGGTGACCCAATGAAGGTGCAAGAAGTAGACTGTGAGGACGGCTCCGGTGAGCCAATGCCGGTGCAAGAAGGAGACTGTGATGACGGCTTCGGTGACCGAACCGAGTCCGGCCAGGTATATATATTAGTTAAGCCTGTGCTGACTAGTTAATTGATGCATTCATTGTTTTGGTATGTACATATATTAATTAACTCTCGTCTTTGTTCTTTTTTCTAGCCCTCCGGATCGAGCACAACTTCGGTAAGGAGACGAGGCCCGAAGAAAAAGTTGAGCTCGGATGAAAAGTTTAGATCGCAGAAATCGTGCGATTGAACCCATCCGGACAAAGAACGCATTTGTTGCTCAGTGCGGGGTTTTGGTTAGGGACAAGATCCCGATCACCATCGAGCAATGGTTAAAGCCGGCTACAGAAGACCCTGAGTTGTCTTATGTCACTGATATGCAAAAAGATGATCTTTGGACTGAGCTGAAGTCAAATTTCACCCTACCACCAGGGGATGATCCGGCGAAGCCAGTTAAAGAGCAATTAATCAAGTCTTTTGCTCTTACGAAGATGGCAGACCTATTCAGGAGGTGGAAGAAATACCTGAATAAGTTTGTCGGTAGAAAAGAGACATCAGAATTCAAGGGCATATATGAGAAGATCAGAGATGACTGGCCCGCATTTGTGGCCTACAAGACATCGGAAAAGAGTAAGAAGATGTCGGCGACAAACAAGCAAAATGCTGCAAAGAAGAAGCATCACCATCGCACGGGGTCAGGTGGCTACCTCAGAGCCCGGCCTAAGTGGGCCAAGGCTGAGAATGATATGCTTGATAAAGGGATCGAACCAGAGACAATGAACTGGCCAGACCATTGCCAGACTTGGTTCTTCGGGGCTGGCGGATCCTTGGACCCTGTATCAGGGAGGTGCATTTGGATGGACAAGCAATTGGAAATACCACTCAAGAAGCTTCAGCACTATATCAAAGCAACGCAACAAGGGACGTTCGTTCCCGACAGAGAGAACGACGAGCTCACAATGGCCCTCGGGAATCCTGAGCACCCTGGACGGACACGAGGCACGCCAGGCTCCGTTCCATGGAGTGTTGGGTTTCCGGACGCAGGCGGTTACAAATGCCACGAGAGGAGGAAGAAAGTGCAGCAGACCGAACTGCAGGCGCTGCACGCTAGGGTACAAGCGATAGAGGAACGAGAAGCAAATCACAGCAAAAGAACTGCCGAAGCTTCAAGCAATTGGAAATACCACTCAAGAAGCTTCATCACTATATCAAAGCAGCGCAACAAGGGATGTTCGTTCCCGACAGAGAGAACGACGAGCTCATAATGGCCCTCGGGAATACCACTCAAGAATACCACTCGGGATGGACAAGCAATTGGAAATACCACTCAAGAAGCTTCAGCACTATATCAAAGCAGCGCAACAAGGGACGTTCGTTCCCGACAGAGAGAACGACGAGCTCACAATGGCCCTCGGGAATCCTGAGCACCCTGGACGGACACGAGGCACGCCAGGCTCCGTTCCATGGAGTGTTGGGTTTCCGGACGCAGGCGGTTACAAATGCCACGAGAGGAGGAAGGAAGTGCAGCAGACCGAACTGCAGGCGCTGCACGCTAGGGTACAAGCGATAGATGAACGAGAAGCAAATCACAGCAAAAGAACTGCCGAAGCTTCCCCCGAAGCTACCCCGCCATCTCAGCGGAGAAGCAGCGTGGCTTCCACCGAGCTGCTTCAGCCGGAGCATGTCTTGACGGCTCCTTCCAGCTATCCCGTGGATGCTATCACGGAGTCTCAAAATTGCCACCTTATGACGCAATGGATTAATATGAAGGTCAAGGCGGCTGTTGGCTCTGTTTATCCTACTGGACCCGGCGCAACTTTTCACTGCCAGCCGATTCTAGAAGGATATGCTAGGGTGATGGTGGATGAAATAACAGAGGGATTTGAGGACCTCCAGCTTGACCATCCTACCGGTGAAGAGGAGACTCGGCTGGGTTCTTCTCTGAAGACTCCATGCCTATGGCGGAAGGACCTCATCAACCTTCTGAACTGGACGCCTACGCCTCCTCCTCCTCCTCCGGCGAGTCAGGGCACTCCGCCTCCTCCACCGCCTCCTCCTTCGGCGAGTGACGATCAGGGCAATCGGCCGGCTCCTTCTCCGGCGCGTGGCGGCACTCCGCCTCCTTCTCCGCCTGCGCCGGCGCGCCCGAGCAGCCAGCCTCCTCCTTCTCCGCCTCGTCAGCAAGGGCGAAAGAGACCCGCCGCCGCTCCGGCGCGTCATAGTCCTTCTCCTCCGCCGCGTAAGCAAGGAAAGAAGACAACCGCTCCGTTTGGTCTGCCGGCGTCTAGCAGTACAGCCAGAGGCGGGAGGCAATACAGATTCAGTCCTTCTCTCACGCCTCTAGAGAAGTTACCATACGAGAGGTCCGACGAGGAAAACGCGAAGATCGCTAAAGCCGAAGAGAAGGACTGGCTTGAAGGGTTGAAAGCACAGAGACATCCACCTCCGAAGGAGAAGATAGATCCGGTGAAAGCAAAGCGCACTCTGGCTGCCCTGAAGAAACCAGCGAAGTGTCCGCCGAAAGACAACTATGACCGCATTATTGAAAAGTCATTTCACGAAGCGAAGCGGTCGGGAAGTACTAGAAGTGATCAAAGGTTAGTAGAAGGACGAGCTGGGAAACAAATTGCCCAGCTCGGCGAACAAGCAGACCAATCATGCCCCCCGCTCAAGGTGTCTAGCGACATCGTCACTAATGATCCGAGGATGGTGCCCGGTTATAGTAATCTTGGAGATTACCTGCCCGACGATGTACATTATGATTTCTTGGAGGTGCAGATACAAAGATACGAGTACGGGAAGCCTCTCGTCAAAGATGAAAGATCTCGTTGGAATTGAACTGTTGCCTATTCCATTTGAGGAGTTCTTTCAGTTTTTCAATCAATTGGCCCTCGATAAAGCAACGGTCACCTGCTACTGTCTGTAAGTAGTACTACTTCTGTCATTAAGTCTCTCTATATAGCTCAGCTCTTTCATTGCATGTATTTATAATTATCCTCACTATATTATGCAGATTGAAGATCGTCGAATTGAAGGAAAGACAAGTCGGTGATATTGGGTTCATTAACACATATCTCATAGATGCAACTGAGGTTAAATTGTGTGCCGCAGATACCGAGGCCAACTTGCTACGATCGTTGGTAGTAAATGAAAACAAAGATATAATACTCTTTCCTTACAACTTCAAGTGAGTGTTACTGTCTTGTGCATATTCGGTTTCCCTTATATATTAGTCAAGGTTATAGTAATGTAATTGATGAGTTAATGCATGCGTGTGTAGCTTCCACTATATTCTCCTAGAGATTAAGCTTGAGCAGGGAGCAGTAACTGTCTTGGACTCTAAACGAAAAGATCCCAAGGAGTATGCGGACATGACTCAAATGCTCGAGAAGTAAGTTAAATCGATCATTATCCACCATGCATATCAGCAACTTTGTTCATTTCTGATATCAAGTAATTGTTTTCTTTGTCTGGCAGGGTCTGGAGAAAATTCACCAAAAAAGCTCCGGGACTGCCGAAGCAGCAGGAATTTAGACACCCGAAAGTAAGTACTATATAGTAGCATGTTCCGCACATCTCCTATCGATTCAAGCGCTAGTTTCATCAATACCATTTGGCATTCTTTCTTATCAGTTTGATTGACCTCTATTTATTGTAAAGTGGTTGTGGAAGGAACAAGGGAATGATTTTTGTGGATACTACATTTGCGAGTCCATCCGCCACACGACCTGTGAGCGGGGCTACTCTGACGAACAATTTGAAGTGCGTAGGCAATAATATTCACAATTTTATTTTTTTACCATCATTTGTGTTGAGTTTCATTTATTCATATATACATGTATTGACCCCTTCTTCAAATTAGATCTTTCGGATGCGGAATGAACTCCTACCACCAGATCGTCTACGAGCAATTCAAGAGGAATTGGCGGCATTCTTCCTTGACCACGTGATCGCTGAAGACGGAGAATACTATGTGGACCATGTGTCCGTATGATAGGAGATTATATTTGTAAGAGATAATTATTGTATATATGTACCCGGTAGTGTCGGATAGATATACGATAACTTGTTGTTCGACCAATCTCTCGGAGAAGGAGAGGTGGTCGATATCACTTCTCTCTGTATGCATATATATGTTGATGACGATCTTCTGTTTCCTTCGTTTGCTTACTAGCTAGCTAGCGTGTCCAGTCCTCTCTATACGTATGTATAGTACGTAGCGTCGACTAAGCACGGACATAAGAGAGGACACTTCTCTCTATTAATTAGTTAGCTAACACAATATATGAAACACCTAAATTAACCCCCCA
>LR738710.1:866989288-866999671 GCA_902687465.1 Secale cereale
GCCCCTTTCAAAAAAACAAAACCCCAGCCACAGAAATGCTGACGCGTGGATGCCTATTGGTCCCGGTTGGTGCCACCAACCGGGACCAAAGGCGCTCCTGCCTGGGCTCCGCGCACAGGCCACGTGGAGGCCCATCTGTCCCGGTTCTTGTTTGAACCGGGACTAAAGGGCTAGGGCATTAGTACCGACCCTTTAGTCCTGGTTCAAGAACCGGGACAAAAGGCCCTTACGAACCGGGCACAAAGGATCTTGGCATATTCTTTCAGTTCCAGAGAAACCTGGACCCTAGTATGATTGGATACACTGATGCTGGCTATTTATCTGATCCCCATAATGCCAGATCGCAAACCGGCTTTGTGTTCCTACATGGTGGAACTGCCATATCATGGAAGTCTTCAAAACAGACTCTGGTTGCAATGTCCACAAATCATTCTGAAATAATTGCAGTATATGAGGCATCACGCGAATGTGTGTGGCTTCGCAAGATGATAAACCGCATACAACAGTCATGTGGAATTGGTTCTATCGAATCACCTACCATTAGATAATGCGGCTTGTGTTGCACAGATGCAAACAGGATACATCAGGAGCAATATCACTAAGCATATTGCCCCAAAGTTGTTTTATCCCCATGAACTCCAAAAGTGTGGGGAAATCAATGTCTTGCAAGTTAAATCATGCGACAACTTTGCTGATCTATTCACAAAGTCTCTACCATCTTCTACATTTCAGAAATATATTCATGGAATTGGTATGCGACGGCTTCGTGACTTGCAAGAATCAGGGGGGGTATCTTCCTGAACTATTCCTGTTCAAAGCATCATATTACACTCTTTTTCCCTTTATGAGTTTACTTTTCAGGTTCTCATTAAGGTTTTTAATGAGGTAATATCAACATAAGATTATATGTCATACTTTCTGTTTTCCCCACCAGGGTTTTTTAGGGAAGTATACACGACATATTTATTGCCTTCTAAATTCTATGGATATACTTCATATCGAGTTAACGAAGGCAATAATCATTATATGTTGGACCATTTTCTCCTTATTTTCCGACAGGGTTTGAAGGAGTTTTACCAGCATATCCTACACTACTCCTCATATTTTTCCCACAAGGTTTTTGGAGGAGATTTCAATTGAAGATGGTGGATGCTTATACAGTCAAGCGGTGATTAGGGGGAGTGTTAAGAATAATTAACCTAGATTATTTAGTGGATAATCCCCACTTTCCCATCCTTGTAACCCTCGAAGTGGGAACCGTACACATAGCAGTTTTTCCTGGAGCGTCGCCTCCAGGAACCGACATGCGAACCGACGCGTCCTGTGTTCGCGTCTGTTCCCCCTGTATATAAGGCATTTGTAACCATCAACAAAGGAGACGATTGATTCATTTGTCTCGGGTTCGCTTTGCTCTCAATCAACATCAACATTTCCCACGCTGTGTGCCATGCGGCCCGAGATTGGAGTGGACCGTATATTTGTTTGGCGACTGATAGAAGGCGGTGCGTCGGCTTAAATTTAGGCCGGTCACAACTGCAACGTACGATTCATAAAATTAGAATCGCACGATCTTTCATATTTCCTCCCCTAAACTTTCTTCTCTGAGAAACAGTCTTATCACGTCGTCAGGGGATGAGTGACGCCCCCGGTCTAGAAGCACCGCCCGGCACGTACGTCTCGCCTGTCGCCGCCCATGCCCCAGCCGCCGGCGGCCACCCCCTTGCCACCCTCGCCGCCGGTCGCCCCCTGCCGTCGTCATCTCCTCTGTTTCGCGCCGGCTTCGTGCATGCAGTAGTGTGTCCCTGTAGTTGTAGCTCCCAGTTACGATGGTCACAACTCCGGTGGCGGCGGTCGTATCCCCGACGCGTGTGGTCGCAGCACCTCCGACGACGAGCTCACTGATGCCGCCCGCCAATGCCATCGTAGCAAAAATATTAACCGGTTGTGGCTTCTGTGGTTGTTGGTTGGAACAATAAAAGCTTCAGCAACAAAAAATGGTTTTTGCTGGTGGTAGCAAAAATAAAAAACTATTCCAGCAAATAAATAAGACAGTTCCAGCAAAAAAAGGCGCCGCCAATGGTCTTAAACAAAAAGAATTCACGCGTTCTAGCTCTGCTTTCGGCTGGATGTAGCAAAAACAATTGTTGGTTCCAACAAAAAAAAAGATGCTGAAAAACGCTTAGCAGCCGCCGTCCGTCGCCGCGCAGCACCATCCTAGCATTGCAGCAAAGTCGAGTGCTGGTTCCAGCAAAAATCGGAAGTGGTTCCAGCAAATTAAAAAACCTTGATGTAGCAACAAAAAAACATGCGGCGAAGGCACCACCATCCTCTCAATTTGCTGAAAAAAACGGAAGCCGGTTCCAGCAAAAAATCATGGCGGGATCGCCCTGGTTTCAGCTCGTGGCGAACTTGGCCTACTCTGCGATGGGGGAGAGTTTGGACCGAGTATGGTAACAAAAAATCAACGACGGGATGGGCCGTCTCTGCGTGGAGCAGGAGGTGCCATATGGATGGAGTGATTTGAGAAAGAAGAAGCAGAAAGGGGACTGCGTATGGAGGAGGAGGATGGAACGTGTGGAGGACGTAATGAGTGGAGGAGCTTTGTCAAAAGATAAGGTGAGGAGCGCAAGCGGTGCGTGGGACCAGAGCAACGTGGCTGGGTTAGCGTAACATGCGTTGCGAGCGAGGCGGCCGGCACGCCGATTTTAAACGTTTCCCTTTCTGTTTTTCAGCCCGTGTTTGCTAAATCACAGGCAACAGCTGACAACATTTTCGTTTTTTTCGAATCAAGAGCTAGCATTTCATTAATCAGCGGGCTTACAAAATCGTTTTGGAGACAATCAACTAGTAAAAAGCTAGATACAAAATTGATCAAAGGCTTCTCCTTCTAGTACTAGCCCAAGCCTGCTTGGCACTAAGATGTGCCCCTTATTAGCAATCACATCCAAATTGCCGCTAAGCTCTTCAATCTCTTGGAGAATCAAAGCAATCTCAGATCATCCCTGGTCCCAATCTCTCCACAACTTGACAACTTTCTTCGCATCGGTTTCAACAATGATATGGGAGAGGCCATAGCATATAGCTTGGCCTCGCAGCATAACACATGCATGATCTCGTAAGACCAGATCGACTCGTTGCCCCTTCATCTATAATGGTCAACGAGCTCGCGTCCACATTCATTTTCAGTATAACCCTCCTCTACCACCCGTCATACTTGAGTCACTCTGCGGTTCACTTCACAGAGTCAGAAACCGATCTAACCCGCCCTTTGCGGTGTCTAGCATTCCGTCCTGACCACACAACCCAACCTCCACATAAAATAACAACATCCATATACCTTGTTGCCATCGATGAGATCAATGGCCCAAGTGCTCAGATGGATTTCTGTTATCTTGACTGCCCTGAGCTCTTGATAGAGAAGCTTCGCCCACGTGCAATTAACTATCACATCCCAAATGGTCTCCTTTCGCCCGTAAGATTGATATAATTCCGTTCAATATGTTTCTTTCATTCAGTATGTCACGACTTCTCCTTTCAAAAAAAAAAGTATGTCACGACTTGGTATAAACTTCTTAATGACCCTCCACCCAAAGTTATGAACATTTGGTGGCAACATACCAGGAATTATCAAAACCAAGACTTTATATTATTGATGACTGCCAATTAACCGTGAAAATATTTTGTTTAATTAGAACTCGCTCATAGTTGAAACCTTGGCCAGGAGTTCCTCTCTCGCTTCTATTTGCACTACTAAGCTACTTGTTCATCAATTTGCCCGGTAATCTACTTGTAATCAATAATGTTACGGAATTACATGAAACTCATGTCTGGTTTAGCCACTACCCAGCTCTCGATCTCCTTCCTCAGCTCAACCTGCAAGGCAAACAACCCCTTCATAAACACGACACACATCCTTTCGAGCACAAGCGCATTGCCGAACAGCATGCTGGCCAGCACCCTATGTTGCACGTCACAATGGTAGTTAACCATGTTGATCTCCTTCAATCGATGTCGCAGGCACGGCAACGAAAAGCCCGACCTGTCTGGAGCTCTGAGGTTGCAAAGATCCACAGACCGATCATACTCCTCCTGATCATCACCTACAACTCCTCCATAGAGTTGTCGGTACCTGATATTCTCCTCCCTTTGTCTCCGCTCCTTCATGTCCCGCTCCCGCTCCTCCATGTAGAGCGAGAGAACCTCGAGGTTTGGCGTCTGCTCGAGTATCCTCTTGATCACATCAACGGTGTCGCTGCTTTCGATGGGACCCTGTAGCTCGAGCAGTGTGAGGTTGGCAAGCGAGGGGAACACGGCGAAGAATTCGCTGCCCAAGCCTCGATGGTGGAGGTGCATGTGCTTCGAGTCTGCGACTTTCTCGAGGAGCTTTCTGAACCGGACGAACTCCGACTCCTTGGATCTCACCTTGCAGAAGCGGATGGTGCATGAGGACACTACCGGTGAGCCGCGTAGGGACATGAGTGACTCCTCTGGTACGGAGCCACTGTATTCTAGGCATCTCAGCTCCGACGCATCGATGCTTACATGTGTCACGTTGTGGCAGCACCGGAGGGCGAACCTACGGAGGCGTTTGTCGAGAACGGTGAGTTTTTTGAGACGGCTGTTGGCCTCTAGTGTCAGGTCGGCGAGACGGGGGCAGCTCCAGACGAGTTTTTGGATGGTTTCTTCGGAGTCACCTCGTATGCTGGTCAGGCACAGCGTCTCGAGAAATGGCAGGTCGACGACCTCGGGTAGATTCAGTGCGCAATAGCTGAGGCACAGCGTCCGCACGGCTCTACAGGAGAAGAGCGTTCTCGGAAGGACATGCCACCACGAGACATTGTCGTTCGACTCTTCTTCTTCATCATCGCCATTGACGCTGTCGCGTGCACAGATGGGGCCGATGAAGAAGCGCAGGTCAAGGTGGAGCTCCTGGTGGTCCTGGGTGCTTTGCCGGAGCACCTCGAAGAGCCACTGGTCGACGGCGACCTTGTCCCACCCGTGGTAGCTGTCGAAGGCGAAGCGGAAGCTGCGCAGCGGCACCGTGAGGCCGGGGCGCCGGCGGCGGTGGAGGAGCGCGGCGCTGATGCTCTCGAGGAGCGCATTGCTGCAGCTCCTCCTCTCCTGGGCCTCGTAGAAGTAGGTGTCCCAGTCGTCGGCCCTCTGGCCCTCGCGCTCCTCGGCCGAGATGGTGTGGACGCTGCAGAAGATGTCGCGCCACCGGCGGCCGAGCATGGCCGCACGGCCGGCTTCCTTGGTGGGCAGGAAGGAGAGGACGTGACCCAGCACGGCGTCGGGGAGGCCGCTGATGCGGTCTCGCCGCCCCGACGAGGATGACGACGGCCTCTTGCGCGAAGGTGAAGCCATACCGGTGCCTTGCAGCTTCGGTTCAAGCCTTCCCGGAGAAGCCGGCTACTCGATCAAAACGAGACCGGAGATCGATCCAAAGCTGACGACTAGCAATATATCAAGGATTTCCGGGCAAAGAGGGTCTCGTGTCCGTTTCATAGGCGGTAGTGGTGAGTCACCAGCGTGTTCCTAACGGATACCATAGACGGTGCGAGCGCCGACTCAAATTTCCTCGTCAAATACCAAAGGCGGGTGCAGCATAAAAAGGCACGTACGCATCGCGTGAGTCGCGTCTCGTCCATCGACGGAGATGAAGAGGGGGAGGCAGGAGGACCGGCTGAGCGCCCTCCCCGACAAGGCGCTCCGGCTCGTGCTCTCCCACCTCGCGTCCGACGAGGCCGTGCGCACCAGCGCGCTCTCCCGCCGGTGGCGCGGCGTCTACGCGGCTGTCCCCGTCGTCGACCTCGTCGACCCCAAGAATGGCACGCTGGACCGCTGGCCCGGCGACAAGAACCGCCCGGTCTGCTTCGACCAGATGGTGACGGGCGCGATCCTCTGCAAGCCCCCCGGGACGCCCATCCGCACCCTCCGCCTCAACGCCATGTCCCCGCCGCAAGACCTGCTCGACCAGTGGGTCGTCACCGCCGTCATGTCCGGCGTCGAGGACATCGACGTCAAGCTCAGGTACTGGCACGACCGCGGACGCAGGCTCTGCCCCTTCGGCTCGTCGGAGAAGGCCGCGGCGGACTTCGACGTCGACCAGCGGAACAGAAACATCAAGACGCAGCCCCATCTCTTCGGCTGCAGCTCGCTCCGGCGCCTAAGGCTCATGAACTGGACGCTCGACCTGCCGCAGGGGGTGGTCGTCTCGTCGCTGGAGACGCTCTGCCTCGCCAGGATCATGGACCCCGAAGGGCAACTGCAGCAGCTGCTCTCAAGCTGCCCGCGCCTCGCCAACCTGACGCTGCAAGAGCTCCCCAGCGTCACTGAGATCTCGGTGAAGAGCGCACATTTGCGGAGGTTCACCATGATCTGCTGCCACCATGCCAGCCGCATCAAGCTGCACAGCACGCGCCTTCGGTCACTGCACTACAAAGGCGGCATTCCCCTCGAGTCGCTCTTGGATGTTGCAAACTACAAAGGAATCATGGCGCTGACGATCGAAATCTGTGAAGACCTCTCCAAAAGGAAATCAGCTGAGGTCGCTCTGGTCACAGGGCTCATCAGCCAGTTCACCGAGCTGGCGTATCTCCACCTTTCCTTACGCCCGTCAATGGCTTGCCACAGCCGCGTGTTCGCAGATGCCGTACGGGGGCTACCTCTCAGGCAGTTGAGCCTTAAAGGCTGCCTGCGCGAGGGCCATGCCGTCCGATCCGTTGCAGTCTTGCTTCGTGAAACCAAGAACTTGGAGGTATTGTCGCTGTTTCCTCTGGGTCAGCCCAAAAAAAAGAAGCCCTGGATGTCTGATGGCGAATCGGATACCGAGACTGAAGACGACGGTGATGATGAGGTCGACCGTAGTAGCCGTGTGACCGATAGTTTGTGGCAGATGTACATCAGATGCTTGAGCCATAAGCTGAAAAGAATCGGCATTGTAAATTACAAAGGACTGCAACTCGAAAGAATACTTGCACATTTTCTGCTTGACAGGGGCAAGACTTTGGAGGAATTCTCGGTTACCTCATCGGTTAAAAGTTCCCAACGAAAGCATCAGATGGCATGCCTGCTAAGATCCTGGAGACACAACCGCCATACCAGAGTAACCGTAAATTGAATTGAAGGCAACAAAAGTTGTGATTGCACTTGTAGAAACTTGGATTAGAGGGGGGAAATAGTGTTATTTCTTTTGGTAGCACAAGGATATGATAAGTATCATGCTTGAATATTTCTATATGTTAAATTTAAGTTTCTTTTTTTCAGTAACACGGGAATCCAACTAATTGGCACTGTAGTTGAACGTATAGGAGCTGATAAACACACAGCAATACAACATGATAGGTATCATGCTTGAATATTTCTCCTGCTAAATCTACTTTCTTTCTTAGTAGCATGGGAAGTTGGGAACCCAACTAATTGGCAGTATAGTTGGATGTACAGGATCTGATAACTCCTTAGTTGCAGAAGGCAGAAAATTCTAGGATAAAAGAAACCAAATAACACGGTATAGCTGATAGTTTGCATCTGACAAGGTTATCGACATTTTATTTCCCAGGCAACAGTAGTTTAAACATGAGTTGCAATGGTAGTAACAAAATTGTCTATGATATTATATTATTAAGCTGGGTTGGACGAACAAACTACTTATTAGGCAGACAACACATGAAGAAGTTCCATACACAAAAAACAGAGCAACCTCGATGTCAAAAAGAAAAAGAAAAACTTGAGATTAAGCTGCTTGAAAAGTTCCACAATATTGAGATACAATACCGAAAATTAATGATCTACGAGAAACTCAAGCTACACAATTATTAGGCATGTGAACAGGATCTGAGGAATGTAGAAATTATATGATGCCTAATACTATTGAATACAGCATGCAAAATTAGCTGACATAAGTGAGTTATTGCTTACATAAGGATAAATCCCCCAGCAATGCAGTGCTCTCACCTACAACATGTAGAAGGTGTAGGAGGGCATGAATACTCAATATCCCATGCCAAGACTGAAAGAGGTTTTGAGGCATAGGTCATCGGAATCAAATAGATAGCTAGTATCTCAGAAAGATTGATAAGTACCACAAGTTAGCAGCAGTTTGAAGCTGGTCATATTTGCAGAGTTTAATGCTATTGAAAGTTAGACCTCGAAGTAAAGATGAACCATGACCCTGCAAACAAAAAGAAACCGTATTAGAGTGGATAAGGTAATTGTGTGATAGGACATCACAAGATTTACTCTGCAAATCAACAATCAACCATCATTCAGGACAAATTAAATGGATTCAAAAGGTCAGAAATACAATAGAATACAGATCTTTTAAGTCTTTCCTTAAAATCAAGCACATAACTGAAGGCATGAATGCAACGCGATCCATTATGTTTAGCGAATGTTGAGAAGAGTGATAAAAGAAGCAGCAAAGAGCAAACCCTTCAATAGCCACTGCAGTCTTAATAAGGCTGTAGCATTCTCAGTTTGAAAACAGAGCTGGCATACACAACATGCCATGGGGACCAAGCATTCTGAACAATTTTCTGCAAGTTGTAAAATAGGAGAAAGGGGAAACGGGCACTGAACCATTTGGTCGAACACGTAGCATACACCCGCCGGCCCAGGAACGGGTGAGCAGAGGCACGTCGGCGCGTGGCCGCGGAAGGAGGGCGTGAAGGGGCTCTTCTCTGAGCGGTGGCGATGCTCGCGGCGGAGGACGGCGCTCGGCAGTGGGAGGGCGGAGGCGGCAAGAGCAGCGCCGCGGAGCGTCTCACGGTCGAGAGGTCGGACGGGACGAGACGGGCAGGAGGCGGGCTTGAGCGTGGAGCAGGAGCTCGCCGTAAGGCACGGAGGCCACGGCCCGAGGCGACCACCGATGGGACGGCGGGAGCCGGGGCCAAGCCAGCCATTGGCAGGTCAGATGCAGAAGAGGGTGCGCTTGGGCTTGGAGTACTGTTGTAGTACTACTTTGGTGGTGGAAAAGGAACCCGGCGGTTTGTTTCCCGCGCTATCAACTCAACAGTATGTATGTTTCTCTGATTCACTGCCCGCCGCCGTTCAACTCCATTAGCAATTAATTGGTACAGTACTTACTTCATGCGCATCAGGTTTCTTGGGTTGGTGATTATTGCGTCCATTGTTGTGCTGGATTTTGGGTTTGCGCAATTCATGTCAGAGAATCTTGCTTCAGATCATGCTTGGGTGGCTCGATGGGAAGCAACAGTAAGGCAGAGCCTGTGTTCTTGTGGTAGTTCATCAGTCATCACCTCTATGGAATCCTTATTCCCTCTTTTTTTAGAATGAATGAATGGAATCCTTATTCTACCGCTGCGTTGATATCACCAGATCGGTATAAGCATGAATCAAGATTAGTCAGTTGTTAGAGTACGTCATGGGCTAATGGGCTTGGACTGGCGGTATAGCCTGTTAGTCTTAGAATTAATTAGAGATAAGGGTTGCTTGCTTAGGGTTTAAGTAAGCCTTGCTTAGGAGTCAAGTAACCTCTCTACTTATAAAAAAAAAGTAAATCTCTCTATATAAAGAGAGGAGATGTATCAATCTAGGCAAACAAGAATTAAGAAAGAAATCCCTTCCCTCTTGCCCGGTTGTGGGCAAAAGGCCCCCGGCCGGCCCTCTCGCGTCCTCCTTCTAGCAGCGTCATAACATCAGTAATATGTGCGCAATCATTTTGTCCTATGCCAAACGAGTTAAACAAAGAGTTAGCCTGTAGATGTAAGCTGCTGAATCTTTTAGTGTACACTTGGTGCTCATATCTGATACTCTCTCTGTAAATAAACATAAGACATTTTAGGTTACTGAATTAGTGCCTAAAACGTCTTACATTTTTACAGAGGGAGTGGTATTTACCAAGCAAGAACCGATGTTCAGATGTATTTTTCTTCCCCATGCGCTTATTTCTAGCAGTATATACATGCTCTGTTATTTATTTTTCGAGAAAACAGCAGAAGCTCTGCCTTTGCATTAAGAAGAAATGAATTGACCAGTTTATAAGGAAAACTGATCGAAAACCGATACATCAATACACACCAGCCCCGAGGTTGCGTACCTAATGAGCCGACTTCCCTGTCGCCCAAATGACCAGAGTTGCCACTCCAACTCGGAGCCGCCACTCCGGCTTACAAACCACGTAAACTTACACACGTTGGCCCCGAGGCTGCGTACCTAACGAGCCGACTTCCCTGTCGCCCAAACGACCAGAGTTGCCACTCCACCACACGACCCGGAGCCACCACTCTGGCTTACAAACCACATAAACTTACACACGTCGGCCCTGAGGCCGCACTCCACACGAGTCGACGGCTCTGGCGTCCACACGACCAAAACCGACACTCCACAACAAATAGGTGCTCTCCGGAACCGCCGCTCCGACTT
>LR738710.1:866999681-867015521 GCA_902687465.1 Secale cereale
AACCACGTAAACTTACACACGTTGGCCCCGAGGCTGCGTACCTAACGAGCCGACTTCCCTGTCGCCCAAACGACCAGAGTTGCCACTCCACCACACGACCCGGAGCCGCCACTCCGGCTTACAAACCACGTAAACTTACACACGTCGGTCCCGAGGCTGCGTACCTAACGAGCCGACTTCCCAGTCGCCCAAACGACCAGAGTTGCCACTCCACCACACGACCCGGAGCCACCACTCTGGCTTACAAACCACATAAACTTACACACGTCGGCCCTGAGGCCGCACTCCACACGAGTCGACGGCTCTGGCGTCCACACGACCAAAACCGACACTCCACAACAAATAGGTGCTCTCCGGAACCGCCGCTCCGACTTTCCCGCCGGCCCCAAGGCCGCGCTCCGCCTGAGCTGACGACGCTGCCGCCCAAGCGACTAGATCCGACACTCCACGGCATAGCTTTCCGGAGCCGCCGCTCCGACTTCCTCACCGGGCCCGAGGCCGCGCACACGCCTGGCCGACGATGAACCCGCAAAGCCACCCGAGCCACCGTGAACTGACAAAGGACCAGACCTCCAAGGCGTCGCCCACAAGAGGGAAGCGACAAGAATGCTGCCGACGCCCGCTCTGACCAAAGGTCGAAACTTGGGTTTTCACCCGGAGAGCCCGAGACTGAGGTGACAAAGGTGGTGAAGGGGCTCCACAACAACGCCTCCAAGGAGGGAACGACGTCCTAGGACGCCGTCAATGCCGGCAATGACCGGGGTCGAACTAGGCTTTCGCCCGGAGCACACCAAATCCGTTCTCACCGCAGTCTGCCCAGCAAACCGTCTCCGGCATCAAGCCGACCGTCCTCGTCTGTTATTCAGGGAGAAGATTGCACCCGGAGGATGTTTTATATCTAGGTGCCTAGGAAAATACTTTAATTTTCCTACCTTCTATTATTTCTTTCGTTAGGATGGTTTCCAACCTCGATATTTATGCATATTCAGCTGAGTTTAATCATGCATTTTATATTGATAGCTAAACCAGAAAGGCTAACTATATTGATCGTGAATTTTAGGAAGGTTTGCATGTTTGCATCTTGCTGGTGTTTTTGCATTAGATATGCCCCCTCCAGATAGATATGCATGCTATCAAGTAATACAGCTAGTGCCAAACATAAATGGATGTGATTCCTGTTTCAGATTATCACGAGAAAGACCAGGAAAGATATATAGAACACAAATTCTAATGGTTGCCATTTAACCAACGGTCTTGAAGTAATTAATTGTTGAATGCTTGCCATTCCTTTTGTAGAAGCAGTCGTAACTTCACTACATTTTGTGTACTCGGATATTATATACTCCCTCCGTCCCACAATATAAGACGTTTTTGCACGCTGAAACAGCTTGCAAAAACGTCTTATATTGTGGGAATGGCAAACAAACACAACAAAGTAGCATCAGAAATCTAAAACCATATTACACATATTATAATGTCAATAATAGTTACTAAACGATGGATTCCACGACACTCAAGAAGGGTCAGTCGGTGCGGTTAAATCTTCTCATGCATAAAGCTGACCTAACCATCAGAATGTCAGCAAGCCTGTCCACTGCTGAAAACCATGACCATCGCCAGCTTCTCTTGAAATAAAGCACAACCAAGGAGGTCCAGAAACCAATCAGGTAGCACAACACTGAAAAACTGAATAGTGCCAGATTGGCAAGTTTACTACCATCTTCATCTTCTTCGGGCTGAGGAATCAACGGCGCATCAAAGCAACTCTTCAGCAGTGGCGGGCCGCAGAGATACGGATTGCCTGCATAGCTGCTCTCATCAAACGTGATGAATTGGCCATTTCTACCCAATGTAGGACCGGACAAGTTATTGTACGCCACGGTGAATACCTCCAGAGAATGTAGTTCTATCAACTCTTGCGGTATTTGACCTGTCAAGTTGTTGTGCGACAGATCCAAGCTCTCGAGATTACTTAAATGTGCCATGGAATCTGGTATTGGTCCGTGAAAGCAATTGTTGGAAAAATTCAGTGCCCGTAACCATTTCATGTCACCTATACTTTTAGGAATGTATCCTTCCAACTGGTTTGAAGAGAAGTCGAGTCCAGACATGTAACTGAGGATGCTTCCCTTGTATTTATCTTGCCTGCTCTTGGTCATGAATTCTTCTTGGTCTGGTCCTACGAAAAATGCAGGCACGGGGGAACCATCTACTGTGCCCTCAATATCATAGCCATAGGTCTCATTCATGTGTACTGAAGTATCTGAGTCATTGTACAGGAAGCTATACAAATCACCAGCTATCCCCATATTGCTCAGGCATGAAGGTAGCTGTCCAGAGAGCTTATTATGAGACAGATCTAGTAGACGCAAATACCTTAAGTGACATATATCATTTGGAATCAGTCCTTCAAACATATTTCCTTTGAGCAACAATATTTTTAGCTTTGGAAAGGACTTGTGCATCAAGTCTGGAAGGATTCCACTGAATTGGTTCTTCCGTAGATCCATTGTGTATGTATCAGTTCCCGAGGACAACGGGAAATGAAACGTTCCATTTAGTCGATTTTCACTCAGGTGAAGATACTGCAAACTGGGCAAGCATTGCACTGGACCGGAAAGGTTGTTTTTTGACATATCGAGGAACACAAGCTTTTTAAGGTGGCATAATTCCAGTGGAATCGATCCACCCAATGAATTGCCTCTTAGATTCAAGATGGCAATATTTTCGAGTGCATGTATGCAAGTAGGGAGAGAGCCAGTCAACTTGTTACTGCTAACATCAAGCAAAGTAAGTTGCTGACCAAGACATATATTATCAGGAATTTCCCCGGTGATTTGGTTATTGTTGAGTAGTAGATGATAGGTGGAAGCCAATAGTATGTCTTGAGGGAATGAACCATAGAAATTGTTGCCAGACAGGAACAAAGAACGGATATTGGACTTGCTTCCATTAAAGGCGGACGCTATGTTATCCGAGAAATTGTTGTTAGACAAGTTTAAAAATGTTAGGCTGTCCATATAGTGAAGCCCCCAAGGAAAGATGCCCTGGAAGGAATTCCTAGACAGGTTTACATAGTACAAATTTGGGAATGTGATGTTGATGCCCGTAGGTAATTTGCTTAGTCTATTATGAGATGCATCAAGCCTTTGCCCACTCTCTAAGCTTTTGTGGAGAACACTTCATGCAGCCTTTAACATTGCTCCACCATCGTCACTTCAACATCTTTTTGGGGATTGGTTGCAGGGTATTGATACCAACATAGCAGCACATATTCGTGTAGGAGTATGTGCTATGCTTTGGGCTATATGGAACTGTAGAAATGATGTCGCATTTAACAGACAAAAATTAACCAACTTTTTGCAGGTTATCTTCAGGGCATCCACTTGGATCCGTACGTGGTCATTACTCAGTCATGCGGATCGCAGGGAGCATATGGCTTTTGGGTGCAACCGATGGGAGACGGTCGCACGAGATACCTACAACCGATTTGGATGGCGCTCCACTCTTAGGTTAAGTGGGTAGGCTTTGATTTTTGTTGAGGCCGGTTGTGGCTGTTTTTTCTTTTTAGCCATTTGTGGCATTGTCTTCTTAGGGCACTTTGGAACTTGAGAACATGTTTGCGGACTGCTTTCGTTTAATAAGAAGGGCTGTGTGCATCTATAGATGCAGAGGCCGGAGGTCACCTCCTTTTCGAAAAAAATGAGATGCATCAAGCCAGTACAGACTGTTGTGTACTTTGGATGGAAGGAGAAGAATTCCACTAAAGGAGTTGCCTTGCAGATTTAGATGTGACAGGTTCACATTTTTCTCTATCAACCATGAAGGGAAGTGGCCGCTTAGGTTATTATTAGATATATCAACAGCTTCTAATGCATGTTGATGCGATAAGAAACTTAATATAACGGCAGAATTGCCATTAAGGTTACAATTTGGCAGTACCATAACCTGGAGCTGAGCTGACAGGCTCATTGTTGGAGTCACAGTTTCCACTTGAAAATGGTTACCACTGCTTGAAAGATCCAGATGTGTCAATTGGCTACTGTTTGACAAGGAACCTAGGAAGAGAACTCCTTCAAGATTGTTATTGGATAGGGAAAGTTTCACCAATGAAGTCAAATGGGCAAAGCTAAGAGAGGGAAACTTTAGCGTAAATAAACTATTCGACAGATCCAGGATTCTGAGAGAAGTAAGATTCCCTATGCATGATGGAAGCTCTCCAAACAACGTACTTCCACGAAGATATAATTCTTCAAGATTTTCCATGTTGCAAATACCTGAAAGTGACGTAGTGAACATGCTTTAATTATATTTTTATAATTGTTGAAAGAGAAATAAAATAGTACTCCTTTCGTTCGTAAATATAAGATGTTCTAACTTTTTTCGAATCAACAGGGCGCGTCTTCAGGGTGCGCCGCGGCCCACCCTGGGATTTGGTCCGACCCATTTATACATAGCCCATAAGAGATTAGTAGATGTGCCGGAAGAAAATAATATTACCTCTGTTCCAAAATATAAGTCGCTTGGGGAGTTCAGTTTACACTCCCCCAACGACTTACATTTTGGAACTGAGGGAGTAAAAAAGTCCAGCCAACACAGCCTTGACTCATCACACAGCCTCCCGTCCCCAATTCCCCTCGCGACTGCTCTACGCTCCTGCCCATCTCGCTGCCCTGACTTGCTGCCTGGTTCCGTGCCTCGCCGGCGACTCTGTCCGCCCGGCACCTGCCCGGCGCGACCGCGCCCAGCCGAAATCCCGCAGCCGCCCAGTCCATACCGAGTAGTCGCCGCTCAGCAACCAGCGTTCTGCAGCTGCAGCAAGCCTGCAGCCAGCCGCCCAGCAGTATTTGAGGTACCTTTGCTGAGATTTCTACCCGTTTCCCAATTTTTTGTCTACTCTTACTCATTGCTCCTCGTGCTGCTACCTGATAGAACTGCTCATTACGAGTTTTGTAAATTGTAATGTAGTACTGCTGAATTCTGTCCAGGAATGTTACTACCTGCTGCTGAACAGGTTCAGTTTGGATCAGATTTGTAATCTATGTGGCATCTTGAGCTGTAATTTCCAGGGATTTTACTAATTACTACAGAATTGTTTCAGTTTAGGTCAAACAATTAATAAATTGTTCTCATTTTTTTAATCAGTACATGTCATTGTCACATTGGAGAACAAAATGTGAACCACCATCACAGGATTACATACATGTATCAAACGAGGAAGAACGAACACATTCAGATAGTCTTCTTTGAACTTTTCAAGGTATGTAGGCCTTTTTTATGCGAAATTAAGACTTATCTGAGAAAAAATGATCAATTTATATTCTGCTATTGGTAAATTATAATTAGTACACTGGCATGCCATATTTGTTGTAAAAAATTATTAGGCTGGACCACCCTGCTTCAAAATCCTAGATCCGTCACTGTGTATATGGACACGGTTTAGTGTGTTTGGTCACTCATTTCAGTCTGTATGTAGTACACGTTGAAATATCCAAAACATTTTATATTTGTGTACGGAGGGAGTAGTCATGTTCATACAAGTAGGAGTTGTTAAGAAAGGAGTAGGTAAGTGGAGTTCTAACTTCAAGAGGCATTTTTTATTTAGAAACAGAAGGATCTATATGTAACCCAAAATCATTCTTGTGCTTTAGCTCACCACAAGACCACCAAGGTACTGTTTACAATTAGTAGCATGAAAAATAATTAGTCACCTGTTGGTAAGGTGCCGTTGAATGCATTATAGCTTAGATCAAGAGTATCCAGCTTCATTGTACTCAAATCTGTACAAGAAAAGCAAGTAAAAGCATTTAAATTGTTGGTCTCCAAGATGCTGTTGACACATACAAAAGGAGAAAGAAGTCTTCAGGAATAAAGAGTGGAGAACTACGAAAAGCTCACGTTGGATAGCCATGGGGGAGGTCAAGTCATTTGAACTGATGGACAGGTGCCGTAGTGACGAAACTGCAACCAAGGATGGGATGCTATAGTCACTTAAGATATTTCCAAATAGATCAAGGCTTCTTAATTTTCGCAATTTTGACCACACATCAAAACCTGCAAAAGGAGCAACACTTCAATTTACCGAACAATTCAAAATCTGATGTGTTGAAGCAACAGAAGAGATGGCAAGACAAAACAGTCGGCGGTAGAACTAAAGAAACTAGGATAGCCATGGCAACATAGTTGATTCGCAAAAGAAATTGGCAATATAATTTGGATGTAACTTGCCAAAAAAAAAAGACTGGTATTTCAAAAGAGATTGATAAAAGCTAGCGACTAGTTATAATAAATAGTTAAATACTAATGCATCTGAATAGAGAATACCTGCATCGGGTATGCATCCCTTTATATTTAGATACAGGGACAGAGTCTGCAGCTCTTGGAACGGGAGGAACATAGTAGAGTTGAGGAGCCACGGAGAAGGAACATATGCATTAAGATCGAGGCCCGTCACACGGGCGGGGCGGGAGTTACTGCAGGTCACCCCCTCCCACTGGCAGCAATGTCCGTCACTCGAGTCCCAGTCCCACCAGTACTCCCAGTCGATGTGCGGCAGCGTGGAGAGCTGGCTCTGGATGTCCAGAAGCGCTCTCTTATCGGCCTCCACACACCCCTCACACAGGGGCATGAAAAGCTCGCCGGAGATGCTCAGGAGGCAAAGCAGAGCCACTGCCAGCTGCATCGCTGGCGTGGGACGCCCACGCAGCATGATTGATTAAGGTTCAGCAGAGAAGTTTCAGAGACGAAGGATGTTAGTGGAGTGACGAGCGTACATATTCATATACATACATATTCTTAGTCAAAAGCTTGCTCACTCCAGCCGACGACACTTCTTAGTCCAGCTGACAGTTACATACATAATACTCCTGGGGATGTTAGTGGAGTACTCCCTCTGTAAACTAATATAAGAGCGTTTAGATCACTATTTTAGTATTCTAAACACTCTTATATTAGTTTACGGAGGGAGTACATGCGTGACGGCAGGGGCAAAAAACGTTGAAACTTAGGCAAGGATCAGAAAATCTCACTGAAACTCAAGTGCGCTAGTCGCCATCTGTGGCAACGACTACACTGTACATATGTGACCTTTCCAATAAACTTTGGTGCACAAGTCCATAATACTGATACATATCAATATACGAGTCCTTTCTCGATCTGCTTTAACCGTGCCGATTAACACGTCCAGCGGTTGCGTAACGGCAGGGCCAACAAGAAGGTTCACACTTAGTCAAGGATCTATAAATCTCGCAGCAACTGGTTACTCGCTCCAGTGCCCTAGACCCTGGTCGCCATCTGAGGCAACGACTACGTGAAAAACTACGCTGTATATATGCGACCTTTCCAAAAAACTTTGCTGCATAAGGGCATCTCTAACACGGACCCTCAAACGACCGCATACGTTCTGGACCAAGCTGTCCGGAGGTAGTTGGTTATCCAACGCGGTGCCCTATCGGTCCGCGGACGCGACAACCTCCGGCAAACCGGATGAAAAAAGGGGGAGCTTTGTGGGAGTCCGGACCACCGTCACATAGGACTCCGACACTCCGGCCCACTCAAATCTTCTACCAGGTAACTTTTCATCCACTCCACCCATATTCCCCCTTTGCGATGCATCTGCACCCTCCTCGTCTGCCGCCATCGTTGTACCTCTTCGGGCACCGCCAAGACATTGCCAGACGTCCGCAGCCCCCACCCACGCACCTGCCTACCTTGGACTACGCCGTCATCCACCCATGATCCGTCCGAAGCCAGGTACCATCCTCCCCCTGCCGATGTCGTCCATGGCGGACACCATACCCGACAGGTGTTCAGTCAAATGACATTGAGGTTTTTTTGTTGAACTTCTCGTTGTTCTCTAGAGTGAGCACGATGAGTCGATGACGGGAAACTCGGTGATGGAGAATGAGTTGATGTACGATGCATGGAAAGTCGCACTACTACAGAAAAGCCTGCTAGCAACTGACAACACTAGCGCGGGAATCTGAGCACGCATTGTAGATGCCAATTGATACCTCCATGCCTAAAGGTTTGCGGTTCGAGGTCACCCGATTGGCCATTTTGGCTGAGAGGGAGCGCCTGAGCCAAATGAAGTAAGTTTATGGAATCTGATGACACAGGCGCAGAACGTCGCAGGCACCATCCGGTCTCGGAGGTAGCTTTTTCCCGACTTCTTGGAGGTAACTCAGACCCGACTGGACGAGGTCGGGCAGAGAGAGGTGACTATGACAGAGGTTACCTGAGTGGCTCTAGCTCTCACTTACAATATGTAGGAAGGTGTAGGAAGGCATGAATACTCTATCTCATGTCAAGACTGAAAAGTTGTTTGAGGCATAGAAAGGATGCTTATGAAAATAGGTCAACTAAATCAAATAGATAGTTATCTCCGAATGGTAGATAAGTACCATAAGCTCGAAGCAGATCAGAGCTTGTCATATTTGCAGAGTTTAATGCCGTCGAGAGTTAGATCTTGAAGTAAAGATGAACCCACCATGACCCTGCTGCAAACAAACAAAAAGGTGTCAGAGTGGATAAGGTAATTGTATGACAGATTGACAGGACAGAACAAGATTTTACACTGCAAATCAAAAATCACACATCATTCAAGGCAAATAAAATGGATTCAAATCATTAGCTTTTTCCTGAAATACGCAAGACCAAGCCTGTAGCATATACGTAGATCTTTAAGTCTTCTCTTTAAAATCAAGTAAATAGCTGAATAAATTAACCAGCTCGGTTTCTTTTGTCCCTATTCTCCCTAAGCCACGTGAATGCAAGGCGACCCATTATGTTTAGAAAATGTTGAGAACAGTGATCAAAGAAGCAGCAAAGCATTCAATGGCCCCTGCAGTCTGAAGGCCGTAGCATTCTCACTTGCAAAACAGAGCTGGTTGGCATAAACAAACATGCCATGGGGACTAAGCATTCATAAACATGGTTCGCAACACTAACATTCTTAACACTTCAGTGTTAAATGTGTCGTTGATAAAGTCGCAGGTATAGAGATGACAAAGTACTACACCGAAACAACCATTTCCTTGAACGATGATGAAGCTAGCTCGGCGATAGGTCAAATGCGTGCAGACTTGAACTGCTATCTATAGGGCTTGGTAGCGCAGAATCACGATTTTCTGGAAGTTGTAAAACTAGTAAGAGAAAGGAGAAACGGGCGCTGAACCATTTGGTCGAACATGTAGCAGGCACCCGCCGGCCCAGAAATGGATAAGCGGTGGCGATGCTCACGGCGGAGAACGGCGCTCGGGAGTTTTTTTTTTTTAGACAACCTCGCGAAATTTTTATTCATCCGTCACAATGTTTATAAGGACGAAAGGAATTCCATTGGACTGACCTAACCAAACGGCGCTCGGGAGTGGGAGGGCGGACACAGCGACACGGTCTGAGAGGTCGGAGGGCTTGGGCGCAGAGGAGGAGCTCGTCGTAAGGCTGGAGGGGTAGGCCGGCCGACCGGCCCGGTGCCACGGCCCGAGAAGACCATCAATGAGAATGGAGTAAATAGCAAAAAAAAAAAAAACTACTACTCCCTGTAATGCTTCAGATCCAGATATGACAATATATGAAACTTTGACTTCATCAATTCCATTCTGGGCTCTTCTTCATTTCGGGTTTCTTCGTTTTGTCGTGTGCGTGTGTGCATTTCATCCATGTCATGTTGTCATGTGCATTGCATTGCATTTGTGTTGTCACTTGCACCCGGTCCCACTCATCTCTTTCCGTTGTCCGTTTCGAGTTCCGGCGCTCACACACGTGCCCGTGGCATCCCCGAGTCCTTCTTCTGTATGTGGCCGTGTAACATTCCCGGAATGACGTGAGACTTGTCGTGCGCTGTTGTTTTGGTACGTGTAGGCCGCCTGTCAAGTTTCGTCGCGTTTGGAGTTCGTTTGATACTCCAACGATTAACCTAGTGGGCTAAAAGAACCTCTTCTTTAAGGCCCAAGACCCCTCCACAACAGCCCACTAACCCAGCACAACCCTTCCCATCATCTCGGTCGTCGAATTGTGATCGCGTGGCCGAAAACCGCTCCCCATTTGGAGTCTCCTAGCTCCTTGTGCCTATAAAAACGGCCACACCCCTCCATTTTGCGTCCAAACCCTAATTTTTCCTCCTCCCGCACCCGTCGGACGTGTCCGTCCCTGGCCGGACGTGTCCGCCGCCGCCCTCGGCCTCTCAGCGCCCGACACGTGTCACCGCTGGACCCCGCCGCCATCCGGGCCTGCCGGCCCGGTTCGGGCCCCCGCGGCCCGCATCGCTCCTCGCCGCCCGCGCCTCGTCTTCCCCGCCGCCGGTGCCGCCTCGCCGCCACCGGACCTCAGCCTCCCCGCCGCCGGGCCCGATCTACTCCGCCGCCCGGTCGCTTCCTCCCCCGTCGCCGCGTCGGCCGAGGCCCTCGCCGCCCCGACCGGACCCGCGGCCATCCTCGCCGTCGCGCCGCTCCGGTGGCTCGCCGCCCCGCCGCTGCGAAGCTCCCGCCGGCCGCCGCCGTTTCGCCGCGGATCTCGCCAGATCCGATCGCCACCAGCCGCCGGACCGAACCCTAACGGGTCGGATCCGGTCCGACCCGACCCGATCCGCCCCGTTCGCTCGATCCGCGAGGTTGCTATCTTTTTTTTACTAAGTCCTTAGATTTTGCTTATTTTGTTGCATTTTGTGATGGCTGTATCTTTTATTATGCTTGTCCAAATTGTGCATATGATATGTCAAAATGATCATGGTGATGAGCTCTACGTTTTGTTCCATCGTGGCACGCTTGTTTGAGATCATCTAGATGTCCTAATCTTCGTGACAAGAGTGCTACTTGTTATAAACTGCTGCAACTTGTTATTTTCATGCCATGTTTGAGATGTGATAACTTGGTGCATGTTTATCCAAATGAAGCAAATGATATGTCAAAATGTTCCTTGTGAAATGCTTTACATGATGGTTGCTGTAGCATGCATCTTAGGTTTCATTTTGCCATGTTAAACTTGGTTGCAAAAGTGCATGTGGCTGTTAAGTTTTGTAACATGTTATGAGATGCTGATTTGAAGTGCTCGTTGCTATTGATGTGTTTGTCCCCATGTCACATGTTAATATGTTTTGGAATCTCCATCTTGTGGTCTTTGCTGTGGTGCAAACCATTTTACATGATATGCCTTGAGGTGACTTAAACATGCTTGTAAACATGCCATGCCAACATAACTGTTTTATACTTGGTGAAAATTCTACTAAGTCTGGAATCTGTCATATCCTGATGCTATGTTTGCTTGATGCCCTAGGCAAATCCATGCTAGTTTTGGAGTGGCCATTGATCATTCCTTGTTTTCCATGTTTTTGTCTATCCATCCATGCCCTCACTTGCTCATATGGCTTGTTGTAGCTTATTTATTTCTTGCTCCCAAGTTGCAATAAAATATTTCTGTCAGGTTTTTAACGTCATGATCAAAATGGCGTAGCTTGTTGCTATTGATCCATGCCTCCTATGGAGTTTCTCCAATGGAGTTGTTTGCTGTAGGTTATGTCTACTTCATGTGCATGCTTATTGCCATCATGTTTGGGTGCTGTAGAGTATATATTTCTTGCTCCAAAGTTGCTATGTGGCTGTTAATTTCAGATTTGCATTGAATCTTGTTTCGTGTGTATGTGTTGAACTGTTGCTCCGTTTTGAGCCCTATATGAAACTTGTGTGATTTTGCATGGAGAATCATAATATCATGTTGTTAACATGTTTGGAGTGTGTTTGCTTGATGTTTGGGTGCATCTTTCACCGTTACCATGTTTGACTTGTTTTGCTCATATCTTCTAGACCGTAACTCCGAATTAAACAAACTTTATATGAAACTTGACTAGAATTTCGTGTAGATCATCATGGTGCATGTTAACTTGCTGTTTAACAACTTTAACTTAAGGTTTGTTCAGATCTGGACCAATGTCAACATATGCATATGAGGACTTACCGGATTTGCTTTATGTGGATTCCGGCCTCATTTAAACTTGTTGTATTGTGTTGTTCTTGTGTGCTTCATCCCTTGACATGTATTGCATCATAAGTGCATCATGTTGATTGTGCATTGCACCTTGTTTGATTCTCGTGCCATGTTGTGTTCTTGTGTTGAGTAGAGCCGGAAGCCGGATCCGAGCACGAGAACGAGGTCACTACCGAGGTTGAGTACGAGGAGCCGTCTTACGATCCCATCAACGACTCGACAAGAAAGATGACCTGATCCAGATATCATTACTATCTTTGCCTATTGCTAGATGTCTCGCTCTTTAGCTCATTGCCTCGATGCCCATGTTTGTTTGTCAGCCTCCTATTGTAACCATGAATCTGTCTAACCACCCAACCTAGCAAACCTTTGTTTGGCTACGTAAGCTTCGCTCAGCCCCTCTTATAGCATTGCTAGTTGCAGGAGAAGATTTGAAAATTCTTGCTTCATGTTGAAGTTATTATTGGGATATCACACTATATTAACTCTTAAACTAAATCATCTATATATTGGTAATGGGTGGAAGGCTAAGCCTCTTGCTTGGTGTTTTGTTCCACTCATGCCGCCCTAGGAACCGTATAAACCGGTGTTATGTTCCTTGATTATGCGTCCCTAACACGGTTGGGGTTTATGGGCCCCCCTTGATAACCCGCTTAGCGCTAAAGCTTTTCCAGCAAGGCCCAACATTGGTACTCCATTTGCCTAATAACTAAAACTTGCATAGGGACTAGCTATCCCGTGATCTTAATTAACAATCCTGGGTCAGTGCTCCACATGAGTGTTGGTCCAAACTGGGCGGACTGCAGGGCCACCTTGGGGGAACCCGAGGGCTGGTATTTTCCTGTAGGCTGACCTATCCAGTCGTGGCCTGAGACTAGATACACGCGGCTACTGTCAGGGTGTCGGCACGCCGGGAGGTCTTGCTGGATTAGTTTTACCTTAGTCGGAATATCTTGAGCACGGGATTCCGAGAATACTCGGGTCTTCCCACCTTGGAGTTGCGACTCCGCAGATCATGAGCTTGTGATGGGCTAAGTTGGGACACCCCTGCAGGGTTTTGAACTTTCGAAAGCCATGCCCGCGGTTATGTGGCAGATGGGAATTTGTTAATATCCGGTTGTAGAAAACTTGACACCATGTTCAGAACACACTACCAACGTGAGTAACCGTGACGGTCATTTTCCGAAAGGGGTTCGGGAAGTGCACACGGTGGGGTTATGATTGACGTGCTTAGATAGGATCACTTCGTGATCACCTTGACGCTCGCGGCACTTCTCTTCTCGCCCTAAACACGTAAGCTAGTGCTAGTGCAGCTGCAACCTTTATCTTTCTTCAGCCTTGTTCCACACCCAAGGCTTAGATAGTTTTGTTACCCGGGAACGGGATTGCTGAGTCCTCCGTGGCTCGCAGATTCTACACCACACCAGATGCAGGTACTATGGTGGACTACACAGGTGACGGCACCGAGCTATACTGGGAGTTCGATGAAGAACGTAGTCGATACTATGTGCTCTATCCCGACGATCAGTGGTGGTTTCTACTAGGGGTGATTCGGACCTTGTGGCTTTATGTATTTGGTATCTTTCATTTGGATCTTCGTTCGTAGTCGGACTGTGATGTTATTTGGATGATGATTTGCTTATGTAATGTATTGTGTGACGTGGCGAGTGTAAGCCAACTATCCTTTTGCAATTTCATCCCTATTTTTACATGAGTCGTGCAAAGATACCATACTTGAGATCATTCTAGTATGGGCTTATACCTTTAAGTCGTGCCTCGACACATAGGAGGTATAATCCCATACCGGGCATTACACTCCCTCCGTCCCAAAATAAGTGTTACAAAGTTGTACTAAGGTCAAGACACTTATTTTGGGATGGAATGGGAATGGGATGGCGGGAGAGGGAGCATCGCAGGGGCGATGCTCCCTCTCCCGCCATCCCTGCGATAGTTTTTTGATGCTGAGATCATTTTCTATCTTCGAGGTTTTCCTTGATGAAATTCAGACACAATAGAAACGTAGCTTTTGCATATACTCTCTCTGTCCTAAAATAAGTGACTCAAAAGTGACTCAACTTTGTATTTGTTGGGGAACATAGTATTTTAAAATTTTCCTACGATCACGCAAGATCTATCTACCAGATGTATAGCAACGAGAGGGGGGAGTGTGTCTATGTACCCTCGTAGACCGGGAGCGGAAGCGTCAAGTGACGCGGTTGATGTAGTCGAACTTCTTCGCGATCTAACCGATCAAGCACCGAACGTACGGCACCTCCGCGTTCAGCACACGTTCAGCTTGATGACGTCCCACGAGCTCTTGATCCAGTTGAGCTTCACGGGAGAGTTTCGTCAGCACGACGGCGTGGTGACGGATATGATGTATCTACCGGCGCAGGGCTTCGCCTAAACACTACAACGGTATGACCGAGGTGTGTTTCTGTGGAGGGGGGGGGGGCACCGCACACGGCTAAAACAATTCAAATTGTGTGTCTTTGGGTGCCCCCTTCCCCCGTATATAAAGGAGCAAGGGGGGACGCCGGCCGGCCCCTAGTGGCGCGTGTTGGAAATATGCCCTAGAGGCAATAATAAAAGAGTTATTATTATATTTCCTTGTTCATGATAATTGTTTATTATCCATGCTATAATTGTATTGATTGGAAACTCAAATACATGTGTGGATAAATAGACAGACTTTGTGTCCCTAGTGAGCCTCTAAAGGACTAGCTCGTTGATCAAAGATGACCGCGGTTTCCAGGTCATAGACATGAGTTGTCATTTGATAACGGGATCACATCATTAGGAGAATGATGTGATGGACGAGACCCAAACGTTAAACATAGCTTTTGATCGTGTCAGTTATCGCTATAGTTTTCTGCATGTCAAGTATAAGTTCCTATGACCATGAGATCATGTAACTCACTGACACCGTAGGAGTGCTTTGTGTGTGCCAAACGTCGCAACGTAACTGGGTGACTATAAAGGTACTCTACAGGTATCTCCGAAGGTGTCTGTAGAGTTGACATGGATCGAGACTGGGATTTGTCACTCCGTGTGACGGAGAGGTATCTCCGGGCCCACTCGGTAATACGTCATCTCAATGAGCTCAAAGTGACTAAGTAGTTGGTCACGGGATTATGTATTACGGTAACGAGTAAAGAGACTTGCCTGTAACGAGATTGAACTAGGTATAGAGATACCGACGATCGAATCTCGGGCAAGTAACATACCGACGAGACAAAGGGAATTGTATACGGGATTGCCTGAATCCTTGACATCGTGGTTCATCCGATGAGATCATCGAGAAACATGTGGGAACCAATATGGGTATCCAGATCCCGCTATTGGTTATTGACCTGGGAGTGTCTCAGTCATGTCTACATGGTTTCCGAACCCGCAGGGTCTATACACTTAAGGTTCGGTGACGCTAGGGTTGTTAGTGAGAAAAGTGCATGGTTACCGAAGGTTGTTCGGAGTCCCGGATGAGATCCCGGACATGACGAGGGTCTCCGGAATGGTTCGAAGACGAAGATTGATATATAGGATGAAAGGTTTCGGAGTCCGGAAGTGTTCCGGGGAGCATCGGGAAATCGGCGGAGTACCGGAAAGGGTTTCGGGGGTCCCGGAAGTGTTTCTGGGCCTAATGGGCCACAAGGGGGGACACCACAGCCCTCATAGGGCTGTGCGCCCCCCCCCCCTGGGCCCTCTCCTCATGCGCAAGGGGAGGTGGACCCTCCTAGGGCAGCCGCACCCCCCCCCTTGGCTTGGGGGGCAAGGCGCCTAGGGGGGGAAACCCTAGGGCTGGCCCCTGGCCGCCGCCCCCCCCCCTTGCCCTGGCCGCCGGCCCCCTACGGGAAACCCTAG
>LR738710.1:867016492-867042734 GCA_902687465.1 Secale cereale
GGGAAACCCTAGGGCGCCCCCCTCTCCTCCTTCCCCCTATATATAGAGAGGTAGAGGGAGGGCAGCCAACACAAGTTCGTGCCTCGGTGCTGCCCTCCCTCTCCCATAACATCTTCTTCTCCCGCGGTGCTTAGGCGAAGCCCTGCTGGAATTCTTCTACACCATCACCACCACGCCGTCGTGCTGCCGGTTCTCCATCAACCTCTCCTCCACCCCTTGCTGGATCAAGAAGGAGGAGACGTCCCCGAGCCGTACGTGTGAAGAACGCGGAGGCACCGTTGCTTCGGTGCTTGGATCTTCAGCGATCTGAATCGCGGCGAGTACGACTCCATCAACCGCGTTCTTAACGCTTCCGCTTAGCGATCTACAAGGGTATGTGGATCCTACTCTCCCCTCGTAGTTGCATCTACTAGATTGATCTTGGTGAACGTAGAGAAAATTTTTTGTTTTCCATGCAACGTTTCCCAACAGTGGCATCATGAGCTAGGATCTTGCGTAGATGCTTTCTCGAGTAGAACACGAAAGGGTTTGTGGCGTTGATGTTTAAATTGCTGCCCTCCTTAGTCTTTCTTGATTCAGCGGTATTATGGGATGAAGCGGCCCGGACCAACTTTACATGTCCACGTACATGAGACCGGTTCCATCGACAGACATGTGACTTTTGTTGCATAAGATGGCTGGCGGGTGTCTGTCTCTCCTATCTTAGTTGAATCGGAATAGAACAAGGCGGTCCTTGTAGAAGGTTAAATAGCAACTTGAATATCACCGTTGTGGTTTTGCGTAGGTAAGAAGCGTTCTTGCTAGATACCCATAGCAGCCACGTAAAACATGCAACAACAAATTAGAGGACGTCTAACTTGTTTTTGCAGGGTATGTATGTGATATGATATGGCCAATGACATGATGAGTTATATTTGATGTATGAGATGATCATGTTGTAATAGTTAATATCGACTTGCATGTCGATGCATACGGCAACCGGCAGGAGCCATAGGGTTGTCTTTAATTTTTTGTATGACCTGCGTGTCAATCATTAAGCGCTTTGTAATGCTTTACTTTATCGCTAAACGGTAGCAATAGTAGTAAGAGCATGGTGGGCGCGCGACAACCCCGATGGCGACACGATGATGGAGATCATGATGATGGAGATCATGGTGTGGCGCCGGTGACGATGGAGATCATGCCGGTGCTTTGGAGATGGAGATCAAAAGCACGAGTTGATGGCCATATCATGTCACTTATGATTTGCATGTGATGTTAATCCTTTTATTCATCTTATTTTGCTTAGGACGACGGTAGCATTATAAGATGATCCTTCACTAAAATTTCAAGATAAAATTGTGTTCCCCCCGAGTGTGCGCCGTTGCGAAGGTTCGTCGTTTCGAAGCACCACGTGATGATCGGGTGTGATAGACTCTACGTTCGCATACAACGGGTGCAAGCCAGTTTTGCACATGCAGAACACTCGGGTTAGACTTGACGAGCCTAGCATGTACAGACATGGCCTCGGAACACGGAGGACCGAAAGGTCAAGCATGAGTCATATAGTAGATATGATCAACATGTTGATGTTCACCATTGACACCACCTCATCTCACGTGATGATCGGACTTGGGTTGGTGAATTTGGATCATGTCACGCTCGAATGACCAGAGGGATGTCAATTTGAGTGGGAGTTATAAATAATTTGATTAGGTAATAACTCACTTATCATGAACAATAGTCTAAAATGTCTTTGCAAATTTTTGGTTGTAGATGGCTCGCGCAGTAGCTCCCCTGAATTTTAATGCGTTCCTAGAGAAAGCTAAACTAAAAGATGACGGGAGCAACTTTGTGGACTGGCTCCGCAATCTGAGGATCATCCTCACAGCTGCCCAAAAGGTTTATGTCCTAAATGCACCGCTAGGTGAACCCCCCGCTCCTACAGCCCCTGCAGACGTTTTGAACGTCTGGCAGACACGTTCGGATGACTATTCGATAGTGCAGTGTGCCATGTTGTATGGCTTGGAAGGAGGACTTCAAAGGCGTTTTGAACGTCATGGTGCATATGAGATGTACCAGGAGTTGAAGTTCATCTTTGAGAAGAATGCTAAGATCGAGAGGTATGAGACCACCGATAAATTCTTTGCTTGCAAGATGGAGGAGAATTCGTCTGTCAGTGAGCACTTACTGAAGATGTCTGGGTACTATACCCGCATAGCTGATCTGGGACTTGTGTTCCCGGATGAGGCTATCATTGACAGAATTCTCCAGTCACTCCCTCCAAGCTACAAGAGCTTCGTGCAGCAGTATAACATGCAAGGGATGAACAAGACCATCGCCGAGCTGTTTTCGATGCTGAAAGTCGCTGAGGCAGACATCCAGAAGGAGTATCAAGTGTTGATGGTCAATAAAACCACCAGTTTCAAGAAGAATGGCAAGGGCAAGAAGGGTAACTCTAAGAAGGGTGGCAAGGCAGTTGCTCATCCAGTGAAGAAACCCAAGGCTGGGCCCAAGCCAGAGACTGAGTATTTCTATTGCAAGGGGAACGGCCACTGGAAGCGGAACTGCCCCAAGTATCTGGCGGACAAGAAGGGGGCCAACAACAACAAAGGTATATGTGATATACATGTTATTGATGTGTACCTTACCAACTCTCGTTGTAGTGCCTGGGTATTTGATACCGGTTCGGTTGCTCACATTTGCAACTCTAAACAGGAACTGCGGAATAAACGGAGGCTGGCGAAGGACGAAGTGACGATGCGCGTGGGAAATGGTTCCAAGGTTGATGTGATCGCCGTCGGCACGCTCGCTCTTCGATTACCATCGGGATTAGTTATGAACCTGAATAATTGTTATTTAGTGCCTGCGTTAAGCATGAACATTATATCTGGATCTTGTTTATTGCGAGACGGTTACTCATTTAAGTCAGAGAATAATGGTTGTTCTATTTATATGAGTAATATCTTTTATGGTCATGCACCCGAAGTTAGGGGTTTATTCTTATTGAATCTCGACAGTGATGATACACATGTTCATAACATTGATGCCAAAAGATGTAGAGTTGATAATGATAATACCACTTTCTTGTGGCACTGCCGTCTGGGTCATATCGGCGTGAAACGCATGAGGAAGCTCCATGCTGATGGACTTTTGGAGTCTCTTGATTTTGAATCACTTGACACGTGCGAGCCGTGCCTCATGGGCAAGATGACAAGGACCCCGTTTTCAGGGACAATGGAACGGGCAAGTGACTTATTGGAAATCATACATACTGATGTGTGCGGTCCGATGAGTGTAACGGCGCGCGGTGGATATCGTTATTTTCTCACCTTCACTGACGACTTAAGTAGATATGGGTATATTTACTTGATGAAGCATAAGTCTGAAACTTTTGAAAAGTTCAAGCAATTTCAGAGTGAAGTTGAAAATCATCGTAACAAGAAGATCAAGTTCCTACGATCTGATCGAGGGGGAGAATATCTGAGTTATGAGTTTGGTGATCACTTAAGAAAATGTGGAATTGTTTCGCAGTTGACGCCACCTGGAACACCACAGCGTAATGGTGTGTCCGAACGTCGTAATCGAACCCTATTAGATATGGTGCGTTCTATGATGTCTCTTGCCGATTTGCCACTATCGTTTTGGGGATATGCGTTAGAGACAGCTGCATTCACTTTAAATAGGGCTCCATCTAAGTCCGTTGAGACAACACCGTATGAACTGTGGTTTGGTAAGAAACCTACGTTGTCTTTTCTCAAGGTTTGGGGTTGCGATGCTTATGTCAAAAGGCTTCAGCCAGAAAAGCTCGAACCCAAAGCGGACAAATGTGTCTTCATAGGATACCCAAAAGAAACAGTTGGGTATACCTTCTATCTCAGATCCGAGGGCAAAGTGTTTGTCGCTAAGAACGGGTCCTTTCTCGAGAAAGAGTTTCTCTCGAAAGAATTGAGTGGGAGGAAGGTAGAACTTGATGAGGTTATCGAACCTCTGCTTCAACCAGAGAGTAGCGCAGCACAGAAAGATGTTTTTGTGGAGCCTGCAGAGGTTGAAGAGGAAGCCAATGATGATGATCAAGGAGCTTCTGATCAAGTTACTACCGAACCTCGTAGGTCGACAAGGGTACGCACTGCACCTGAGTGGTATGGTAACCCTGTCTTGGAGGTCATGTTGTTAGACAACGGTGAACCTACGAGCTATGGAGAAGCGAGGGTGGGCCCGGATTCCGACAAATGGTTAGAGGCCATGAAATCCGAGATGGGATCCATGTATGAAAACAAAGTATGGACTTTGGAAGTATTACCTGAAGGGCGGAAGGCCATTCAGAATAAATGGATTTTTAAGAGGAAGACGGACGCTGACGGTAATGTCACCGTGTATAAAGCTCGACTTGTGGCAAAGGGTTTTTCACAAGTTCAAGGGATTGACTACGATGAGACTTTCTCACCCGTAGCGATGCTTAAATCCGTCCAAATCATGTTAGCAATAGCTGCATATTTCGATTATGAAATTTGGCAGATGGATGTCAAAACAGCGTTCCTTAACGGTTTTCTTAAGGAAGAGTTGTATATGATGCAACCGGAAGGTTTTGTCGATCCAGAGAATGCTGACAAAGTATGCAGGCTCCAGCGTTCCATTTATGGGCTGGTGCAAGCATCTCGGAGTTGGAATCTTCGCTTTGATGAGGTGATCAAGGCGTTTGGGTTTATACAAGTTTACAATGAAGCTTGTATTTACAAGAAAGTGAGTGGGAGCTCTATAGCGTTTCTAATATTATATGTGGATGACATATTGCTGATTGGAAACAATATAGAATTTTTGGATAGCGTGAAGGGGTATTTGAACAAGAGTTTTTCAATGAAGGATCTCGGTGAAGCTGCTTTCATATTGGGCATCAAGATCTATAGAGATAGATCAAGACGCTTGATAGGACTTTCACAAAGCACATACCTTGATAAAGTTTTGAAGAAGTTCAAAATGGATCAATCCAAGAAGGGGTTCTTGCCGGTGTTGCAAGGTACAAAGTTGAGTAAGACTCAGTGCCCAGTGACTGCGGAAGATAGAGAAAAGATGAGTGTCGTCCCCTATGCTTCAGCCATAGGCTCTATCATGTATGCAATGCTGTGCACAAGACCAGATGTCAGCCTTGCCATAAGCATGGCCGGAAGGTTTCAAAGTAATCCTGGTATGGATCACTGGACAACGGTCAAGAATATCCTAAAGTACCTGAAAAGGACTAAGGATATGTTTCTCGTTTATGGAGGTGATCAAGAGCTCGTCGTAAAGGGTTACGTCGATGCAAGCTTTGACACTGATCCGGATGACTCTAAGTCTCAAACCGGATACGTATATATTCTCAACGGGGGAGCGGTAAGCTGGTGCAGTTCCAAGCAGAGCGTGGTAGCTGATTCTACATGTGAAGCGGAGTATATAGCTGCCTCGGAGGCGGCAAAGGAAGGTGTCTGGATGAAGGAGTTCATGACAGATCTTGGAGTTGTGCCTAGTGCACTGAACCCAATGACTCTGTTCTGTGACAACACTGGTGCCATTGCTCTAGCCAAGGAACCAAGGTTTCACAAGAGGACCAGACACATAAAGCGACGCTTCAATTCCATCCGCGATTCGGTCAAGGAGGAGGACATAAACATTTGCAAAGTACACACGGATTTGAATGTTGCAGATCCGTTGACTAAACCTCTTCCACGGGCTAAGCATGATCAACACCAAGACTCTATGGGTGTTAGATTCATTACCTTGTAATGCTAGATTATTGACTCTAGTGCAAGTGGGAGACTGTTGGAAATATGCCCTAGAGGCAATAATAAAAGAGTTATTATTATATTTCCTTGTTCATGATAATCGTTTATTATCCATGCTATAATTGTATTGATTGGAAACTCAAATACATGTGTGGATAAATAGACAGACTTTGTGTCCCTAGTGAGCCTCTAAAGGACTAGCTCGTTGATCAAAGATGACCGCGGTTTCCAGGTCATAGACATGAGTTGTCATTTGATAACGGGATCACATCATTAGGAGAATGATGTGATGGACGAGACCCAAACGTTAAACATAGCTTTTGATCGTGTCAGTTATCGCTATAGTTTTCTGCATGTCAAGTATAAGTTCCTATGACCATGAGATCATGTAACTCACTGACACCGTAGGAGTGCTTTGTGTGTGCCAAACGTCGCAACGTAACTGGGTGACTATAAAGGTACTCTACAGGTATCTCCGAAGGTGTCTGTAGAGTTGACATGGATCGAGACTGGGATTTGTCACTCCGTGTGACGGAGAGGTATCTCCGGGCCCACTCGGTAATACGTCATCTCAATGAGCTCAAAGTGACTAAGTAGTTGGTCACGGGATTATGTATTACGGTAACGAGTAAAGAGACTTGCCTGTAACGAGATTGAACTAGGTATAGAGATACCGACGATCGAATCTCGGGCAAGGAACCAATATGGGTATCCAGATCCCGCTATTGGTTATTGACCTGGGAGTGTCTCAGTCATGTCTACATGGTTTCCGAACCCGCAGGGTCTACACACTTAAGGTTCGGTGACGCTAGGGTTGTTAGTGAGAAAAGTGCATGGTTACCGAAGGTTGTTCGGAGTCCCGGATGAGATCCCGGACATGACGAGGGTCTCCGGAATGGTCCGGAGACGAAGATTGATATATAGGATGAAAGGTTTCGGAGTCCGGAAGTGTTCCGGGGAGCATCGGGAAATCGGCGGAGTACCGGAAAGGGTTTCGGGGGTCCCGGAAGTGTTTCTGGGCCTAATGGGCCACAAGGGGGGACACCACAGCCCTCATAGGGCTGTGCGCCCCCCCTGGGCCCTCTCCTCATGCGCAAGGGGAGGTGGACCCTCCTAGGGCAGCCGCACCCCCCCCCCTTGGCTTGGGGGGCAAGGCGCCTAGGGGGGGAAACCCTAGGGCTGGCCCCTGGCCGCCGCCCCCCTGCCTTGGCCGCCGCCCCCCCCCTTGCCTTGGCCGCCGGCCCCCTAGGGGAAACCCTAGGGCGCCCCCTCTCCTCCTTCCCCCTATATATAGAGAGGTAGAGGGAGGGCAGCCAACACAAGTTCGTGCCTCGGTGCTGCCCTCCCTCTCCCATAACATCTTCTTCTCCCGCGGTGCTTAGGCGAAGCCCTGCTGGAATTCTTCTACACCATCACCACCACGCCGTCGTGCTGCCGGTTCTCCATCAACCTCTCCTCCACCCCTTGCTGGATCAAGAAGGAGGAGACGTCCCCGAGCCGTACGTGTGAAGAACGCGGAGGCACCGTTGCTTCGGTGCTTGGATCTTCAGCGATCTGAATCGCGGCGAGTACGACTCCATCAACCGCGTTCTTAACGCTTCCGCTTAGCGATCTACAAGGGTATGTGGATCCTACTCTCCCCTCGTAGTTGCATCTACTAGATTGATCTTGGTGAACGTAGAGAAAAATTTTTGTTTTCCATGCAACGTTTCCCAACAGCGCGCCAAGGAGGAGCAATCCTACTAGGAATAGGATTGCAATCATATTCCTAGTAGGAACTACCAAAAGGGAGAAGGGGGGAAGGAAGGAGTGGGAGAAGGAGAAGGAAAGGGGCGCCTGATGGGCCTCTAACCCCTCGTTGGTTACCCCAAGTGGAAGGTGTAAGATGCAGTGTTGTGGAAGTTTTTTCCCTTAGCAAAGATGCCAACGATCGAATCCCCAGAGACTCCTAGGTTCAACAAGTAGGTGTCAACTGCTAACGGCGCGGATTAGCAATCAACGTGGACCTGCACACAGATACAAATAACTTTGCTTCCAACGAGTACAGAGAGGTTGTCAATCCCTCCGGCCTTGTAGTTCACAAAGGATTAAACGCAAATGATAGTAGTGATAGATAATGTTTGCAATAGTAAATAAAGCGAAAAGTAAATAGTGGATGTGATCAATGATGGTAATATGGACCGGAGTCTCATGATGTTCACTAGTGATGTCTCTCTCCCAAAAGACGATAAAACAACTATGTGAGGTAAACGAATTACAGCTGGGCAATTGACAGGACCACGAACGCAAACCAATGCTGATTACATTGCAAGAAAGGCTGAGGTTCAAAGCATGGGCGGTACGCCAAAGTAAGTAGACCGAAATCCATCAATATCTACTACTAATTATCCACCTTGAGATATCTATCCAGAACATCTCGCTGGTATTAAGTTGCGAGTCCCACCCATAGTGTAAACTCAATGCAACAGACAACTGCATTAAAAGAACTTTGCGTAAAGTAAACAATCCTTGCACCCGCGGGCACAAGCACCGTTGTTTTCCCCCTTGTGGCAACAGCACATCCCCTAGACTCATGTTTCTGTCACTCAAGCTAGTCATCGAGGGGCATGAACCCACAATCGAGCATAACGTTCCCTCTTGGAGTCACTACGTATTACTTGGCCAAAGCAATAAATAACAACGGAGAACATGCAAGAATTACTTATGAACATAAATATAAAAGAGGTAGATCAAATATATTACTCAAGAACAATCTGAACATAATCTCATAATCCATCGGATCCCAGCAAACTCATCATAGCAACAGCATAAGGATTACATATGTGCCTCGATCATGTAGGGCAGCTCACGAGGACTAATTAGTGAAGCACACGAACGGGAGGAGAACATCACATAGCTACTGGTCATGGACTCATGGTCCAAGGGAGACTACTCACAACTCATCCGGGAGGCGTCCATGGTGGTGGAGAGGCTCCCGATGGTGATCCTCCCCTCCGGCAGGGTGCCGGGAAGAGTTCTCCTGGTGCTCCCGATCTTGGAAGCGGCGGCGGCGGCGGAACAGAGATGAGATCGTGAAAAAGAGTTCCCGTCCCGAGGGTTTCGAAGGACGCTCTAAATATATGCCGAAGGGGGGCACCAGACGGGGCTCGGGGGGCCCAGGCGCCCCCCCGGCACGGCCCAGGGGGGGCGCGCCGCCAGGGCGCCTGGAGCCCTGGTGGCCCCCCCCCCGGCTGTCCTTCGGGCGCAAGGTAGGTTCTGGAACGCTGATTTTTTATATAATTTTTCTGGATTTTTCCTGGCAGTTCTCGTAACGTGAAAACCTGAAATACAAAAACAGCCGAAAACAGAAACTGGCACTGGGGTGCACTGGATTAGTAGGTTAGTCCAAATATGATCAAATGTGTATGGAAGTGTATGAATATCATAGCAATATCACCCAAAAGTGGCATGGAGCAAGCAGAAATTATAGATACGTTTTGGACGTATCAACATCCCCAAGCTTAATTCCTGCTCGTCCTCGAGTAGGTAAATGATAACAACAATAATTTCTGTGGCGACATGCTATTAACCATATAGGACTTATTCATAGTCATATGACAAAAGCTTACTGAGACAATGATTCTATAGTAATTAAGTTGCCTCATGAGAAAATCACAAATGACTGAAAGTTTTACAACATGAAACTGAAACATCAAGAAGATTTGCAATGAACATGATGTGCAAATATGATAAATTGATATCTAGCTTGCCCCCTTTAGTGAAGCAAAACATAAATGCAGGGGCACCTTCAAGGTTTAAGTGATGACTAGATACAATGATTTCAAAATAAACGATATCACATTCATGCAAAAGACAATGCTACTTTGGGACAATGCACATTACACTCAGAATGACAATCATGCTCTCAGTAGTTGGTGCTTTTAAAAGAAGGTGGAGACTCAACATAAAAGTAAAAGAATGGTTATGTGCTAGAGCTTTTTATTTTGAAAACATAGAAGCAATTTTGTCAACGGTAGTAGTACTTCATATGTGTCATGCATAAGACATCCTATAAGTTGCAAGCCTCATACATCGAATACCAATAGTGCTCGCACCTTGTCCTAATTAGCTCGGATTTCCATGGGTTATCATTGCATTACATATGTTTCAACCAAGTGTCACAAAGGGGTACCTCTATGCCACCTGTACAAAGGTCCAAGGAGATAAATCGCATTTGATTTCTCGTTTTTGATAGATCTCAACTTGAGGACATCCATACCGGGACAACATAGAAAATAGATGATGGATTCCTCTTTGATGCATAAGCATGTTCTCATAAGAGATTGAGGATTAATGTCCAAGCTAAAACTTCCACCATGATACATGGCTTTGGTTGGCGGCCCAATGTTCTTCTCAAACAATATAGATACTCAATCTACCCATGGCAAATCACCCTTACTTCAGACAAGACGAACATGCATAGCAACTCACATGATATTCAACAAAAGTGTGACAGTTGATGGCGTCCCCAGAAACATGGTTACCGCTCAGCAAGCAACTTATAAGAAATAAGATACATTGGCAACATATTCTTTACCACAATAGTTTTTAAGCTACTTTCCCATGAGCTATGTATTGCAAAGTTAGTCTGCTTAGTACAGGTGGAGGTTAGCAAAAGACTGGGAGCGACCAACTAAGATAGCAATGACGGTCATAATCATGCAGAGCGACAAAGCAGTATTGAATCAGGCATGGAAGTTATATCGCTACTCAGAAATAAAAGATCATCAAGGCTTGACAGACTTTCTTTACAGTCTTAAATATGCGTGAGCATACGCCAAGTCAATCAAAATAAATTCTTGAAGGAAGATATTACTAAACCATACCACATCATCGGCAAACAAATCAAGTTGGTACTCCAATGACACATTGGGAATCCCCCAGCTATTTGAGACTAACCATAAGAAAACCTGAACTACTAAGCGCCATTATGCACGTAGCATATTTATCATAGACATATTAACCAATGCAACGGAAGCAAACTTTCTTAATAAGAAAGGCATGATAATTAAAGAGAGTTCAAACAACCAACTAAACAAAAGCTCTTTGAAAAGATAAGCATGAATACTAAGAGCAGAGCATGATAGTAGCTATTAAAAGACAAAGAACACACACAGCAAAGATAGACATGAAAATTCTATGTTATGTTCTAGGTAGAAGTGGAGCGTGTTTCTCTCCCACATAAAGAAATCTGAGTTCCGATTCGTTATGAAAAACTAAAAAGAAAACTAAAAGCAAGACGCTCCAAGTATAGCACTTAACACATGAAGTGATAAAAATATAGCGGAACGAAAGACGAACTGATAATGTTGATGGAGAAGGGGATGCACGGGGGCATCCCCAAGCTTAGACGCTTGAGTCTCCTTGAATATTTCTTGGGGGTGCACGGGGGCATCCCCAAGCTTGAGCGCTTGACACTCCTGAATCTTTTTATCATCTTCCCTCGCACACTTGAAAACTCCCTTCATACATAACTCATCATAATCTGATTAGCGAGGTTAGTACCCTTAATAAAATAATTGCACCTTGCTGGAAATAAAGATATTCTTGAAGTTCTACTGTTTCTCAAGATTGCCAAAAGGTTTTTGCAAAGAAAAAGTAAGCTCTTGATTTGCAAAATGAAGGAAAGGCAAAACAGGACAGAATCTGTGAAAAACAGAACAGCAGGTAGTAATTGATTTGTTCGGGGCACTTCTGCAACTCAAATAAAAAAACTCAGAACAGACGCACGAAAGACAATTATATAGAGAACGCTGTCGAAAAAATTCATACCAAAAAGATGATCTGGGGATTTTATACGAATTTTTCTATCCAAGGACAGAATCTGTTTCCTGGACAGCACCTCACAACTTTTGAACTTTCTAGCAATCAGAGGCTATACTTGGCACAAATATGAAAAGCAAAGATACAATGATGATGCTACTGTAGTAAACAACATCAAGACACAACAAAAGCAAAATATAAAAATTTATTCATGTGGGCTGCCTCCCAAAAGCGCTTTCTTTTATGCCTTTAAGCTAGGCATAATGCATATAGATCAAGTTGTATCAAGAGTAAAAGAATAGCTAGCCCGTACAACGGACTCAAAAGGTAACTTGATCTTCTTTCGAGGGAAGTGTTCCATCCCTTTCTTGAGAGGAAACTGAAATTTTATATTACCCTCTTTCATGTCAATGATAGCACCAACGGTGCGTAAAAAGGGACGTCCCAAAATAATTGGACATGAAGGATCACATTCAATATCCATAATAGTAAAATCAACGGGAACATAGTTGTCATTGACAATGATAAGAACATCGTAGATCCTCCCCAAAGGTTTCTTTATGGAAGAATCAACGAGACAAACACCAAAAGAACAAGAATCATAAGGTTTCAATTTAAGCATATCATATAGTCTTTTGGGCATAATAGAAGTACTGGCTACAATATCACATAAAGCATAGCATGAGAAGTTGCTTACCTTAATTTTAATCATAGGATCCCAACCATCTTCTAGCTTTCTAGGTATGGAGGCTTCTACTCTAAGTTTCTCCTCCCTAGCTTTGATAAGAGCATTAGTGACGTGCTCTGTGAAGGCAAGATTAAGCGTGCTAGTGTGGGGATCTTTGGCCATTCCTTGTAGAAATGTGACAACTTCTGAAATACTACAATTATCAAAATCAATTTTATCATTAGTGGGCAGAATTGTAGTGTCATCCTCTTTGTTTGAATCGCTCTCTATTATAAGAGTTTGAACATCTTCCCAAGTTTGGGGAAGCTTAGGAGCAATTTTAAACTGAGGCTCATACTCTTTTCCTGGAAGACCATGCCATGGGCATAACCCTCCGTCAAGACTAATATAATCACAAGGTTTATTACTTTTGTAGATCCCGACAGTGGTAATTGGGGTAATGGAAGAAGGGGTGTACTCCTCACATTTAGTGTTTTTGGTAGAACCCATAATAGCAAGCAAGCAAGATAACTATTTTTGTGATTTTCGATAAAAGATACTAAAGCAAAAACTGAAAGGTAAACTAACAAGACTAAAAAGCAAAGGTAAAAGATAGCATGCAACTCCCCTATCCTGAAGAGTGGAGTCCCCGGCAACGGCGCCAGAAAATACTCCTTGATGGGCCTCTAACCCCTCGTTGGTTACCCCAAGTGGAAGGTGTAAGATGCAGTGTTGTGGAAGTTTTTTCCCTTAGCAAAGATGCCAAGGATCGAATCCCCAGAGACTCCTAGGTTCAACAAGTAGGTGTCAACTGCTAACGGCGCGGATTAGCAATCAACGTGGACCTGCACACAGATACAAATAACTTTGCTCCCAACGAGTACAGAGAGGTTGTCAATCCCTCCGGCCTTGTAGTTCACAAAGGATTAAACGCAAATGATAGTAGTGATAGATAATGTTTGCAATAGTAAATAAAAGCGAAAAGTAAATAGCGGATGTGATCAATGATGGTAATATGGACCGGAGTCTCATGATGTTCACTAGTGATGTCTCTCTCCCAAAAGACGATAAAACAGCTATGTGAGGTAAACGAATTATAGCTGGGCAATTGACAGGACCACGAACGCAAACCAATGTTGATTACATTGCAAGAAAGGTTGAGGTTCAAAGCATGGGCGGTACGCCAAAGTAAGTAGACCGAAATCCATCAATATCTACTACTAATTATCCACCTTGAGATATCTATCCAGAACATCTCGCTGGTATTAAGTTGCGAGTCCCACCCATAGTGTAAACTCAATGCAACAGACAACTGCATTAAAAGAACTTTGCGTAAAGTAAACAATCCTTGCACCCGCGGGCACAAGCACCGTTGTTTTCCCCCTTGTGGCAACAGCACATCCCCTAGACTCATGTTTCTGTCACTCAAGCTAGTCATCGAGGGGCATGAACCCACAATCGAGCATAACGTTCCCTCTTGGAGTCACTACGTATTACTTGGCCAAAGCAATAAATAACAACGGAGAACATGCAAGAATTACTTATGAACATAAATATAAAAGAGGTAGATCAAATATATTACTCAAGAACAATCTGAACATAATCTCATAATCCATCGGATCCCAGCAAACTCATCATAGCAACAGCATAAGGATTACATATGTGCCTCGATCATGTAGGGCAGCTCACGAGGACTAATTAGTGAAGCACAAGAACGGGAGGAGAACATCACATAGCTACTGGTCATGGACTCATGGTCCAAGGGAGACTACTCACAACTCATCCGGGAGGCGTCCATGCTGGTGGAGAGGCTCCCGATGGTGATCCTCCCCTCCGGCAGGGTGCCGGGAAGAGTTCTCTTGGTGCTCCCGATCTTGGAAGCGGCGGCGACGGCGGAACAGAGATGAGATCGCGAAAAAGAGTTCTCGTCCCGAGGGTTTCGAAGGACGCTCTAAATATATGCCGAAGGGGGGCACCAGACGGGGCTCGAGGGGCCCAGGCGCCCCCCCGGCGCGGCCCAGGGGGGGCGCGCCGCCAGGGCGCCTGGAGCCCTGGTGCCCCCCCCCCCCGGCTGTCCTTCGGGCGCAAGGTAGGTTCTGGAACGCTGATTTTTTATATAATTTTTTTGGATTTTTCCTGGCAGTTCTCGTAACGTGAAAACCTGAAATACAAAAACAGCCGAAAACAGAAACTGGCACTGGGGTGCACTGGATTAGTAGGTTAGTCCAAATATGATCAAAAGTGTATGGAAGTGTATGAATATCATAGCAATATCACCCAAAAGTGGCATGGAGCAAGCAGAAATTATAGATACGTTTTGGACGTATCAGCGCCGGCCCCCCTTCCTCCTTGTCCAATTCGGACCAAGGGGCGGGGGGCGCGCGGCCCAGCCCTGTCCCTCCTTCCCTCTTTCTCCTACGGCCCATTAAGGCCCATAGCTTCCCCAGGGGTTCCGGTACCCCCCCCCCCGGTACTCCGGTAAATTCTGAAACTTTACGGAACACTTTCGTTGTCCGAATATAGTCGTCCAATATATCAATCTTTACGTCTCGGACATTCCGAGACTCCTCGTCATGTCCGTGATCTCATCCGGGACTCCGAACTACCTTCGGTACATCAAAACTCATAAACTCATAATACCGATCGTCATCAAACGTTAAGCGTGCGGACCCTACGGGTTCGAGAACTATGTAGACATGACCGAGACTCATCTCCGGTCAATAACCAATAGCGGAACCTGGATGCTCATATTGGCTCCTACATATTCTACGAAGATCTTTATCGGTCAAACCGCATAACAACATACGTTGTTCCTTTTGTCATCGGTATGTTACTTGCCCGAGATTCGATCGTCGGTATCTCTATACCTAGTTCAATCTCGTTACCGGCAAGTCTCTTCACTCGTTCCGTAATACATCATCTCGTGACTAACTCATTAGTATTTTGCTTGCAAGGCTTATTATGATGTGCATTACCGAGAGGGCCCAGAGATATCTCTCCGACACTCGGAGTGACAAATCCTAGTCTTGATCTATGCCAACACCACGAACACCTTCGGAGACACCTGTAGAGCATCTTTATGATCACCCAGTTACGTTGTGACGTTTGATAGCACACAAGGTGTTCCTACGGTATTCGGGAGTTGCATAATCTCATAGTCATAGGAACATGTATAAGTCATGAAGAAAGCAATAACAGTAAAACTAAACGATCGTAGTGCTATGCTAACAGATGGGTCTAGTCCATCACATCATTCTCCTAATGATGTGATCCCGTTGATCAAATGACAACTCATGTCTATGGCTAGGAAACATAGCCATCTTCGATCAATGAGCTAGTCTAGTAGAGGCATACTAGGGACATACTATTTTGTCTATGTATTCACACATGTATCAAGTTTCCGGTTAATACAATTCTAGCATGAATAAAAGATATTTATCATGATATAAGGAAATACAAATAACATCTTTATTAGTGCGTCTAGGGCATATTTCCTTCAGTCTCACACTTGCACTAGAGTCAATAATCTAGCTCACGTCGCCATGTGATTTAATACCGATAGTTCACATCGTTATGTGAATAACACCCATAGTTCACATCGCCATGTGACCAACACCCAAAGGGTTTACTAGAGTCAATAATCTAGTTCACATCGCTATGTGATTAATACCCAAGAGTAATAAAGCGTCATCATGTTTTGCTTGTGAGAGAAGTTTAGTCAACGGGTCTGTCACATTTAGATCCGTATGTATTTCGCAAATTTCTATGTCTACAATGCTCTGCATGGAGCTACTCTAGCTAATTACTCCCACTTTCAATACGCAACCATATTGATACTTAGAGTCATCTGGATTTAGTGTCAAAGCTTGCATCGGCGTAACCCTTTATGACGAACTCTTTATCACCTCCATAATCGAGAAACATTTCCTTAGTCTTCCAGTTACTAAGGATAATTTTGACCGCTGTACAGTGATCTACTCCTGGATCACTATTGTACCTCCCTGTCAAACTCATGGCAAGGTACACAACATGTTTGGTACACAGCATGGCATACTTTATAGAACCTATGGCTGAGGCACAGGGAATGACTTTCATTCTCTCTATATTTTTCTGCCGTGGTCTGGCTTTGAGTCTTACTCAACTTCACACCTTACAAGTCAGGCAAGAACTCCTTCTTTGACTGATCCATTTTGAACTACTTCAAAATCTTATCAAGGTATGTACTCATCGAAAGTCTTATCAAGCGTCTTGATCTATCTCTATAGATCTTGATGCCCAATATGTAAGCAGCTTCACCAAGGTTTTTCTTTGAAAATCTCCTTTCAAACACTCCTTTATGCTTTCCAGAAAATTCTACATCATTTCCGATCGACAATATGTCATTCACATATACTTATCATAAAGGTTGTAGTGCTCCCACTCACTTTCTTGTAAATACAGGCTTCACCGCAAGTCTGTATAAATCTATATGCTTTGATCAACTTGTCAAAGCGTATATTCCAACTCCGAGATGCTTGCACCAGTCCATAGATGGATTGCTGCAGCTTGCACATTTTGTTAGCACCTTTAGGATTGACAAAAACTTCTGGTTGCATCATATACAATTCTTCTTTAATAAATCCATTAAAGAATGCAGTTTTGTTATCCATTTGCCAGATTTCATAAAATGCGGCAATTGCTAACATGATTCGGACAGACTTAAGAATCGCTACGGGTGAGAAAGTCTCATCGTAGTCAACTCCTTGAACTTGTCAAAAACCTTTCGCAACAAGTCAAGCTTTGTAAATAGTAACATTACCGTCAGCATCAGTCTTCCTCTTGAAGATCCATTTATTTTCGATGGCTTGCCGATCATCGGGCAAGTCAACCAAAGTCCACACTTTGTTCTCATACATGGATCCCATCTCAGATTTCATGGCCTCAAGCCATTTTGCGGAATCTGGGCTCATCATCGCTTCCTCATAGTTCGTAGGTTCATCATGGTCCAGTAACATGACTTCCAGAACCGGGTTGCCGTACCACTCTGGTGCGGAACGAACTCTGGTTGATCTACGAAGTTCAGCAGAAACTTGATCTGAAGTTTCATGATCATCATCATTAGCTTCCTCACTAATTGGTGTAGAAATCACTAGAACTAGTTTATGTGATGTACTACCTTCCAATTCGGGAGAAGGTACAATTACCTCATCAAGTTCTACTTTCCTCCCACTCACTTCTTTCGAGAGAAACTCCTTCTCTAGAAAGGATCCACTCTTAGCAACAAAGACCTTGCCTTCGGATCTGTGATAGAAGGTGTACCCAACAGTTTCTTTTGGGTATCCTATGAAGATTTACTTCTCCGATTTGGGTTCGAGCTTATCATGTTGAAACTTTTTCACATAAGCATCGCAGTCCCAAACTTAAAGAAATGACAGCTTAGGTTTCTCGTCAAACCACAGTTCATACTGTGTCATCTTCACGGATTTAGATGGTGCCCTATTTAACGTGAATGTAGATGTCTCTAATGCATAACCCCAAAAGCGATAGTGGTAGATCGGTAAGAGACATCATCGATCGCACCCTATCCAATAAAGTACGGTTATGACGTTCGGACACACCATTACACTATGGTGTTTCAGGTGGCGTGAGTAGTGAAACTATTTCACATTGTTTTTACTGAAGGCCAAACTCGCTAACTCAAATATTTTACCTCTACGATCATATTGTAGAAACTCATATTTTTCTTGTTACGATGATTCTCCACTTCACTCTGAAATTCTTTGAACTTTTCAAATGTTTCAGACTTGTGCTTAATTAAGTAGATGTACCCATATCTGCTCAAATCATCAGTGAAGGTCAGAAAATAACGATACCTGCCGTGAGCTTCAACACTCTTTGGTCCGCATACATCAGTATGTATGATTTCAAACAACTCTGTTGCTCGGTCCACAGTTCCGGAGAACGGAGTTTTAGTCATATTGCCCATGAGGCATGGTTCGCAAGCACCAAGTGATTCATAATCAAGTGATTCCAAAAGTCCATCACTATGGAGTTTCTTCATGCGCTTTACACCAATATGACCTAAACGGCAGTGCCACAAATAAGTTGCACTATCATTATTAACCTTGCATCTTTTGACTTCAATATTATGAATATGTGTATCACACGATCGAGATCCAATAAACCATTTTCATTGGGTGTATGACCATAGAAGGTTTTATTCATGTAAACAGAACAACAATTATTCTCTAACTTACATGAATAACTGTATTGCAATAAACATGATCAAATCATATTCATGCTCAACACAAACACCAAATAACACTTATTTAGGTTCAACACTAATCCCGAAAGTATAGGGAGTGTGCGATGATGATCATATCAATCTTGGAACCACTTCCAACACACATCGTCACTTCACCTTTAACTAGTTTCTGTTTATTATGCAACTCCCATTTCGAGTTACTACTCTTTAGCAACTGAACCAGTATCTAATACCGAGGGGTTGCTATGAACACTAGTAAAATACACATCAATAATATGTATATCAAATATACCTTTGTTCACTTTGCCATCCTTCTTATCCGCCAAATATCTAGGGCAGTTCCACTTCCAGTGACCATTTCCTTTGTAATAGAAGCACTTAGTTTCAGGCTTGAGTTTCGCTTTGGGTTTCTTCATGGGAGTGACAACTTGCTTGTCATTCTTTTTGAAGTTCCCCTTCTATCCCTTTGCCCTTTACTTGAAACAAGTAGTCTTATTAACTATCAACACTTGATGCTCTTTCTTGATTTCTACCTTCGCCGATTTCAGCATCGCGAAGAACTCGGGAATTACTTTCGTCATCCCTTGCATATTATAGTTCATCACGAAGTTCTACTAACTTGGTGATAGTGACTAGAGAACTTTGTCAATTACTATCTTATTTGGAAGAATAACTCCCACTTGATTCAAGTAATTGTAGTACCCAGACAATCTGAGCACATGCTCACTGGTTGAGCTATTCTCCTCCATCTTGTAGGCAAAGTACTGTCAGAGGTCTTATACCTCTCAACTCGGGCATGAGTATGAAATACTAATTTCAACTCTTGGAACATCGTATATGCTCTGTGGTGTTCAAAACGTTTTTGAAGTCCCAGTTGTAAGCCGTAAAGCATGGTGCACTTAAACTATCAAATAGGCATCATACCGAGCTTTTGTCAAAACGTTCATAATGTCTACATCTGCTCCTGCAATAGGTCTTTCACCTAGCGGTGCATCAAGGACATAATTCTTCTGTGCAGCAATGAGGATAACCCTCAGATCACGGAACAATTCCGCATCATTGCTACTAACATCTTTCAACTTAGTTTTCTCTAGGAACATATAAAAAAATAAACGTGGAGCAACATCGCGAGCTATTGATCTACAACATAGATATGCTAATACTATCAGGACTAAGTTCATGATAAATTAAAGTTCAATTAATCATATTACTTAAAGAACTCCCACTTAGATAGACATCCCTCTAGTCATCTAAATGATCACGTGATCCAAATCAACTAAACCATGTCCGATCATCACGTGAGATGGAGTAGTTTCAATGGTGAACATCTTATGTTGATCATATCTACTATATGATTCACGCTCGACCTTCGGTCTCCAGTGTTCCGAGGCCATATCTGCATATGCTAGGCTCGTCAAGATTAACCCGAGTATTTTGCGTGTGCAAAACTGTCTTACACCCGTTGTATTTGAACGTAGAGCCTATCACACCCGATCATCACGTGGTGTCTCAGCACGAAGAACTTTCGCAACGGTGCATACTCAGGGAGAACACTTATACGTTGAAATTTTGTAAGGGATCATCTTATAATGCTACCGTCGTTCTAAGCAAAATAAGAAGCATAATAAGATAAACATCACATGCAAATCAAAATATGTGACATAATATGGCCATCATCATCTTGTGCTTTTGATCTCCATCTCCAAAGCACCGTCATGATCACCTTCGTCACCGGCTGATGGGCCTCGAACCCCTCGTTGGTTACCCCAAGTGGAAGGTATAAGATGCAGTAAGTAGAAGTGTTTTCCCCTAGCAAAGATGCCAAGGATCGATTCCCCAGAGACTCCTAGGTTCAACAAGTAGGTGTCAATTGCTACGGCGCCAGATTAGTAGCAACCAACGTGGACCTGCACACAGATACAATTAACTTTGCTCCCAACGAGTACAGAGAGGTTGTCAATCTCTCCGGCCTTGTAGTTCACAAAGGGTTAAAAGCAATGATAGTAGTGATAGATAGTTTTTGCAATAGTAAATAATAACGGGAAAGTAAATAGTGTATGTGATCAATGATGGTAATATGGACCGGAGTCTCATGATGTTCACTAGTGATGTCTCTCTCCCAAAAGACGATAAAACAGCTATGTGAGGTAACAAATTACAGCTGGGCAATTGACAGGACCACGAACGCAAACCAATGCTGACTACATTGCAAGAAAGGTTGAGGTTCAAAGCATGGGCGGTACGCCAAAGTAAGTAGACCGAAATCCATCAATATCTACCACTAATCATCCACCTTGAGATATCTATCCAGAACATCTCGCTGGTATTAAGTTGCGAGTCCCACCCATAGTGTAAACTCAATGCAACAGACAACTGCATTAAAAGAACTTTGCGTAAAGTAAACAATCCTTGCACCCGCGGGCACAAGCACCGTTGTTTTCCCCCTTGTGGCAACAGCACATCCCCTAGACTCATGTTTCTGTCACTCAAGCTAGTCATCGAGGGGCATGAACCCACAATCGAGCATAACGTTCCCTCTTGGAGTCACTACCTATTACTCGGCCAAAGCAATAAATAACAATGGAGAACATGCAAGAATTACTTATGAACTAAAATATAAAAGAGGTGAATCAAATATATTACTCAAGATCAATCTGAACATAATCTCATAATCCATCGGATCCCAGCAAACTCAACATAGCAACAACATAAGGATTACATAGGTGCCTCGATCATGTAGGGCAGCTCACGAGGACTAATTAGTGAAGCACAAGAACGGGAGGAGAACATCACATAGCTACTGGTCATGGACTCATGGTCCAAGGGAGACTACTCACGAGTCATCCGGGAGGCGTCCATGGTGGTGGAGAAGCTCCCGGTGGTGATCCTCCCCTCCGGCAGGGTGCCGGGAAGAGTTCTCCTGGTGCTCCCGATCTTGGAAGCGGCGGCGGCGGCGGAACAGAGATGGGATCGCGAAAAGAAGTCATGTTCTGAGGGTTTCGGAGAGTCCTTTAAATATATGCCAAAGTAGGGCACCGGGGAAGCCTCGGGGGGCCCAGGCGCCCCCCCGGCGCGGCCCAGGGGGGCGCGCCCATAGGGCGCCTGGAGCCCCTGTGGCCCCCCTAGGTCGCCCTTCGGACGCAGTGTTGTTTCCGTATCGCTGATTTTTTATATAATTTTTCTGGATTTTTCTGGGCAGTTCTCGAAACGTGAAAACCTGAAATGCAAAAACAGCCGAAAACAGAAACTGGCACTGGGTGCACTGGATTAGTAAGTTAGTCCAAATATGATCAAAAGTGTATGGAAGTGTATGAATATCATAGCAATATCACCCAAAAGTGGCATGGAGCAAGCAGAAATTATAGATACGTTTTGGACGTATCACCGGCGCGACACCTTGATCTCCATCGTAGCATCGTTGTCGTCTCGCCAACTATTGCTTCTATGACTATCGCTACCGCTTAGTGATAAAGTAAAGCAATTACATGGCGATTGCATTTCATACAATAAAGCGACAACCATATGGCTCCTGCCAGTTGCCGATAACTTTACAAAACATGATCATCTCATACAAAACCGTATAACTCATCATGTCTTGACCATATCACATCACAACATGCCCTGCAAAAACAAGTTAGACGTCCTCTACTTTGTTGTTGCAAGTTTTACATGGCTGCTACGGGCTTAGCAAGAACCGTTCTTACCTACGCATACAAAAACCACAACGATGTTTCGTCAAGTATGTGCTGTTTTAACCTTCACAAGGACCGAGCGTAGCCACACTTGATTCAGCTAAAGTGAGAGAGACAGACACCCGCCAGTCACCTTTAAGCAACGAGTGCTCATAACGGTGAAACCAGTCTCGCGTAAGCGTACGCGTAATGTCGGTCCGGGCCGCTTCATCTCACAATACCGCCGAAGCAAAGTATGACATGCTGGTAAGCAGTATGACTAGTATCGCCCACAACTCATTGTGTTCTACTCGTGCATATCATCTACGCATAGACCTGGCTCATGATGCCACTGTTGGGGAACGTAGTATTTTAAAAATTTCCTACGATCACGCAAGATCTATCTACCAGATGTATAGCAACGAGAGGGGGAGAGTGTGTCTACGTACCCTCGTAGACCGGGAGCGGAAGCGTCAAGTGACGCGGTTGATGTAGTCGAACTTCTTCGCGATCCAACCGATCAAGCACCGAACGTACGGCACCTCCGCGTTCAGTACACGTTCAGCTTGATGACGTCCCACGAGCTCTTGATCCAGTTGAGCTTCACGGGAGAGTTTCGTTAGCACGACGGCGTGGTGACGGATATGATGTATCTACCGGCGCAGGGCTTTGCCTAAGCACTGCAACGGTATGACCGAGGTGTGTTTCTGTGGAGGGGGCACCGCACACGGCTAAAACAATTCAATTTGTGTGTCTTTGGGTGCCCCCTGCCCCCGTATATAAAGGAGCAAGGGGGGAGGCCGGCCGGCCCCTAGTGGCGCGCCAAGGAGGAGCAATCCTACTAGGAATAGGATTGCAATCCTATTCCTAGTAGGAACTACCAAAAGGGAGAAGGGGGAAAGGAAGGAGAGGGAGAAGGAGAAGGAAAGGAGCGCCGGCCCCCCTCCCTCCTTGTCCAATTCGGACCAAGGGGCGGGGGCGTGCGGCCCAGCCCTGGCCCTCCTTCCCTCTTTCTCCTACGGCCCATTAAGGCCATAGCTTCCCCAGGGGTTTCGGTAACCCTCCCGGTACTCCGGTAAATTCTGAAACTTTACGGAACACTTCCGTTGTCCGAATATAGTCGTCCAATATATCAACCTTTACATCTCGGACATTCCGAGACTCCTCGTCATGTCCGTGATCTCATTCGGGACTCCGAACTACCTTCGGTACATCAAAACTCATAAACTCATAATATCGATCGTCATCAAACGTTAAGCGTGCGGACCCTACGAGTTCGAGAACTATGTAGACATGACCGAGACTCATCTCCGGTCAATAACCAATAGCAGAACCTAGATGCTCATATTGGCTCCTACATATTCTACGAAGATCTTTATCGATCAACCCGCATAACAACATACGTTGTTCCTTTTGTCATCGGTATGTTACTTGCCCGAGATTCGATCGTCAGTATCTCTATACCTAGTTCAATCTCGTTACCGACAAGTCTCTTTACTCTTTCCGTAATACATCATCTCGTGACTAACTCATTAGTCTTTTGCTTGCAAGGCTTATTATGATGTGCATTACCAAGAGGGCCCAGAGATACCTCTCCGACACTCGGAGTGACAAATCCTAGTCTTGATCTATGCCAACACCACGAACACCTTCGGAGACACCTGTAGAGCATCTTTATGATCACCCGTTACGTTGTGACGTTTGATAGCACACAAGGTGTTCCTACGGTATTCGGGAGTTGCATAATCTCATAGTCATAGGAACATGTATAAGTCATGAAGAAAGCAATAGCAGTAAAACTAAACGATCATAGTGCTATGCTAACGGATGGGTCTAGTCCATCACATCATTCTCCTAATGATGTGATCCCGTTGATCAAATGACAACTCATGTCTATGGCTAGGAAACATAGCCATCTTCGATCAATGAGCTAGTCTAGTAGAGGCATACTAGGGGCATACTATTTTGTCTATGTATTCACACATGTATCAAGTTTCCGGTTAATACAATTCTAGCATGAATAAAAGTTATTTATCATGATATAAGGAAATACAAATAACATCTTTATTATTGCCTCTAGGGCATATTTCCTTCAGTATTAACTTTCTTACAAAGTTGAGTCACTTATTTTAGGACGAAGGGAGTAAAATGCATACATGAAATTCGGCATCCCAAACTTGAAAATTTTCACTTTGGAAATTTGGTGTCATTTTTTAGCTCCCCGATAAATCACCATTCTTGCGGTTGATTGATATATCATCATTATCTAACTCATCTTACTAATATCAAAACGAAGAAAAGAAATGAAGATGATAGATAGAGGGACACAGTTGTTCTGATAACAGTAAAATCAAAAGAAAATCAAAAAATTCCATTTTTTTGTGTGTGGAACATTGACAAAAGTTTTAATAGCTTGCAAAATTTCAACACGAAATGACATTAGTGGGAAATCTGGCAAAAATAATCATGCTCCATAATGCGGAACATAAATAGGTTTTGTAAGAAACTCGGATCGGTCTTTTGAAATAACAGGAATCGCCTATTTTCTAAAAAGTAAATTGAGATCGGTCTATTTGAAAATACTAAAGTGGTTGAAATGTGAGAAAAATGATAGTCTTGATAAGAACGGTTTTGAAACTGAAATCAGTTAATCAATTGAAATAAAAAAATTGAAAGTTTTGGAATTGGTTATGTTGAAAATTGAAATGGTAATTTGCGAAACTAAAATTGTTATTTTGAAATAATGGAAAACAATCTTTAAAACACAATTGAAATGGTTTGCTTCAAAAAATTAGATCTTAATTTTGAAAATAATTCAAATCGATCTTTTGAAAACCTGAAATAGGCCTGTGAAATAATTGAAATTGGTCGTTCTAAAATAAATGAAGTCCATGTTTTTGAAATGATTGAAATTGGTCTTTTCAGATAATTGAAACTTATCTTTTGAAAATAATTGAAATCTTTGTTTATTGAAGTATGAAATTTCTTTGAATGAAATAATTGAAATCATTACATGAAAATGAGTGAAACCACTGTTTTGAAGTAGTGCAATATGACGTTGTTCTACAAGTAATTGTTATCACATTTTAATTATAAAATAACTCAATTAGGTAAAATCACGATGTTGAAATAATAGAATAGTTAAAACTACCATTTTCAAATAAGAAAATAGTTAAAAGTCACTTCTTGGATAAAAGAGAGTGGGATGGGAAAATCACCGTAAGATGAGGATGTGATGTCCCCGTATCAATATGATGTGGGCCTCATGCGGAGAAGTACCTACTGCCCTTTAAAGTTGCTAAAAAAATAAATAATACATTTAATTAAATTTAAAAAATATTACATCGTGATGTGGGCCGACTGGATCCAATCGTCTGGCTGTGGGCCGACTGGGGGTCAATTGGCCAGTAATAGGCCGACTGGGTAATATTTTTTTAAAATATAATTACGGCGCAATATTTCTGATATTTAATTTAAAATGTATTATTTTAAAAAATAGCTTTAAAGTTCACCTAAAAAATACTACTTTTAAAATAAAACGCTTGGACCTATTATAAAAGTTCATTAAAAGTACAAAAACAACCCAAGCATAACAATAAATGCATCGTGGTTCTTGGACCACCTAACAACTTTTTTTTGCGAGAAAATTTCCGATCTATTCACCTAAAAACTTGTGACGCCCGGGTAATCAAGCTACAGTAAACCTCTGCTAATGATGCCACGTCACCACGATTACTGTTGCGAATCTCGCGATAGTTCGAAACCGATTCAAATTCAAATTTAAAATCAAGCAAACAATAAAAGTTTTCAAATATTAAAACTAAAATGTTCGGAGTGAACCAAATAATGCATAGGCAATTATGGTGGAGAAACCACACTTTTATAAAATGTTAAAATACTCGAAAATGAATAAAACAGTAGCTAAAACAATTATATAAATGCCTTTTGAATTTTATAGAAAAAACTAAACTATTTGTTCAAGGTTAAAACTTTTGTGGCAGTAGTTGGAATTGCAATTCTATTTTAAGTGTGGTTCCTACTTTGTATAAAACTTTAAAACTATTAAAGAAAGTAAAATAAAAACAGAAAAGTAATAAGAAAAGAAGAAAATAACAATAGA
>LR738710.1:867042833-867086666 GCA_902687465.1 Secale cereale
CCCCCCCCCCCCCGCTGGGCCTCGGCCCAGCTGGCCTCTAGACCGCCAGGCCGGCCCAGCCGCACCCTCATAACCCCCTGCCCCTCGAAACCCTAGCCCATCCCCCACGATCCCGACCTCATTCCCCACTCCCTCGCTCGCTCCTTCCCCTGCCCCCGATCCAGATCGGGGCACGACCTTGTCGCCGCCAGCGCACGTCGCCGCCCTCATCGCCCCTCACCACCGGCACCGCCCTAACGCCCGTCACTCCCCTCCTTCCCGAAGCATCCTCGCCGCGATGCCCTAGGCACCGCTGCCTTGACCGGATGCCAACGCCCGTCGTCGACGCACTGCCTTCGTCGCCCGTCCCCGACATCCTCCCCAGCGGACCTCCTCGTCTCCTCCCCGAGCTCCTCTGCCGCTCGCTGTGAGCACCTCCCTCCACCACTTTCTCCTCGCACGCCCCCGTCGCCGTTCTCCCACACGACCCTGTCGCCGCTGCCTACCCGCGCTCCGCCACTACTCCGAGCGACACCGCCGAGCCGCCGGCACGCTCCGACGCCCGGGCCGTCCGGCCGGCGCCCGTGCGGCCCCTGGCCGCTGGCGCCCGTGGCCGCGGTCGCCCCTCACAGCGCTCCTCGCCACGCCCACCTCGCCTGCCGCCCGTGCCTTCGTCCTTCGTTTCCGGCGCCCTCTCGTCCCGCCCGTGCAGCCCTGCGCCGTCGTGCCCGCTGCAGGATGGTGCGCCTCGCCGCGGCCGCGGCCCCGCGCACTAGTGGTCCGGCGACGCGCCGCCGTGGCTGCCGGCCTCTCTGCACCTGGCTGTGGCTGAGCCTCAGCCACTCGGGCCGGTGGATGCCCTGTGCCCAGCGCCCGCCCCGTTGCGCCCGTTAGCCCAATAAGGCCCCTAGAGCCAATGACATGTGGGGCCCAGCCCACAGAACGTTTTAAAAGAAAAGAAAATAATAAATAAATAGTAATAAATAAAATATTAATTAACTAATTAAAGAATTAATTAACTTAATTAATCGAGATTAACTTAATCTAATCACTAGTTAACATAATTAACATGTGTTAGTTAATCTAATTAACTAACTAAACTAATTAAAACTGTTAGTTAGGATAACAGTCAATGACTAACGGACCCCGAAAATGCCTAACACTGGGAAAATCCCGGATGTTTTTCCTCTTCGCCTGCATCACCGAGCACCGCGTTAGGTCACACGTAGCACCGCCTTTTGCCATGTTATGCTTTGTGATGCTATTGTTTGCTCTGTTATTTATTTGTTTCCCCTTCGTTGCTTATTTTCGGTAGACTCCGGTGATGGCTTCTAGCCCCTCGTTGGTTACCCCAAGTGGAAGGTTTGAGATGCAGTGTAGCGGAAGTTTTCCCTTGGCAAAGATACCAAGGATCGATTTCCCCTGAGACTCCAAGTTTCAACAAGAAGGTGTCAACTGCTAACGGCGCCAGATATTAGCAATCAACATGGACCTGCACACAGATACAAATAACTTTGCTCCCAACGAGTACAGAGAGGTTGTCAATCCCTCCGGCCTTGTCGTTTACAAAGGATCAAACGCAAGTGATAATATTGATAGGTATTGCTGCAAATAGTAAGTAAAAGCGGAAAGTAAATAGCGGATGTGATCAGTGATGGTAATATGGACCGGGGTCCCATGATGTTCACTAGTGATGTCTCTCTCCCAAAAGACGATAAAACAGCTATGTGAGGTAAACAAATTACAGCTGGGCAATTGACAGAATTATGTGCGCAAACCAATGCTAACTATGTTGCAAGAAAGGTAGAGGTTCAAAGCATGGGCGGTACGCCAAGGCAAGTAGACCGAAATCCATCGCATCTACTACTAATCATCCACCTTGAGATATCTATCCAGAACATCTCGCTGGTATTAAGTTGCGAGTCCCACCCATAGTGTAAACTCAAAGCAACAGACAACTGCATTAAAAGAACTTTGCGTAAAGTAAACAATCCTTGCACCCGCGGGCACAAGCACCGTTGTTTTCCCCCTTGTGGCAACAGCACATCCCCTAGACTCATGTTTCTGTCACTCAAGCTAGTCATCGAGGGGCATGAACCCACAATCAAGCATAACGTTCCCTCTTGGAGTCACTACCTACTACTTGGCCAAAGCAATAAATAACAACGGAAAACATGCAAGAATTATTTGCGCACATAAATATAAAAGAGGTGAATCAAATATATTACTCAAACACAATCTGAACATAATCTCACAATCCATCGGATCCCAGCAAACTCAACATAGCAACAGCATAAGGATTACATATGTGCCTCGATCATGTAGGGCAGCTCACGAGGTCTAATTAGTGAAGCACAAGAAGGGGAGGAGAACATCACATAGCTACTGGTCATGGACCCATGGTCCAAGGGAGACTACTCACAACTCATCCGGGAGGCGTCCATGATGGTGGAGAGGCTCCCGGTGGTGATCCTCCCGTCCGGTAGGGTGCCGGGAAGAGTTCTCCTGGTGCTCCCGATCTTGGAAGCGCGGCGGCGGCGGAACAGAGATGAGATCGCAAAAAAGGGTTCCGTCCTCGAGGGTTTCGGGATGCGTGTTAAATATATGCCAAAGGGGGGCATCAGCGGAGGCCTGGGGGGCCCAGGCGCCCCCCGGCGCGGCCAGGAGGGGGGCCGCGCCACCAGGGCGCCTGGAGCCCTGGTGGCCCCCCTCCGGCCCTACTTCGGCCGTGTGGAAGCTTCCGGAACGCTGATTTTTTATATAATTTTTCCGGAATTTTTCTGGCAGTTTTCGTGACGGGAAAACCTGAAATACAAAAACAACAGAAAACAGAAACTGGCACTGGGGTGCACTGAGTTAATAGGTTAGTCAAAATATGATCAAAAGTGTATGGAAGTGTATAAATATCATAGCAATATCACACAAAAGAGGCATGGAGCAGGCAGAAATTATAGATACGTTTTGGATGTATCAACATCCCCAAGCTTAATTCCTGCTCGTCCTCGAGTAGGTAAATGATAACAAGAATAATTTCTGTGGTGACATGCTGATACGTCCAAAACGTATCTATAATTTATGCTTGCTCCATGCCTCTTTTGGGTGATATTGCTATGATATTTATACACTTCCATACACTTTTGATCATATTTGGACTAACCTATTAACTTAGTGCACCCCAGTGCCAGTTTCTGTTTTCTGCTGTTTTTGTATTTCAGGTTTTCCCATTACGAGAACTTCCAGAAAAATCCCGGAAAATTATATAAAAAATCAGTGTTCCAGAAGCTTCCCAGCAGCCAAAGTACAGCCGGAGGGGGGCCACCAGGGCTCCAGGCGCCCTGGTGGCGCGGCCCCCCCTGGTCGCGCCGGGGGGGCGCCTGGGCCCCTCGAGCCTCCGCTGATGCCCCCCTTTGGCATATATTTATATCGTGTCCCGAAACCCTCGAGACGGGAACCCTTTTTCGCGATCTCATCTCTATTCCGCCGCCGCCGCGCTTCCAAGATCGGGAGCGCCAGGAGAACTCTTCCCGGCACCCTGCCAGAGGGGAGGATCACCACCGGGAGCTTCTCCACCACCATGCACGCCTCCCGGATGAGTTATGAGTAGTCTCCCTTGGACCACGGGTCCATGACCAATAGCTATGTGATGTTCTCCTCCCGTTCTTGTGCTTCACTATTTAGTCCTCGTGAGCTGCCCTACATGATCGAGGCACATATGTAATCCTTATGTTGTTGCTATGATGAGTTTGCTGGGATCCGATGGATTGTGAGATTATGTTCAGATTGTGTTTGAGTAATATATTTGATCTACCTCTTTTATATTTATGTTCGTAAGTAATTCTTGCATGTTCCCCATTGTTATTTATTGCTTTGGCCAAGTAGTAGGTAGTGACTCCAAGAGGGAACGTTATGCTTGATTGTGGGTTCATGCCCCTCGATGACTAGCTTGAGTGACAGAAACATGAGTCTAGGGGATGTGCTGTTGCCACAAGGGGGAAAACAACGGTGCTTGTGCCCGCGGGTGCAAGGATTGTTTACTTTACGCAAAGTTCTTTTAATGCAGTTGTCTGTTGCTTTGAGTTTACACTATGGGTGGGACTCGCAACTTAATACCAGCGAGATGTTCTGGATAGATATCTCAAGGTGGATGATTAGTAGTAGATGCAGATGGATTTCGGTCTACTTGCCTTGGCGTACCGCCCATGCTTTGAACCTCTACCTTTCTTGTAACATAGTTAGCATTGGTTTGCGCACATAATCCTGTCAATTGCCCAGCTGTAAATCGTTTACCTCACATAGCTGTTTTATCGTCTTTTGGGAGAGAGACATCATTAGTGAACATCATGGGACCCCGGTCCATATTACTATCATTGATCACATCCACTATTTACTTTACGCTTTTTACTTACTATTACAGCATTACTGTGACGCCCGAAGACCGACGTCCCAAAAGATTCCAGAAGATTCCAGAAGATTCCAGATGTTCCGGGTTCTCCCGTGTGTTTCAGTTGTGCTTGCTTTATTTATTTTTGCTTTGCATCATGTCATCATGCCATCATGTCATTTTTATTTTGCATTTCAACCTAAATAAATTGTGTGGACCTTCGGTCCATTTAAATCGAGGGAAGTGTGACTTCTCTTTAAAACATACAAAAGCCTCCCAATATTTATGGAGCTATATTAATAAATATTCCATTCTTTGGAATTACCCGCAACACACGTGCATATATTTTCCCATGCCTTTTTCTTCTCAATCCCTTGCCAAGACCTCCTCCTCCTTTTTTTCATGTCTTTTGGAAGTGCTTGGTTGGCCTAAAGATTTATGCAAGTTTGAGTTATTTCCGAACTCGCATAAATTTGTAGTCTCTAAAAATTGCCAAAGCATTTTATTAAAATAGCCCACAATTCCAGGGTTGTAGGGATATTTTTATCTCAGCCAACACCATCTCCAAACTCTCTGGGCTTTTCTATTTTTTTTGTTTGTTCTATTTCTTTTCTGGAAAAGAAATGCCAGAGAAGGAGAGCAGAGGCCCAGCCACCAGGCCTTCAGCATTCCAGCCGCGCCCGAGGCCAGCCAGCGCCGCAGCGCACGCGGCCCGAGCGCCTTCTCCTCCTACAGCAAGGCCGAGGGCCCCGGCCCTCGTCTCCCCGCCTCTTCTCCAGGAGCGCGCCCCAGGCGTCCGCGCCGTGGCCCCTCCTCGCCAGCGCCGTTCCCTCCGCTCGTCCAGGAGTCGTTCGTCGACCAGTTGCGCCGCCGCCCTCCCGCATTGCCTCGCCCCTGCTGCCTCCTCCTACCGCGTGCCGTGCACCTCGTCCGGGGCTCCAGCGCCGCCGCGGCACTTCTTCTGCCTGCCGAGCGCCCCGCCATGGAGCCCGCGGCCTCGAGCAGCTCCACCTGCGCCCCGTCCTCCAGCGGGCCCTGCAGCACCGTGCTGCGCCATGGCGCCCTCGTCGTCCCCGTGGCCGCAGCTCCTCGGTTCCCCTCCTCTGCAGCGCCAAGACCTGCTGTTGTTTTTTTTGTTTTCGCCAAGTACACGAGGACCCCAAGTTTCGGCAAGTTCGACTACACGAGGAATCACCAAGTACCCCTTCATTTTTTTGTCAAGACCGGCAAGTTGAAGACCCAAGTACCACGACGACCCGAACAACTACGGATCATGTATAACTACCGTCGCCGAGACCAAGTACCACTACATAACGTGTACCACGACGACCGACTCGGCAAGTACTCCAAACGTGAACGACTACCGTCGCCAAGTTCCACTACCGTCGCCCCGAAGATGTTGGGTTCATCAAGTCCCTCTCTGAAACGAACATGTACCACTACTTCAACTACCGTCGCTCGACGACCCTTCAAGTACCTCTTCGGAAACGTGAACCACTACTTCCCTCTACGGAACGACTTCTTCCTCTTCGGACACGTGAACGCCTTCTTCCTCTACGTCTTGAACTGCCCCGAAACGCACGCTTCAAAGGTATAACGAGACGACCCCGTGGATGACCCGTGAGATGCTTGTTGTGTTGTATGAAATGTCTCCCGTGTGTGCTCCGTGCCGTTTCGTCCGTTTGTCATGTTCCTCGGTTGCCTCATCACCGACTCGTGGGAACCCGGTAACGGGATCGCCCCACCTTTCATCTCGTTTGACTCGCTCACGCCATCTTTCCTTTTGCACCGGACTCTCAACGAGTTACCGGCACCGACATGATGCCGTTGCATCATTTTCGGATCGTTGCCGTGGCACCCTTTTCATTCCACCACGGTGACAAATGCTTCTTATCTCTTCATGTTAATGTTTAACTAAATTGCATAAACTTGATCATGTCATCTGCATCATGTTAACAACATTAAATGTGTTATTTGTTGTTTGCTTATAATTGCTAAACATGCTCATGGGGATTTTCCGGATATGTTGTTGTTATTTCCAGCCTCATTTAAAATGTCTTAATAGGTAGTTTGTTTTTGCTTCACCTCTTGCCATGTTAACAAACACTTTAATATTGTCTTGTAAATAACGAGAGTCAATTAAATAATTAAATGTGGTGTTTCGTCAATATGCAACTCGATGCATATTGAGCCCCACTTAACTTGTAGTTTTGTTTGTGCTCTTTGCCATGCCATGCATATTTAAACCGGACATGCATCATACTTGTTTGTGCATCGTATGCCATGTTTATGCTTGTATGTTTACCGTGTTGTTTGCTTCTTTCCGGTTTGCTTCTCTTGTTAGCTTCGGTTTCGTTCCGGAGTTGTGAGGATTCTCTCGACTGTGTTGCTCCGTCTACTTCAAGGATCCGTTCTTCTCCCTTGTGGAATCCCAGGCAAGATGACCGAACCCGGATACCATTACTATCTTTGCCTATTGCTAGAGTATCGCTCTTTAGTATATTGCCTCGATGCCCATGTTTTCCTGTCAGCCTCCTATTGTAACCATGAACCTGTCTAACCACCCTACCTATGCAAACCGTTGAATGGCTAAGTACGCTTCCCTCAGCCCCTCTTATAGCATTGTTAGTTGCAGGTGAAGATTGAAGATGCTTGCTTCATGTCGAAGTTTGTTGGGTTATATCACACTATATAAATGCCTAAATGAAATCATCTATATATTGGCAAGGGTGGAAGGCTAAGCCTTTTGCTTGGTGATTTGTTCCACTCATGCCGTTAGGAACCGTATAAACCGGTGTTATGTTCCTTGATTATGCGTTCCTAACACGGTTGGGGTGTATGGGACCCCCTCGATAAACCGCTAAGTGCTAAGTCTTTTCCAGCAAGTCCCAACATTGGTTCTATTCGTCTAATAACTAATAAAACTTGCATAGGGCCTTGCAAACCCGAGTTCTTAATCAACAACCCCGGGCCAGTGCTCCACATGAGTGTTGGTCCGAAACGGGGAGTCTGCGGGGTCACCACGAGGAAACTCGAGGATTGATATAAACCTGTAGAATCGCCCATCCGGTCGTGTCCTGAGACTAGATACGCGCGGCTACCTATCAGGGTGTCGACACGCCGGGAGGATTTGCTGGATTAGCCTTACCTTAGTTCGGAGTATCTTGAGCACAGGATTCCGAGAATACTCGGGTCTTCCCACTTTGGAGTTGCGACTCCGCGGATCGTGGGCTTGTAATGGGTCAAGTTGGAACACCCCTGCAGGGTTTGAACTTTCGAAAGCCGTGCCCGCGGTTATGTGGCAGATGGGAGCTTGTTAATATCCGGTTGTAGATAACTTGACACCATGTTCTAATACACTACCAGCGTGTGTACCGTGACTGTCAATTTCCGAATAGGGATTCGGGAGTTGAACACGGTGGGGTTATGTTTGACTGGTTTTAGTTAGGATCACTTCGTGATCATCTCTCGACCGATGCGCCTTCTCTTCTCGCTCTCTTTTACGTAAGCTAGTGCTAGTTGCTGCTGCAGACTCTTGTTGTTCCTTCACCTCTTGTTCTTTCTCCAGGCTTGTCCTCACCCAAGGCTTAAATAGTCGTGTTACCCGGGAACGGGATTGCTGAGTCCTCTGTGGCTCACAGTTACTTCACCACACCAGATGCAGGTTCAGCCGAGTTTGATGCAGGAGATGGATCAGTTCTTCACCGGGAGTTTGATGAAGAGTTTGGCCGTATGCTTGTGACGTTTCGACGATCAGTAGTGGTTCTTCTACTAGGATTCGATCCTGACCTGTGGCTTTATGTTGTTTTGGTATCTTTCTTTTGGATCTTACCCTTAGATGGGCTGTGATGTTTTGAATGATGTTTTGCTCATGTAATGTATTGTGTGAAGTGGCGAGTGTAAGCCAACTATCTTCTTTTGCAATTTAATCCCTCTTTTACATGAGTCGTGCAAAGATACCAAACTTGAGATCATTCTAGGATGGGCTTATACCTTTAAGTCGTGCCTCGACACGTAGGAGGTATAGTCCCATCCTGGGCATTACAATTACCTATCACTATTATCACTTGCGTTTGATCCTTTGTAAACTACAAGGCCGAAGAGATTGACAACCTCTCTGTACTCGTTGGGAGCAAAGTTATTTGTATCTGTGTGCAGGTCCACGTTGATTGCTAATATATCTGGCGCCGTTAGCAGTTGACACCTTCTTGTTGAAACTGGGAGTCTCAGGGAAATCGATCCTTGGTATCTTTGCCAAGGGAAAACTTCAGCTGCACTGCATCTCAAACCTTCCACTTGGGGTAACCAACGAGGGGCGAGAAGCCATCAAGCAAAGTTTTCTGGCACCGTTGCCGGGGACTCCACTCTTCAGGATAGGGGAGTTGCACGCTATCTTTTACCTTTGCTTTTAGTCTTGTTAGTTTACCTTTCAGTTTTGCTTTAGTATCTTTTATCGAAAATCACAAAAATAGTTATCTCATTCTTTAGTTGTCATTATGTCGGGTCCTTTTGTCTTTGGCGAGGCAGAAGTTCTCACCTTTAAACAAAGAGGTGGGGAAAGTCTAAAAGATGCTTGGTATAGAATTAATGATTCTCAAAAAAGAGCCACCAAGAAGCAATCTACTACTATCCTGCTTAGAAATTTTTATGTTGGAATTACTTCTTGGAATAGGTTTATTCTAGATACTGCTATCAATGGAAATTTCCTAGAGGCCCCAGTTTGGGAGTCTCTTAGTATTATTGAAAATCTTGTTGGGAATCCCCCTGTTGTTAGCATTCAAGAGGACATCACCCTAGCTCACATTATGAAAAAACTTGAAAAGATAGAGCTAGAGATGCCAAGCATTAATAAGATAAACGAGTTGGATCATAAGATCCAAGGGAATTTGAATAGGCTTGATAGCTCCATGCATAAAATTTTCAAAACTTTGGAGACCATCAAATCCCATGATTTGGACTCTTCTAGGATAGACAAGATTGAGGACATCTTTGATACTCTAGGAACTACTTTCTCCTCAATCAAAACCAAAAAGGTAGAAACTCCGGCAAAGAGGGAGCCTAAGTTCGTTCACGTTACAAAGGCTCCCCGTTCTAAAAGTAATCCATCTATTGCCAAAGTGGTTGAAACTATAAAGACTTTGGAAGAAACACCTCTCTTTGATGAATTTATAAATGAATCTTCCCTTGACTTTTATCCTTTTGGTCTTCTCCCTAGAAGTATCTCTAAGAGGCCTTTGTTTGAAAGTCCTCTTAAGACTAGTTGTATTATTGAAGAGCTTTTTGATGATCTTGATGATGGTTCTATTGATACAACTTGACCTCTTCGCACTATGCCTAGCTTAAAGGCATAAAAGAAAGCGCTTTTGGGAGGCAGCCCACATGAATAAAATTTTATTTTGCTTTTGTTGTGTCATGATGTTGTTTACTACAGTAGAATCATCTTTTTGGTCTGAATTTTTTCGACAGCATGCTCTATATAATTGTCTTTTGTGCGTATGTTCTGAGTTTTTTTATTAGAGTTGCAGAAGTGCCCCGAAAAAATCATTTACTACCTGCTGTTCTGTTTTTCACAGATTCTGTCATGTTTTGCCTTTCCTTCATTTTGCAAACCTAGAGCTTGCTTTTTCTTTGCAAAAACCTTTTGGCAATCTTGAGAAACAGTAGACCTTCAAGAATTTCCTTATTTCCAGCAAGGAAAAATTATTTTATTAAGGGTACTAACCTCGCTAAATCAGATTATGATGAGTTATGTATGAAGTGAGTTTTCAAGTGTGCGAGGGAAGATGATAAAAAGATTCAGGAGTGTCAAGCGCTCAAGCTTGGGGATGCCCCCATGCACCCCCAAGAAATATTCAAGGAGACTCAAGCGTCTAAGCTTGGGGATGCCCCGTGCATCCCCTTCTCCATCAACATTATCGGTTCGTCTTTCGTTCCACTATATTTTTATCACTTCATGTGTTATGTGCTATGCTTGGAGCGTCTTGCTTTTAGTTTTCCTTTTTAGTTTTCTTTAGCTTTTCATAACGAGTCGGAACTCAGCTTTCTTTATGTGGGAGAGAAACACGCTCCACTTCTACCTAGAACATAACATAGAATTTTCATGTCTATCTTTGCTGTGTGTGTTCTTTGTCTTTCAATAGCTACTATCGTGCTTAGCTTTTAGTTTTCATGCTTATCTTTTTAAAGAGCTTTTGTTTAGTTGGTTGCTTGAACTCTCTTTATTTATCATGATTATCTTATTAAGAGAGTTTGCTTCCGTTGCATTGGTTGGTATGTCTATGATAAAAATGCTACGTGCATAATGGTGCTTAGTAGTTCATGTTTTTTTATGGTTAGTCTCAAATAGCTGGGGGGTTTCCAATGTGTTATTGGAGTACCAACATGATTTGTTTGCCTATGATGTGGTATGATTTAGTAATATCTTCCTTCAAGAATTTACTTTGATTGACTTGGCGTATGCTCACGCATATTTAAGACTGTAAAGAAAGTCTGTCAAGCCTTGATGATCTTTTATTTCTGAGTAGCAATATAACTACCATGCCTGATTCAATGTTGCTTTGTCGCTCTGCATGATTATGACCGTCATTGCTCTCTTAGTTGGTCGCTCCCAGTCTTTTGCTAACCTCCACCTGTACTAAGCGGACTGACTGCTTGTGCATCCAAATTCCTTTAAACCAGTTATGCCATATGAGTCCACCATACCTTCCTACATGGTATTTACCTGTCATTCCTAATGAAGTCTTTCGTGTACCATCTCGAAATTATTCAAAAAGAAAAAAAATGTATTCCTATTTTGTGCCTCTGTTCTAAGTCCATGAGGAAGTAGTAGTTAATTCATGATCTTTTTAAGTTGGACAAGCTTCACCCCGGGATTGCATGTATAATGTGCAAACCCATAACACGAGAAGGAACTGACATTGAGTGCGCCCGGCTCAAAATTAATATAACAAACAAACCCTCCTTCACGCTTTGTTCATGAGAAATCAGAAAACTTTGGCAGTGATAAACAAAGGAGATTAAGAGGATGTGATCGTCCTCATTCGGGAGCCGTTCCTCGAAACTTGTCCATCTCAAGAAGTGATTGAGCTATCTGCTAAACTTCGTTGACGAAACATGCATAATCAAAAAAAAATTATTATTACCTCTATTTTTAAAACCAAGAGCTCTGGTACATGTTTTGTCTTTGTTTCCGACTACGGGTTTTCAACCTAGCCAACAAAAGCCACGGTTCGAGAGTCTCCACCTTCTTTTAAAGCACCAACTACTGAGAGCATGATTGTCTTTCTGAGTGTAATGTGCATTGTCCCAAAGTAGCATTGTCTTTTGCATGATTGTGATATCGTTTATTTTGAAATCATTGTATCTAGTCATCACTTAAACCTTGGAGGTGCCCCCGCATTTATGTTTTGCTTCACTAAAGGGGGCAAGCGAGATATCACTTTATCATATTTGCACACCATGCTCATTACAAATCTATTTGATGTTTCAATACCATATTGTAAAACTTTCAGTTCTTTGTGATTTTCTCATGAGGCAACTTAATTACTACAGATTCATTGTCTCAGTAAGCTTTTGTCATATGACTATGAAAGTCCTATATGGTTAATAGCATGCCACCACAGAAATTATTCTTGTTATCATTTACCTACTCGAGGACGAGCAGGAATTAAGCTTGGGGATGTTGATACGTCCAAAACGTATCTATAATTTCTGCTTGCTCCATGCCTCTTTTGGGTGATATTGCTATGATATTTATACACTTCCATACACTTTTGATCATATTTAGACTAACCTATTAACTTAGTGCACCCCAGTGCCAGTTTCTGTTTTCTGCTGTTTTTGTATTTCAGGTTTCCCATTACGAGAACTGCCAGAAAAATCCCGGAAAAATTATATAAAAAATCAGCGTCCAGAAGCTTCCCAGAAGCCAAAGTACAGCCGGAGGGGGGCCACCAGGGCTCCAGGCGCCCTGGTGGCGCCCCCCCTGGCCGCGCCGGGGGGGCGCCTGGGCCCCCCGAGCCTCCGTTGATGCCCCCCTTTGGCATATATTTATATCGTGTCCCGAAACCCTCGAGACAGGAACCCTTTTTCGCGATCTCATCTCTGTCCCGCCGCCGCCGCGCTTCCAAGATCGGGAGCGCCAGGAGAACTCTTCCCGGCACCCTGCCGGAGGGGAGGATCACCACCGGGAGCTTCTCCACCACCATGGACGCCTCCCGGATGAGTTGTGAGTAGTCTCCCTTGGACCATGGGTCCATGACCAGTAGCTATGTGATGTTCTCCTCCCGTTCTTGTGCTTCACTAATTAGTCCTCGTGAGCTGCCCTACATGATCGAGGCACATATGTAATCCTTATGCTGTTGCTATGATGAGTTTGCTGGGATCCGATGGATTGTGAGATTATGTTCAGATTGTGTTTGAGTAATATATTTGATCTACCTCTTTTATATTTATGTTCGTAAGTAATTCTTGCATGTTCCCCGTTGTTATTTATTGCTTTGGCCAAGTAGTAGGTAGTGACTCCAAGAGGGAACGTTATGCTTGATTGTGGGTTCATGCCCCTCGATGACTAGCTTGAGTGACAGAAACATGAGTCTAGGGGATGTGTTGTTGCCACAAGGGGGAAAACAACGGTGCTTGTGCCCGCGGGTGCAAGGATTGTTTACTTTACGCAAAGTTCTTTTAATGCAGTTGTCTGTTGCTTTGAGTTTACACTATGGGTGGGACTCGCAACTTAATACCAGCGAGATGTTCTGGATAGATATCTCAAGGTGGATGATTAGTAGTAGATGCAGATGGATTTCGGTTTACTTGCCTTGGCGTACCGCCCATGCTTTGAACCTCTACCTTTCTTGTAACATAGTTAGCATTGGTTTGCGCACATAATCCTGTCAATTGCCCAGATGTAATTCGTTTACCTCACATAGTTGTTTTATCGTCTTTTGGGAGAGAGACATCACTAGTGAACATCATGGGACCCCGGTCCATATTACTATCATTGATCACATCCACTATTTACTTTACGCTTTTTACTTACTATTGCAGCATTACCTATCACTATTATCACTTGCGTTTGATCCTTTGTAAACTACAAGGCCGGAGAGATTGGCAACCTCTCTGTACTCGTTGGGAGCAAAGTTATTTGTATCTGTGTGCAGGTCCATGTTGATTGCTAATATATCTGGCGCCGTTAGCAGTTGACACCTTCTTGTTGAAACTGGGAGTCTCAGGGAAATCGATCCTTGGTATCTTTGCCAAGGGAAAACTTCCGCTACACTGCATCTCAAACCTTCCACTTGGGGTAACCAACGAGGGGCGAGAAGCCATCACATGCTATTAACCATATAAGGATTTTTCATAGTCATATGACAAAAGCTTACTGAGACAATGTGTCGGTGTACTAAGATAGGGGTACCTTAGTACCCCAACTTGTGCACGGGCAGTAGCAGCTTCCCGCGGCAGGGTTTACCACGTGCTTGCCGGAAACCTTTCCGGTCCTCATTAAGCCATTCAAAAACAAAGTATACAAGACAGAAGATCAAGGCCCCGGCAAGTGCAGCTTGCCGGGAAGGCCGTCCCAGGCTCAAGACTATAACATTAACTCAAGACCCTGGCAAGAGGAGCTTGCCAGGAAGACCAGAAGACTGCCCCTTAGAAGATACACCTCGGCGCATCATGCGCCCCGGCAGGGCCCGAGGAACGACAAGCTTCAGGGCCCGGCGAGGTCAAGGCCCCGGCAAGGTGCTTGCCGGGGGGAACTCACGCTGTGTGCCCACGCTCTAGCTCATCGACCCACGCGTCGCCCTGGGGCCCTTCCAGGGACGCGTGGCGGATGGCTGTGCAGCCTGGGGGACACGGTGGCACTCCACGGTGACGAGGCTACCGCTGTGGCGAACGGAGACGCATGGGCGGGCGCTTTTGGGGTCGACGCCGATGGGCATTTAATGCTCTTGTCCCCCACTATCAAGTTAGGTGATGACCACTGTTCATCTACTGTTCACGCACTGTTCCCGCACTATTACAACTACCACCAAAGTTACATTTTTACCCTCCTCTGCGTTGACACCAGTCGGTGACCCCTTGAGCTATAAAAGGAGGCCCATGCACAACGTAGAGGGGGTTCGGAACCTAGATAGCTCTCTTGCTCGGTGTAGCTAATTCTTCAAGCTCTCGAGCCCAAGAACTCAATACAATCTAAGCAGGAGTAGGGTTTTACGCGTCCGCGCGGCCCGAACCTGGGTAAACTGCCCGCGTGCTCTCCTCGATCTGCTCTTCGTGCTCCCTCCGCTCCCTTACCGCAACGTACAAGGGGATCCGGCCCCATAGGTGTTCGTGGTGGACAGTTTCCCCCGACATCTTTGGCGCGCCAGGTAGGGGGCGTCGAGGTTGTGCGAACCTGATCCGGCGCTCACGCGGGTGCATTCTTCATCAACCTCTCCAGCCGCATCAACTTCACCAGCAACAGCATGGCCTCGAAGAAGAAGGCTTCGGAGGTCGCAGGCCCGTCTGCGTCTATTCCACCGCCACCAGAGCCAACGGTGGGTGGAGGAGATGCCGGCGGAAGGGTGGTCGCCGGCGAGGAAACTCACGGCACCGCCAAATCCAAGGACAAGGCGGACGACCGGACCAACTCCAAGGCCTCGGTGTCCGTGGACGCGCCACGTCCATCTCAGCAGACGACAGGCCAGCAGCGCCATGGTACAGGAGGTACTATCCGTTTGCTGGGCCAAGGACAGACCGGAGGTTCGCGGGATGCTCCAGGCCACCACCCTGGCACGAGCAAGGCGCGGTCGCCAGGGCGGGAGACTGCTCCTTCTAACCCTGTTAGGAGTCCGAGCATATCCCGCTCCTCGCACCGCTCGCCCCCGCTCCCCTCCTCTCCGGCAGAAGCACTCGCAAGAGCGCAACTGCTCCTCGATTTCCCTCCAGCGGCAGACAAAGCCGAAGACTGGAGGGTGACGATCCAAAGCCTCATCGCCTTCGCCAACAACGACACGCCGCAGCAGCCGGCGACCTCGCGGCCACGGCAAGTCGAGAAAACGAAGGCCGATGGCAACAAGACCGCCGGGGGTGCAACCACCGTGCACTCCCCGCCGCGGAAGCAGAAGACGCCTCCCCGCCGGATCAACGTCGATGACGACTCCACGGCGTCGTCGGATCCGCGGGCTCGTCGGGACCAGCGCCAGGTCCTTGACGACCGGCGACAAGAAGACGCTCGAACGACGATCGAGCGCCGCCGAGAAGCCCGGCGACAATCAGATCAGCGCGCTGGAACCGCTGTCGACACGCACGCGCCCGGTGAACCAGGCGACTTGCCGTACGCGGCAGGTTGCCCTGCGTTTACCCATGAGCTGCGGCGCGTCCAGTGGCCCAGCATGAAAATTTTCAAGCCCGACGTACCGGAGAAGTACGACGGCAAGACGCACCCCTCGGAGTTCCTCAGCATCTACACCATCGCGGTGCAAGCTGCCGGGGGACGCGATGAGAAGATACTGGCGAACTACTTCCCGCTGGTGCTTAAGCCAAACGTTCGTTCTTGGCTTATGCACTTGCCGGGGGGCTCTATTTCTTCGTGGGCAGATTTGTGCCATCAATTTGTTGGCGCCTTCACGGGCGGCCACAAACCCCACGGCCAGGAGAATGATCTCCACATCTTGGCCCAGAAGGAAGGAGAACCCCTGCGCAAGTACATTCAGCGATTCAGTCGGGTGCAGCACAACATTCCCGACGTCCACCCTGCTGCGGTTATCAGTGCGTTCCACCAGAACGTGCGTAACCGCCGCATGCGAGAGGAGATGGCCATGACAAAGATTCGGGATGTCAGCGAGCTCTACGCTCTGGCTGACAAGTGCGCGCGCGCCGAGGATGGGAGGAAACTCCCCGGGGAGGATGCTGGCGCAGGGGGAAGCGACAGCGAAGACGCCGCCCCGGCAAGGAAGAGCCGGCGGCGGAACAACAGAAAGAAGAAGAGCAAGGAAGTGCTGGTCGTCGAGAAGTCCGGCAAGGAGGCTCCCGCCAAGACAGCACAGGCTGGCGGCTCCGGCAAGGAGCCCGCCCCTGTGGCGGCAGCCGACAAGCAAGACGGCTCCGACAAGCAATATTGCAAGATCCACCGCACCAAGGGTCATGACCTTTCGAACTGCAAGCGCGTCGAGTACCTCGTAGAGCAGCAGAAAGCTGAATACGAGCGGCGCGACAAGGAGAAGGCCCAAGGTGGCGGAGGAGAGCCAAGCAAGAAGCGGCCATTCAATGGCCGGGGAGGACGCCGCGGCAAGGCCAAGCAGCGGCAAGGTGATCGACCTCCCCGGGGCCGCGACAAGGACGAGGAAGAAGACGACGACGACGACATGGAGGAAGGTGATAACAGCGAGCAGGAGTTCCAGAAGGCCACAGAAGTCCTGTGTGTCGACGGGGGCGCCTCTCTGCACACTTCCTACCGCCCACTCAAGCAGTGGGTGCGGGAAGTAAACGCAGCAGAGCCGCCCGTTGAGTCGCGCAGGCTGCTGAAGTGGTCCAGCACGCCCATCATTTTTGATCTTGAGGATCACCCTGACTGCACCACTGCGGTCGGGTGCTTGCCGATGTTGGTCTCACCAACCATCCGCAACCTCAAGGTCACCAAAATGTTGGTTGACGGCGGGGCCGGGCTGAACTTGATCTCCTCAGCTGTGATCAAGAAACTCCAGATCCCAGACGGCGAGCTCGAAGAGACCGGTTCGTTCCAAGGAATAAACCCGGGGAGGAGCAAGCCCAAGGGGAAGATCACTCTGCCGGTGACCTTTGGCGGGGAGCTCAACTTCAGGACGGAGAGGATAACCTTTGATGTTGCCGATATTCCATTGCCATACAATGGGATACTTGGACGTCCTGCCCTCGCCAAGTTCATGGCAGCTTCCCACCATGCCTACAACGTACTCAAGATGCCGGGGCCGATAAGCGTCATCTCTGTCCCTGGCGACAAGAAGGACGCGCTTATCTGCACCGACAAGATATACCGGGACGCAGCAACCGCAGCGCAGAGCAACACACTTGCCGCTGAAGCTCCCGGGGGGAAGAAGACTAAGACCAAGTCCGGCAAGTGCTCTGGGGCCCACTCCGGCAAACGCACCTCTTCGGAGTGCTGCGCTGCTGTCGAGGACGTTCCATCGAGCTCCACCGGCAAGTGCAAGAAAGGGATGGCCGCTCCACCGGCAACCAAGAAGGTGTCCGCCAAGGAGGACGGCACTGGTGGTACCTTTACCATCAGTGCTACGCTTGACAACAAATAGGAAAGCGCGCTCGTTGCCTTCCTGCGGGCGAATGTCAATGTGTTTGCCTGGCAACCATCTGACATCCCCGGCGTTCCCAGGAAGGTAATTGAGCACAAGCTTGATGTTTGTCCTCATGCGCGGCCCGTCAAGCAGAAGGTCAGAAAGCAAACCGTGGAGCGCTAAGAATTCATTGCCGAAGAAATCAAGAAGCTAGAAGCAGCAGGCCTAGTTAGAGGCGTTATCCATCCCACGTGGTTAGCAAATCTAGTTGTCGTGCGTAAGGCCAACGGGAAGTGGAGACTGTGTATAGACTTCACTGATGTGAATAAAGCATGTCCTAAGGATCCATTCCCCTTGCCACGCATTGACCAGATTGTTGACTCCACCGCCGGATGTGAGCTGCTCTCTTTCCTTGATGCATATTCAGGCTACCACCAGATTTTCATGGCCAAGGAAGATGAAGAGAAGACTGCATTTATCACTCCATGCGGCACATATTGCTTCATACGCATGCCCTTTGGATTGAAGAATGCAGGCTCAACATTTGCAAGGGTGGTGCACACTGCTTTTGAGCCACAGATACACAGAAATGTGGAAGCCTACATGGATGATATAGTGGTCAAGAGCAAGAGCAAAGATACCCTGATCCAAGATCTGGAAGAAACATTTGCAAATCTGCGCAAGATCCAGCTCAAGTTGAACCCCGAGAAGTGCGTCTTTGGAGTCCCCTCCGGCAAGCTTCTCGGGTTCTTTGTGTCCCAGAGGGGGATTGAAGCCAATCCCGACAAGATAAAAGCCATCGAGCAGATTGAAGCCCCAAAGCGCGTCAAGGATGTCAGGAGACTTGCAGGTTGTGTAGCTGCCCTCAGTAGGTTCATTTCAAAGTCTGCAGAACGCGCCCTGCCTTTCTTCAAAATTTTGAAGAAGGCAGGTCCTATGAAGTGGACTCCGGAAGCGGAGGCAGCGCTGCAAGACTTGAAAGGATACCTATCCTCCACTCAAATACTTGTCGCACCTAGGCCACAAGAGAAGTTGCTGCTGTATCTAGCAGCAACCAATCAAGTGGTTAGTGCTGCGTTAGTAGCGGAGAGGGAGGCAGAGGAAGAGTCTACACCACCGGCAAGCGAATCCAGCGACAAGCAGGGGGCTCCACCGGCAAGCTCTGGCCCCGACAAGGACAACTCCGCGCAGGAACAAGGAGAAGTGCGAAGGAAGATGGTGCAGCGCCCGGTGTATTTTGTGAGTTCCCTCTTGCAGGGGGCTAGATCAAGGTATTCCGGGGTGCAGAAGCTGCTTTTCGGTCTCCTCACGGCCTCGAGAAAGCTGCGCCATTACTTCCAAGCACACGAGATAACAGTGGTCACTCGCTTTCCGTTGAAGAGGATATTGCAGAATCCAGAAGCAACAGGCAGGATCGTCGAGTGGGCACTGGAGCTGTCAAGCTTTGGACTCAAGTTTGAAAGTACTTCAACCATACAGAGCCGAGCTTTGGCAGAATTCATAGCTGAATGGACCCCAACGCCCGATGAAGAAGTTCCAGAGACAAGCGTTCCCGTACAAGAAGCGACAAGTGAATGGGTAATGTACTTTGATGGTGCCTTCTCGCTGCAAGGCGCCGATGCCGGCGCGGTACTCATAGCGCCCACCGGAGAGCACCTCAAGTATGTTATCCAGATGCACTTTCCCAGGGAGCAAGCGACAAACAATACTGCTGAGTATGAAGGCTTGCTTGCCGGCCTCAGGATTGCGGCCGAACTTGGGATCAAGAAGCTGATTGTGCGGGGAGATTCTCAGTTGGTGGTCCGACAAGTCAACAAGAGTTATCAGAGCCCTTTGATGGAAGCTTATGTAGATGAAGTGAGCAAGCTTGAAGAGCACTTTGAAGGTCTGCAAATGGAGCATATCCCGAGAGCTCAGAATGATATCGCAGATGGCCTTTCAAAGTGTGCTGCAATGAAGTTACCTGTGGAACCAGGGACCTTCCTGCTCAAGCTAACTCAACCATCCGTTACACCATCAGTTGGGCAGAGCAAGAAAAGAAAGTTGGTCTCCGGCGACTACTTGCCGGCAGACCTCCCTGAAGCCGCCGCCAAGGTTCCCAAGATCAACAAACAGAACGCTGAGGAACAGTTTGCTCCTACAGATCCAAGGATCTGTACAGTTGAAGCAATCGTTCCCGACAAGCCTCGCCCCGGCGAGCTTGCCGGGGGACCATCAGCTCCGGCAGAACCGGAGGTTCTTGCCGTAGAAGCTGGGGTTCCCGCAGCGGCCCTCATGCCTTTAGTCCTTGCTGTTGAGCCTCGGGCTCCAGCATGGGCACAGCAGATCGTCCGTTTTCTGCAAACTGGAGAACTTCCCGACGACCCAGAAGAGATAGAGAAGATAACCAGGCAGTCAAGTATGTACCAGTTCGTTGATAATGAACTGTACAGAAGAAGACTCAATGGTGTCAGGTTGAAGTGCATTTCCAGAGAAGATGGACAGAAGCTGTTGGCAGAGATACATGGAGGCATATGTGGCCACCACATTGGCGCAAGGGCACTTGCCGGAAAAGCTTTCCGGCAAGGGTTCTTTTGGCAATAAGCCCTCCAAGATGCAACTGCACAAGTAACCAAGTGTGAAGCGTGCCAGTTCCATGCCAAGCAAATTCACCAGCCAGCTCAAGCTCTCCAGACGATCCCTTTGTCCTGGCCCTTCTCGGTCTGGGGGCTCGATATCCTCGGCCCCTTTCCCCGTGCTGTCGGGGGCTTTGAGTACTTGTACGTCGCAGTTGACAAGTTCACAAAGTGGCCAGAAGTGGAACCAGTGAGAAAGGTGACAGCACAGTCAGCAGTCAGGTTCTTCAGAGCAATTGTTTGCCGTTTCGGAATCCCTAACAGGATCATCACCGACAATGGCACACAGTTCACTAGTCGCACCTTCATGCAGTACGTCCAAGACCTTGGCGCCAAGGTCTGCTTCGCTTCTGTTGCTCACCCGAGGAGCAATGGTCAAGCGGAGAGGGCCAATGCTGAAGTGCTGCGCGGGCTCAAGACAAGAACCTTCGACAGGCTGCGCAAGTGCGGAAGAAACTGGATAGAGGAGTTGCCAGCGGCTCTTTGGTCAATCAGAACGACACCAAGTCGAGCCACCGGACAGACACCCTTTGCTCTAGTCTATGGAGCAGAGGCAGTTCTCCCCACGGAACTCGTATACAGGTCTCCTCGAGTGCTCGCTTATGATGAGCTCGAGCAAGAGCAACTGCGACAAGATGATGCATTGCTCCTCGAGGAGGAACGTCTCCAGGCTGCTGTACGAGCTGCTCGATACCAGCAAGCCTTGCACCGCTATCATAGCCGCAAGGTTAAGGCCAGGAGTCTCGAGGAAGGCGACCTTGTTCTTCGGCGTGTTCAGTCCGCCAAGAATTCCAACAAGTTGACGCCGAAGTGGGAAGGCCCTTATCGGGTGAGACAAGTCACAAGGCCCGGCGCTGTCCGCCTTGAGACCGAAGAAGGCTTACCGGTGAGCAACTCCTGGAACATAGAGCATCTTCGAAAGTTTCACCCATAAGGTGCGGTTGCCGTGATCCGCTCCGGCAACCACCTTTTGTACGAGTCTTGCCGCTGTCGCATGTAAACCTTTGTACAAAGCCGGGCGCAGATCCCGTGCATCAGTAAAGCTTTTGTGTTTTGCACTATTTGCCTTTTCCATGCTCTTCTTCGTTATTTGCATGCATTGTTTGGCATCTTGTGCAACACACATATCCGGTAAGCATTACCATGCCGAGAAACCCTATACTTGTTTCCTCTTCTCCTTTTCTTTCCCTCTTAAGCAGAAGGGACATTCCTCGCACACAAGTTTGCCGGGGGGGAGGAGGTGGAGGACGAACCAAGTGCTGTTCAAGAAAGAGAAGCTTACCGGAGAACGAACAGATTATGAAAGCTAAGTTACCAGAATTTGAGCAGTTCAAAATTTTTAAATTTTAGTTATCTTCCTTGAACAACCACACTTTGTATGGAAAACCTGTGCGCGGAGGAACCTACCCGTGGCTAGCCGCACCCTTGCCTTGTTTTCGAGTACGCTCAACGACTTAAGTGAGCTGCGACAAGTGTCGCGCCCTTACTTCATTTTCGAGTTCGCTCAGCAAGCTAAGTGCGTTGCGACTAGCTGCGGCAAGGTTGCTTGCCGCTAAGGCCTTTGCCAGCAGGCTGCTCAGAGTCCAGCACTCAGCGCTCGCGGCAAAGGTCCCTTGCCGGCAAGTTCCCTAAAAACGTAGGGTAAAAAGCATACAAAGTAAAGGACCAAAAGCAAGGGAGATAACAATGCATCAATTGCTCGGAAATAAGATAATATATTACAGAGATAACTTGTCGCAATGACTGATAGATTCATGTTCATGGCATACTTTGCAGCAGCAAAGGAAACAAGAAGAAAGAGGCCTAGTCTACGCGGTCGCCTTCACGCCTGGAGATCTTGTTCACCTTGGCGATGATGTGGGCGACCTGCGCCTTCAGCGCCTCCTGATCTGCGCCGGCCGGCAAGCTGCGGAGAACGTTGACGAGATTTATGCCAGGGTTGCTGTAGACAATCTTGGTCAAGACGCGCTCCAAGGTACCCGCGCAGAGCTGGCGCGACTCCTCGGCCAGCTGCGTGGGGAGCTTCTCCTGCAGACGTGCGAGGGCCGGCGCGATCCCCCTGAAGAAAAGACTTAACCTGGCGCTGTGGGGGAGGTTCTCGTCCGGAGAATATACAAGGTGTTCCGCCCTCAGCGCCATCAGCTCCTTGTCGATCTTGGCAGCAGAATCGACCAGCTCCTCCGTCCATTGCTCCACCGCCTGGTTGAAGAGGTTTGCGGAGGTGGCGGCGCTCTCCACCAGATCCCGCTCTTTGCGAACCTCCTCCTTCAGCTTGGTCTCATGGTCCCGGGCGGCGTGGAGTGAATCTTTCAATGTGGAGACCTTCAACTCCAAGTCAGCGATTGAGTCTTTGGCGGCGGTAAGCTCGTCGCCCTTCTTGGAGAGGCGTACCTGGAGGTCTGAGTTGGTATGGGTGTCTTTCTCGCGCTCTATGTTGAGCGCGGTGACCCTGTCCTCGCTCGCCTTCAGGTACTGCTCCAGTTGCTGCACCTTGAGCTCCAGTTCCCTCTTGGCGGTTTCCGCGGCGATTGCGGCTTCCTTCGCCTCCTTCATAGCTTGCTCCCGGGCGGTGAGCTCGTCGTCATGGGCGTCGAGCTCAACCTTCCGCTGGTTGAGCGCTCCTTCTCGCCGGGACAGCTCTTCACCAACTAGTCGCTGCTGCTCCTCGGCCTCAGCTTTTTCCAGAAGAAACCCTTGCTGCTCTCCGGCAAGCCTCTCGCGCTCCTCCGCCAAGTCGCGGAGGGCCGCCTGGTTGGCGACGCGGAGCTCCGTGGCGCGCTTCTCCAAGTCTGCTCCAGCCTTGGCGGCGAGGGCTTCTCGGGAGTCCAGCTTCGCCTGCCTGGCCCGGTAAAGGGCCAGGAGTCGGCGAAGCAGTTTCTCCTCCTCGGGCTCATCGCTCCCGCCAGGCGCTTCGACGATCTTCAACCCCGCGGAGGCGAGGACCTCTCCATCAAAGGTCTCTCCCTCCACGGGGGCTCGCGACGAGGACCCCCATGGCACTTGTATGAAGACGCCATTGGGGGCCTCAAGATAGAAGCCTGGCTGCTCCTTAGCGGCGGAGGGGTCGGCGGCCGGTGCAGCGCTCGACGCTCCTGCTGCCTCCGGGCCGGCAGTGTGGTCGCCGTCCCCCTCCCCGGCCGCGGCGTCTGCGGTTGGAGCAGTCTCCTCAGCGGCGGGCTCGTCGGCTCCCGCCATGTCCTCAACAACAGTGGCATTGCCGGCGTCGCCTTGCGCGCCCTCCTCCTCGACGATGACCTCCGTCTCCATCCGCTCTGGGGGAGGAGGATCTAGCAGAAGAAAAAGAAAAGAAAAGTTCAAGCAAATATCCAAAAAGACAAGTCCAAGAAGAAGAAGCCACAAGACTTACCTTCGCGGACTTCGTCGACGACAGGCTCCCTCGCCGGGGAGTCCTCCCTTGGTGGTGGAGCGGTGGCCCCTGCTGGCGGAGGGCCGCCCGTGCCCTCCCTTGGCGGGGTGGCCACCCTTGTCGGGCTACCCGCCCTTGGCGGGGAGCCCGTCCTTGGCGGAACACCCTCCCTCGCCGGGGAGTTCGCCCTTGGCGGGGAGGGTGGAATCTGCAGCTCCTCGGGAGTGACCCCCGGTTGCTCCTGCAGCTGCGGCTCCACTTCTGCACAAGACAAACAAAACAAGCAAGGCAACAAGATATCAGTACAAAGCAAAAACCTCAAGCGCGCCCGACAAGTAGGAAACTCAAGACCAGACTTACGCTGGGGGCTGCGCTGGGGGCTGCTCCTCGGAGCAGCGGTTGGATCCGGCAAGTTCGTCGCCGGCGCATCCCCTGTCGCCGCGACAGGCGAGTCGTCGTCGACCTCGACCACAGGGATCTTGGCCCACTTCGCCATCCGCTGGGCCAGGGGCCTGAAATCAAAGCAAGAACAAGATCAAAATCATGAAGGAAGAATCAAGACAGAATCGAAGAAGTTACAAATTACAAACACTTACTCCTCTTCCTCGTCGTCGTCACTGAGGGCGGAGAAATCGAACTCCACCTGAGGTGCTTCCGCGCGAGGAGCAGGAGAAGAAGGCTCCCTCGGGCGCTTGGCGGTCTCCGGGGCTGGGGGCTGCGAAGACCCAGCCTCCGTTGGCGCCGAGGCCCGAGGAGCAGGCGGAGCGGCCGCTCCGCTCTGGGAGGATCCCCCTCCGCTTGGCGCTGGTGCGCGGGGCGCCTCCGTCGTGGCTTGGCTCGGCTTGGTGGCGCGCGCCGCCCGGCGAACAGGCTGCTGTCGAGGCGCCTGCGTCCTCGTCGCTGTGGCCGCCTTGCGGAGGCATTTCCCCGGCGCTTGCTTGGGACTTGCCGGAGGTGGGGAGTTCTCCGACGACGAGGAGGCGTCGTCGTCGGGCCCTAGAGATCCGCCGGTGTCTTCATCGGCCTCGGCGTCTTCCTCCTCCTCCCCAACGGGCCCGCTGGGTCCAGCATCCTGCCCGACGGCTCCGCTCCCTCCGGCACCTCTGCTCCCTCTGGCACCTCTGCTCCCTCCGGCAACCTCGCTCGCCGCGGCCTCGCTCACGACCCCGGGAATCCCGGCATGCCTCAGAGAAGGAACCCCGGCGAGCTCGTCGGGCGGAAGTTTGAGCAGTCTACGGATCTCTGCCTCCTCTGCTTGACACGACGCGTCCGCAGCATCTGCCTCGTCGATGGTGAATCCGAAATCCCCTGCTGCTGCAGCTGCGGCGGCCTCTTCCATCCGGGAAGCAATATAAGCTAGATCCCGCTCCGTGGTGTCCCGAGTGAGACCCCTGTTCTCCTCGGCGTTCTTGGGCACCTCGACCAGATTATCGAAGAAGCTCATAATTGCATCCGGCGTGGGCACTATCCAGGTGGGGTCGACGTCGTGAGAGTCACACGTGGGCATCATTGCGCGCAAGGCATCCCGGGCAGTGCTGTTGCACAGCGGCACCACTCCCCGGGGAGGTCTAAACCACTCCGGATGGGCCGGGTCGTGCTTGAAAAGCTCCCGGACCATCCCCTTCAGCTCCAACGCCGTGAAGTTGAAGTTCAAACCCGGGCGCAGCCTCATAATATCCGCCGCATTGCCAAACTCCCATGCTGGCCTTTTCCTCTCCTCTAAAGGGGCGATGCGGCGGCGGAGGAAATCTGCCCCTACCTCTCCGATGGTCAACTTGGCTACCCGGAGACGAAGTATCCTGACGAGGGCGACGTTGAGCTTGACGTCATCCGGGGCCAACTCGCTCCAGTCCCTGCCGCGCACTATGGCTGTTGTGCGCGGCGCAGTGAAAGGCTCCGGCTGGTCCTCCACTATCCAACACCAATCTGCGCGCCACTCCTCCCACTTGCCGCGGAGCTCTCCTTTCAGATATGAGTCTTTCTTGTTCAAGCGGAAGATCCAGGAGATACCCCCGGAGAGGGGAGCGCCGGCCTCTACTCTAGGCATGAAAAAATGGCGAAAGAGTGCTACGTTTGGGTAGATCCCTATGTAGTTTTCGCACAGATGTGCGAAAACCGCCATCGTAAGGATGGCGTTGGGGGTGAAGTCTAGAAGATGGAGGCCGTATGTGTTCATAATGTCACAGAAAAACTCCGAGAACGGAGGACACAAGCCGCAGTGGAAGAAGACAGCGAAGAAGAAATACCCGCCGGGAAGCAGATCTTTGGCGCCGGCGGGGTAGACTCTGGTCCGGGGATGAGCTTTGGTCTCCTTGGCCCAGAAGAGATAGTACTTGTTCCAGAGCTCCCTCGCGCTGAGCCTTGGCGCGAAGACCACGTTCCTCTTCTGCAGGAGGGCAAGCTTCGCCGCCTGCTCGGATTTCTCCCTCTTGGCCTTCTCCGCCTTCGCCTTCTCGGTCTTCGGAGCCATGGCGGAGGCGGCGAGGGAAGGGGCGAGGGAAGGGGCGAGGAGTTCGACGGCGCCGCGGATGCGGAAGACGGCGGAGGAGGGGTGGAGGCAAGAGGCAGCGGGGGATTTCTGGAGGTTGAAGAAGCAATGAAAGCGAAGGAGGGAAACTGCCCCTGCTTCCTCTGATTTTAAGGGGGGAGTGGGGGACGCTCCGCATTTCCCATTAAAGAACGTGGCCACGATCTCTCCCACGACGCCGCAATCAACGCGTGCCGTTAGGGAGGGGCGCGGCGGATGCGGAAGGGAATCTACGGCTCGCCGTAGGCCGCGCGTGCCCGTGCACTGTTTTGGGCCTGGCCCAACAGCGCTCGGCACCGTGTGTGGCCCAGGCCCGGGGGCTCCTGTCGGTGTACTAAGATAGGGGTACCTTAGTACCCCAACTTGTGCACGGGCAGTAGCAGCTTCCCGCGGCAGGGTTTACCACGTGCTTGCCGGAAACCTTTCCGGTCCTCATTAAGCCATTCAAAAACAAAGTATACAAGACAGAAGATCAAGGCCCCGGCAAGTGCAGCTTGCCGGGAAGGCCGTCCCAGGCTCAAGACTATAACATTAACTCAAGACCCTGGCAAGAGGAGCTTGCCAGGAAGACCAGAAGACTGCCCCTTAGAAGATACACCTCGGCGCATCATGCGCCCCGGCAGGGCCCGAGGAACGACAAGCTTCAGGGCCCGGCGAGGTCAAGGCCCCGGCGAGGTGCTTGCCGGGGGGAACTCACGCTGTGTGCCCACGCTCCAGCTCATCGACCCACGCGTCGCCCTGGGGCCCTTCCAGGGACGCGTGGCGGATGGCTGTGCAGCCTGGGGGACACGGTGGCACTCCACGGTGACGAGGCTACCGCCGTGGCGAACGGAGACGCATGGGCGGGCGCTTTTGGGGTCGACGCCGACGAGCATTTAATGCTTTTGTCCCCCACTGTCAAGTTAGGTAATGACCATTGTTCATCTACTGTTCACGCACTGTTCCAGCACTATTACAACTACCACCAAAGTTACATTTTTACCCTCCTCTGCGTTGACACCTGTCGGTGACCCCTTGAGCTATAAAAGGAGGCCCATGCACAACGTAGAGGGGGTTCGGAACCTAGATAGCTCTCTTGCTCGGTGTAGCTAATTCTTCAAGCTCTCGAGCCCAATAACTCAATACAATCTAAGCAGGAGTAGGGTTTTACGCGTCCGCGCGGCCCGAACCTGGGTAAACTGCCCGCGTGCTCTCCTCGATCTGCTCTTCGTGCTCCCTCCGCTCCCTTACCGCAACGTACAAGGGGCTCCGGCCCCATAGGTGTTCGTGGTGGACAGTTTCCCCCGACACAATGAATCTGTAGTAATTAAGTTGCCTCATGAGAAAATCACAAATAACTGAAAGTTTTACAACATGATACTGAAACATCAAAAAGATTTGTAATGAGCATGGTGTGTGTCGTGGAATTAACACGGCAGATGTCCGGTTTAACGGACTTGATGATGGAACCATCGCACGGGTTAGCTTGAAAGGGTTCATGGCGCACAAAGGACACAAAGGATTTTATACTAGTTCGGCCCCTTTGAGAAGGTAAAAGCCTACGTCTAGTTGGTTTGGTATTGCTTGGGCGTCGGTTTGCAGGGAGCGGAATCGCTTGCCTGCGTCTCGACGTATCGATTGTTGCTTGTCCTTGAACCGGTGCCGGGTCGTCCCTTTATATAGAGGTGACGCCTGGTCCGATTTACAGAGTCCCGAGGCCGGCTCATAATCGTGTCCGCCTCGGTCTCTGTCCTTTCTTTCTTATCTCTCAAGTTACATCTCCTTGGCGGGTTACAACCGTATTTCTATACATGGGCCTTGAAATCTCATAGGCCGTAATCTCTACTAAAATAATGAACCAAGTGCAATATAACTAAACCGGTTTACAATATCCGGTTTATACCTACTAACCGTATCCCTGACATTAGGCCCCAGAATGATTTGAACTTGTTCATATCAGTCTTCATTGTCTTCCGCGACTTTTCTTCTGTCTTCATCTTTTCCTGTAAACCGGCTCTGACGTCATCTTCCGAAATCATTAAAGTCTGACAATGACATCAGCTCCGCATTTATCGCCGCGAGCTGTACTGTAGCTTATTTTTAATGGTTATCCCGAGAATCGAGGCGTTCAACGGATCTTTATCCGATTTTCTTCCTTGATTACCGCACCTGTCGTTTCACATCCGCCTCTTCGTCTATAAATACCGCTCTGCTCCATTCATTATCCCCTCTCGCGTCGTCTTCCTCCTTTCTCCTCCTGACCCTCTAGAACTCCATTGCTGCCTGAGCCCGAGAACACCGCCGACGACCACCGGATCTTCCGTCTTCGACCGGCCGCTGCATCAACCTGAACCTTGACCAGATTTTCTGCGCCGCCGATCCTCACCGTCCCTGGTATGTTCTTCCTCCTCACTGTAGATCTTATCCTATTCGCCATTGCTCCGCCCGTGTTCTTCCGCCATTAGAACTCCCGATGAAGCTCCATTCTTTTGCAGATACTTATATCATAGGAATCTCGTAACCCCTTAAGCCTTAATCTGTAGATCTCGCTTAACACCAGATTGGATCTTGCTGTAATGATTCTACTGCCTTTATTCGTTCCGCCATTAGGGTTCTTCACAAGCTTTATGCTGTTCATTCTCTGAGATCTGCATCTTCGTAATATTTTTACCTTCCTGATCTTGCCGCAAATGCGTTTGGTATTTTAGATCTTGCTGCTTGTATTTCTGTTGCTACCTGCTTTAAATCTCCTTTTTATGCACATCCTGTAACCTCATCTGCTCTGAATTGGTCCTCTGTAGATTTCCCGTGTAATTTTTGTTTCTTTATCTCATTATGCTCAGATCTATTCTTCCTCAGCAACGCATTGAAAACTTGTTTTTCCCTTCAATAAATCTGCTAAGTATGCTTCGGTTTAGATCACCATATCATAAACCGGAAATGATGTAGACTGATGCAACGACGTAGCTATTCCTCTTCAACTGCCATTTTTAAACCGGAAATGATACATCTTGTATTTATGATTGCCGGTTTAACTTTGCTAGATAGTTCTTACCTCCCTTGCGCAATACACATATATAGGTCCCAGATCTTTTGTATATTCATAATTTGTTCTGTACCTTCTTTTCTTCAGTACCTTGTTCAAATGGCTGCCAAACAATACGTTTCGTGCGACTGGGTTCGTTCAGCTGTGACTGAAGAAGATTTAGTCAAGCTGTCGAGTATTGGTACGTTAGGTCCTCGGGCCGAGTTGAAATGGCGCGCTCCGGGTAATGAACGCCTTCCTGCTCCCAGGTCCGGAGAGGTCATAGTATTTATGGATCATATCTCCAGGGGTTTCTCTCCCCCCGGTTCAAAATTTTTCCGGGACGTCCTTGCCACCTTCCAACTGCATCCACAGGACATTGGACCAAATTCTGTTTCCAATATTTGTGACTTTCAAGTTTTTTCTGAAGTGTATCTGCAAGAAGAACCTTCAGTTGATCTATTCCGGGATTTCTTCCATGCGAACCGGCGCACTGAATTCACTAGCGGGCCTCACCAAGAACTTGGTGGTATCAGTATTCAAAAAAGGAGGGATGCAGTTTTCCCGCACGCCTCTTTACACACTCACCCCAAGGACTGGAACAAGTCTTGGTTTTATTGCATCGATACATCTCCTGAAGGTGAAAATCCGTTGCCGGGTTATCGTGAGACTCGCATCCCGGCGAATCATCCTCTGCCGCAACGGTTAAGTGCTACTGAACGGATTCAATTTTCACCTCAACTTTCCAAACTGAGAGCTTTCATGGCTAATGGACTTCTTGGAACCGATTTTCTTCGCTGCTGGTTGTCATGGAGTATTCTCCCCTTAAGCCGGCGCTCTGATTTAATGTGCAATTATTCCGGTAAACCGGAAGATCCTCAGAGGTTTACTAAAGAGGAACTTTCTGAATCGGAGGTGATAGAATCGGCCAAAAAGATTGTCAACCCCGCCTTAACAGACTGCTCCAAGGTTGGCTTGGCCCCATACTTTAAGAGGAACACACAGCCTGATGTAAGTTTTCCTTAACCCGTGCTTCATAAACCGTCCTTCTCTGAACCGTCCTTTACTTACTTTTGCTTTTTATTCAGGCTGATAACCCCTTCTGGAGAAGGAAACTTCAGGACAAACCTGTAAAACAGACTCGCCGGAAAACTCCTGCAAACAAGAAAAGGAAGGCAGTTGTTGACGCCGGTTCTCCCTCTGAAGATGATGATCCGGACTCCGAGGTATGCTTTACTCCGGTTTACATTTGCCTTTATATACTTGTCCATATCTCTAATGATGCCCTTTTCACAGGATCCACTCGAAGGCGATAACCCGGTGGAGATTGAGGTAACCCTTATTTCTTCCGACTCAGAACCCCCTCCTCAAAAGATCCGTCGGACTGTTAGAAAGTATCAATTTTCTCACCCTTATGCTAAGTTGGATCCCAATTTTGATTTGAAGAAGCAACAGCACGAAGCCTTGCGCCGGACCACCCGCCATTCCGGTTTAGCAGTTGAATCCTCTGGAATCTCCTTAACCCCGGCTCGGAAACGCCGTGCTGAGGTGATACTTTCTCCAACACTTCTTCATCCCAAGGCCGGTCTTATTAGAAAACCACTTAAACCGACTGATCCTGATTATCAGGAAACTCCACTATCTTCATCTGGCGAATCAACTGCGACACAGCTTCCACCCTTGAAGACAGCCCCAGGGTGATTCTCTTTACCTTTTCCGGTTTATATCCTTCCTTTTCCTTTATAATGCTGACCTATCTTTGTTCATTTCTCCAGTAAACCGAAACCCAGCAAAAAGGCTAAGGGTAAGAAGTCTGCTGTTGATCCTTCTGCTGATGAACCAGCAATCGAACCGTCGACAGCTATCCCTCCTGAAGGTACTCCTGTTACTCCGGTTCAAGAACCTGTTCTTGATATTCCTGCCACTGATGCTGCCCAAGATCCACCAAGCCCAGCCCGGGTTAGCTCTCCTCAAGTTAATCCGGGCTCTCCTGATCCGGCTCAAGATAAAAATATTCATCCCAATGCACCTTCTTCCCCTGACGTTGTGGTTACTGGCGCTGCTTATGTTGCGCCAGCCGAACCCACCGTTTTAGCAAAACACACTGCTAAAACGGAGAAGGTAACTCAGGAAAAAGGGAATTTAAACGCGGATATCTCCAGCCTTTCCAGCCTGAGTCCCCAGGATATTTATTCCGGATATCTGAACCGGCTCCATAGCAGCCGTGACTATGAAGCCAGCCTGGTGAACCTCATGAGAGAGAAATACGAGGTAAATTTTCCTGTTCTGACTTTGCTTTTTTCAACGCATCTTTTCCTTATAACAGCCCCCAAGTTCCGGTTTATCTGCTTTATAGTAGGTGATCCGGAACTTTTGTAGGCTTGAACTGCTGTCTAATACATTAGCCCCCAAGTATCAAGTAGATAACTTGATTATGTAATTGATACTTGTAAAAAATCTTGCCTCTGACGCATTGCTTCAACTGCCATTAGCCCCCAAGTGTCAAGTAGACAACTTGGTTGTGTGCTTGAGACTTGCATTTCATCTTTGCCGGATTACTTCAACTGCCATTAGCCCCCAAGTGTCAAGTAGACAACTTGGTTGTGTGCTTGAGACTTGTATTTTCTAACTGTGTTTTTGAACTTGTCTGCAGGCTGAGTTAAACCGGAACGCTGTAGAAAATAGCGAACTTCGAACCCGGCTTATAGAGACCGAGGCAGCTGCTTCAAAGGCGAAAAAAGAACTTAAAGTAAGTTTGAAAACTGCTGAAGACTTGAAGAAGTTCTTTGATGAGGAACGGACTGCTTTTGAAGTCCAGAAGAAGGATCTTGAAAAGCGTGTTCAAGATGCCGAAGGAGCTCTTAACCCGGTCACTGAAGAATTGGCCGGTTTAAAGCACCAAGTTAATTTGATGATTTCTGCTATCTTTGGTAATCATAACTGTAACTTTCGTTTGTTATCTTTGCAACCTATAACCTGCACCGGTTTAACTCTTTCTTGTTGTATGTAGGACGCCGCGTCTCCCATCTTGGAGATGACGTACGGAAGAAACTGAAAGCTTGTTATACTTTGGTGGAGCAATTATATTCTGGGGCGCAAAGGATCATCAGCGCTACCTCTTTTGGTAAACCGGCTCCTTCAACCATCAAGGCCACTTTGAACAGTTTGTCAATTCTTCCAACCCGTCTTGAAGAGGTGAAGAAATCAGCTGCTCGAGGAGGTGCTCTTCTGGCCTTGACAAGAGCTAAGGCTTGGGTTCCAGACATTGATCCGGCAGAAGTGCTAACCGGGTTTCCAGACACAAAGGAAGACGGTTCAGCTTTTGGCGAGAAAGATCTGTATGTTCTGACGAAGGAAATGCGTCCACTCGCGAGCAAGATAGCGGTGGAAGCTGACTTATCCCGGTATCACCCTGCGTACAACCTTCAAAACGAGCGTGTGGAACGTCCGGTCTATGATGTTTCAAACTTAACTCCGCCGGTTCGTCCTCACACTTATGCTCCTGATATTGAACCTACCGAGTTGATCAACGATGAAGTGTATTTCCGTGCTTTGGCCAAGATTGACTGGCGTGCACCAGATTTCCCTCCGCTTCATGAGGAAGAAGATGTTCCGGAACCAGATGGTGGCCAGTCATCCCGGCAAGGAGGAACGGAATCTTGAGCACTTATTGCTGTAATCGTACTCGTTATTCCATAAACAATGCTTCCGGCTATTTGGCTTTCGTGCTTTGTAACAGGCTTAAACTGAAATTGCAATGTACTGTGATCCGGCTTTTGGCCATTTATAAATATTCTGTTACTGACTTGTTGATTGATGCGAATCTCTTGCCCTGTTCAAAAAAAAGATGAAAAAATATGCCCTGGTGGTATGACCACCGGACGGATTAACTTGCTCTTTTGATATGATAAACAAGTATACCTTTGATAAATAACTTAGATACCTTAATTGCATGCAGCCAAAACACCTTAAACCGGCAAGATGTTTAAAATTACCTTAATAAGTATTTGGAACTCTTCAACCCTAACTTGTCCATGAATTTTCCTTTTCTATGTCCAGCAATTCGTAACCTGTATCTGACCCCGTGCTGCCAATTGTCAGCTCATAATGGTACCAGGCCGGTTTAATAAACACCGGTCATTATACCTGATCCTATACTGCCAATTTGTTAGCTCGTCAGGAAGGTCGATCCGGGTTATGATACACACCGGTTTAATTCTCGCTGGTGTTCATGACCCAGACTTATGATGTTATAAATAGGTGGTCAACTTCTGGAGCTGTTCCACTCGGTTGAAAATGTCACAGAACACAAAACACCAAAAAACACACAATTTTTGTAAATCAAACTATGTAATCGAGGCTTTTTCAAAGAGCTGCCAGGCTCAAAAACTGTCGAAAGAACCAAGCCATCATTTTAACGTGTGTTGATACCGACTGCGGATTGATACCGACTGCGGATTAATACCGACTCCGGATTGATACCGACTGCGGATTGATACCGACTCCGGATTGATACCGACTGCGGATTGATACCGACTCCGGATTGATACCGACTGCGGATTGATACCGACTCCGGATTGATACCGACTGCGGATTGATACCGACTCCGGATTGATACCGACTGCGGATTGATACCGACTCCGGATTGATACCGACTGCGGATTGATACCGACTCCGGATTGATACCGACTGCGGATTGATACCGACTCCGGATTGATACCGACTGCGGATTGATACTGACTTGTTTGGGGAACCCAAAATTTCATAATATAACCATTCAAGAGGTGTGTGGGCGATACCACTGTCCTCAGGGGCCTTTGACATTCCTCCTAACCCGGCCGGGGTTTTTTCCTTTTTTATGAGGTTTTTCTTTTCTTGAACCGGATAAGAGCTCATATTCCGGTGAGTTCTACCGCTCCTTCACACACCCTGCAAAGGTTAATTTCTAAAAACCAGCCAACATTGAAATACGATTCTTTGATAACAAACTGATATGGACATTTGCCGCAAATTTGATGTATGTGGAAAAAAGGGCTGAGCCCCCGGTTTACCGAGGGTGCCGGTTTATTCATTATTTCATAATATATACATAGGATACATGGGAGCCTATGGCTCAAGTGTAATATGGCCGTAGATGAGCAATGTTCCATGGCCTTTTCGTCTCCTCTTCTGATGTCCGTGAATCTTTGTGCTCTCGAATGTCCACCAAATAGTATGACCCGTTGCGTAAATTTTTGCTGATGACAAAGGGCCCTTCCCACGGCGGGGATAGCTTGTGCATGTCCGTTTGATCTTGGATAAGCCGGAGCACCAAGTCACCCTCCTGGAATGTCCTTGTTCTGATCCGGCGGCTGTGATATCTGCGCAGGTCTTGCTGATAAATCGCCGACCGTGCTGCAGCTATGTCACGCTCTTCATCCAACCGATCCAAACTATCCTGCCTTGACTCTTCGTTGATGGCTTCTACATAGGCCGCCACCCTTGGGGAATCATGGCGTATGTCGCTTGGAAGAACTGCTTCTGCACCGTAAACCATGAAGAAAGGTGTGTAACCTGTAGACCGGTTTGGCGTAGTGTTAATACTCCAAAGGACAGATGGTAACTCTTCAACCCAACATCCTGGGGTTCTCTGCAAAGGTGTCATAAGCCGGGGTTTGATTCCTCGCAAAATCTCCTGATTTGCCCTTTCTGCCTGTCCGTTGGACTGGGGGTGAGCCACAGAAGATACATCCAAACGGATATGCTCTCGTTGACAGAACTCTTCCATCTCACCCTGAGATAAATTGGTGCCATTATCTGTGATGATGCTGTGTGGAAAACCAAACCGGAATATTACTTTTTTGATGAACTTAACCACTGTGGCCGCATCACACTTGCTTATAGGCTCCGCTTCAACCCACTTCGTAAACTTGTCCACTGCCACTAGTAGATGAGTTTTCTGATCTTGGGATCTCTTAAAAGGACCAACCATATCAAGCCCCCAAGTTGCAAAAGGCCAAGTTATTGGTATCATCCGGAGTTCTTGTGCTGGAACAAGGGCACGTCTTGAGAACTTCTGACAAGCATCGCACTTGCGGACCAAGTCTGCTGCATCTGCATGTGCCGTTAACCAATAAAAGCCATGCCGGAAAGCTTTAGCCACCAACGATTTTGACCCGGCATGATGACCACAATCCCCTTCATGAATCTCCCTTAAAATCTCACAACCTTCCTCAGCTGAAACACACCGTTGAAATACTCCAGAGGTGCTACGATGATGTAGCTCTCCGTTGGCAATTGTCATAGACTTGGAACGCCGGATTATTTGCCGTGCTTCATCTTCGTCCTCTGGCAATTCCCCCCGGCTTAGATATACCAAATAAGGTAACGTCCAATCCGGAATAACATGGGTTGCTGCAACCAACTGTGCCTCTGGATCTGGAATAGCTAGATTATCCTCTGAAGGTACTTGAACCGAGGGATTGTGCAACTCATCTAAAAAGGTGTTTGGTGGTACCGGTTTACGTTGCGAGGCTAGCCGGCTTAAAGCGTCAGCTGCTTCGTTCTTCCGCCGGTCTATATGCTCCACCTGATATCCTTTAAAATAACCTGCGACCGCTTCAACCTCTCGTCGATAAGCCGCCATGAGTGGATCCCTTGAATCCCACTTGCCCGAAACCTGCTGTGCCACTAGGTCTGAATCACCCAGGCACTTAACCCGGCTCAGATTCATCTCTTTTGCCAATCTCAAACCGTGAAGTAGTGCCTCATATTCTGCTGCGTTGTTAGTACAAGGAAATAACAACCGGAGTACATAACAAAATTTATCACCTCTGGGGGAAGTTAAGACAACTCCGGCCCCCGATCCCTCCAACTGCTTTGAACCGTCGAAGTGGATCGTCCAATAAGTAAGATCCGGCTTCTCCTCAGGTGTTTGCAATTCTGTCCAGTCGTTGATGAAGTCAACCAGTGCCTGAGATTTTATAGCAGTTCGTGGTACATACTTCAACTCATGTGGACTGAGCTCAATGGCCCATTTAGCTATCCTGCCTGTTGCTTCTCTATTCTGGATTATATCTCCCAATGGAGCTGAACTAACCACAGTTATTGGATGCCCTTGGAAGTAATGCTTCAATTTCCGGTTTGCCATAAACACCCCGTACACCAATTTCTGCCAATGAGGGTATCTTTGCTTGGACTCGATGAGTACCTCACTCACATAATAAACCGGACGCTGAACCGGATGCTCTTTCCCTGCTTCCTTGCGCTCAACCACAATTGCAACGCTGACTGCCCGTGTGTTTGCAGCAACATATAACAGCAAAGGCTCCTTGTCTATAGGGGCAGCTAAAACCGGCGGCTTCGCTAGTTGCTGTTTCAGTTTCTCAAACGCTGTATTCGCTTCATCGCTCCAAATAAACCGGTCCGTTTTCTTCAACATTTGATAAAGCGGGATCGCCTTTTCTCCTAAGCGACTGATAAACCGGCTTAACGCCGTGATCCGGCCGGCTATGCGCTGAACATCATTTATGCAAGCCGGTTTTGATAAAGATGTGATGGCCTTGATCTTCTCTGGGCTGGCTTCTATTCCCCTGTTCGAGACCAGGAACCCCAAAAGCTTACCGGCCGGGACACCAAAAGCACATTTCTCCGGGTTAAGCATCATCCTGTAAGCCCGAAGATTATCAAAGGTTTCCCTGAGGTCCTCTATCATTGTTCTTTCCTCCTTTGACTTGACCACAATGTCATCCACATATGCATGTACGTTCCTTCCTATCTGCCCTTTCAAACAATTCTGAACACAACGCTGATAGGTTGCTTGCGCACACTTGAGCCCAAAAGGCATAGACACATAGCAAAAAGCACCAAAAGGGGTTATGAACGCCGTCTTCTCCTGGTCTTCAACTGCCATTTTGATCTGGTGATAACCTGAGTACGCATCCAGAAAACTCAGCCGCTCACACCCTGCTGTAGCATCAATAATCTGATCAATGCGAGGAAGAGCAAAAGGATCAGTTGGGCAAGCTTTATTGAGGTCTGTGTAGTCCACACACATCCTCCACTTCCCATTCTTCTTTAGGACAAGCACCGGATTGGCCAACCATTCCGGATGAAAAACTTCCACTATGAATCCTGCTGCCAAAAGCCTGGCCACTTCTTCTCCTATAGCCTTGCGCCTCTCTTCGTTAAAGCGGCGCAGATATTGTTTTACCGGTTTAAACTTCGGATCGATATTCAACTTGTGCTCAGCGAGTTCCCTCGGTATACCTGGCATGTCAGAAGGTTTCCATGCGAAGATATCCCGGTTCTCACGGATGAACTCGATGAGCGCGCTTTCCTATTTGGGGTCAAGGTTAGCGCTGATAGTGAACTGCTTGGACGAATCTCCTGGCACAAAATCAACTTGCTTGGTCTCCTCTGCCGATTTAAATTTCAAAGCCGGATCATACTCGGTAGTGGGCTTCTTCAGCGGAGTCATATCCGCCGGATCAACATTATCCTTATAGAATTTTAACTCTTCCGTGGCACATACCGCTTCTGCATAGGCTGCATCCCCCTCTTCGCACTCCACCGCTATCTTACGACTGCCATGCACTGTAATTGTGCCTTTATGACCCGGCATCTTGAGCTGCAGATAAACATAACATGGCCTAGCCATAAACTTAGCATAAACCGTCCTCCCAAACAAAGCATGATACGGGCTTCTGATTTTAACAACTTCGAAAGTGATCATCTCTGACCTGGAATCATGCTCATCTCCGAAAACCTGGGACCACCCCGTGAAACACTGTGTTTGATGTCCTCAGTTGTTTATCTGTCAGACCCATACGGCGAAAGGTCTCGTAATATAATATATTGATACTGCTACCTCCATCCATGAGTACTTTAGTAAACCGGTATCCTCCCACCTGAGGTGCCACTACCAAGGCTAAATGTCCCGGATTATCTACCCGTAATGGGTGGTCTTCTCTGCTCCAAACAATGGGCTGCTCCGACCATCGTAGAAACTGTGGCGTCGCCGGTTCTACCGCATTGACGGCCCGCTTCAAAACCTTCTGGTCTCTCTTGCATAAACTCGTGGTGAAGACATGATACTGACCGCTGCTTAACTCCTTCGGATTACTCTGGTACCCGGATTGCTGTTGCTGTTGCGGACGCTGCTGCTGCTGATTTCCTTGGTTGCTATGACCCCCCTGGCCCTGTTGCTGATTATTCTGATTGTTGTAACCACCTTGATGATATGACTGATTCCCCTGACCCTGATAACCACCTTGATACTGATTTCCTTGACCATTGTAGTTTCCTTGAGTACTCTGGCCACCCGGCCGGGGTTGATAACCACCACTGTTCCCTTGATAACCGCTGTTGCCCCTATATCCTGAACCGGAGCTGTTCCCTTGGTAACCCGGACCATAAAACCCGGGCCCCGAACCGCCACTTGGGGGCCGGCTAAAGGGATTAAAACGGATGTTCCCTGGACCCATGCACTCTCTTCCAGTGTGCTTTGCAGGCCCCCTTGCTCCGCTATGCCTTAGACAGGGTTGATCCGGATCCTGCTCCCAACCCGGGTTTCCTCCTCCAACTTGGCGAGTGGGACCTTGCTGGTTGACCCGAAAACCACCTTGAACCTGTGTATTAGCCACAAAATCGGAGCTATTCTCTGCCTTCCGTTTGCCCAAGAAGCTTGAAGTAACCGGATTAACCGGTGCCGGTTTACCAGACTTGCTGGCCTTCCCTGTTTTATCTCCTTCTGACTCCGGGTACTTAGTATTATCTGAGTCCCCGTACTTCACCAGGGCGCTCATCAAAGTCCCCATATCATTGCACTCCCGTTTGAGCCGTCCGAGTTTTAATTTCAAGGATTCAAACCGGCAATTGTTCTCCAATGTTACAATCGCTGTGCTCGGGTTAATGCCGTTTGAGGAGTGCAAGATCTCTGCCACTCTGCGTACCCACGCTGCTGTAGACTCCTGCTCTCCTTGCACACATGCTGCTAAATCTATTATCGACATAGGTTGCTTGCACGTATCCTTGAAATTTTTGATGAACTGGCTGCGCAGCTCTCCCCATGATCCGATGGAATTCGGTGGTAATGCCTTTAGCCAAGTCCGGGCCGTGCCCTCCAGCATCATAGTGAAATATTTAGCACAAGCCGACTCATCCACATCCAGCATCTCCATGGCCATCTCGTAACTCTCCACCCAAGCTTCGGGTGGTAAATCGGCGGTGTAATTAGGCACCTTGCGAGGTCCTTTGAAATCTTTTGGCAGCTTGACGCTCCGCAGGGCAGGGACAAGACATTGTATCCCAAAACTGCTCGCTGTAGCTCCAGCCCCCGCAGCGCCGGCGTAAACCGGCGTCGACTGGCGGATCTCCTCCCGGGCCTCCGATCTAGGTCGGTTTTGATCTGGGGCCGGTATCTCTGCCCCTGCCGGATTATTCTGCCTACGCTGATGCCTCCTCCGTTCACTGCTAGATACTTCAGGCTCCTCCCAATGTCTAGAGTAACTTCGATTGGGACGCGGTGTTGAATGCAACCTCTCCCTGCTGTGAGAATACGCTTGATGCTGTATTAATGCCGTATTAAGCAGCTTCTGGGCCCTGCGCGCTTCTATCGCCACCGGAGATGTTCCTTCAGCAGGTAAAGCGGCCAACCGTGCGGCCGCAGCAGCAATATTATCCACAGGGTTTGAGTAATGTCCTGGAGGGACGGGCACATAAGGCACCGACGTAACCCGTCGCTCCCGTTCGGCGGTGGGCTGCAGAACCGGCTCCTCCTGAACCGGCGGGCTCCTCCGGTTTAAGGCCGGATTATTGCTGGCCCCCGTTCCCGGGGTTCTAAACAAATTCGCAGATTCGTAACCCGGCGGTAGGCGGGATCGATATTTTCTCCCCCTGACTGCCTCCACCGAAGCTTGCTCCATCCTCAAGTGAAAAGCTTGATCATCCAACTCTGCTTGTCTGATAGCTAACATCTCTCCTTCTGCCTTTAAATCCTCCTTCAATTGGTTGATCCGGGCCGTTAACTGAAGAAGCACCGCATCATGCTGCACCTTGTCTGCTGGAGCCACGACCTCTACTGCTTTAGCTGCGAGCTCTTCGATCAAGGTGGATAGAACCTCCGTGAGGGGGGGATTTGAACCGCTTCCCCCTGCGCCGGCTTCCGCTGTTGTTCCGTTCACCGGGGGTTGTGAACCGGCCATGAAGACCGCCACCCGGTTTGGCGGGTCAAAGGGGTCCGGAATACTGTTTCCATCGGACTCGCCCTCAGACCGGCCGTCCCGCAACTGATACAGAGATTCAGTTTCCCCGGATGAAGACTCGTCATCTGAGTAGACGACTGTTGCCCCATCAGATTCCGAACCATCCTCGGTTCGACCTCCGTGGACTGCCCCCACAAACACATGCCTCACGGCAGGCCGGATCCGGGGCGATCTCGCCCGCTGAGCCGGCTCGACGATGCTGGGGAGGGTGTCCGGCTCAGGTCCCGGTTCGCCAATTTTGCCGATGAAGACTTGGATGCTGCCGAAGGGGACCCGGTACCCGTATTCGATTGAATCGGCCTCCGGTCCCCAACCCGCGTCGTCGATGTAGATCCGGCCGCGACGATTCTTGGTCATCCGGCCGACTGCGTAACCCTTTAACCCTTCGAAGCCGCCTTTCAAGAACTCGAAACCATCGTGCGCGGGCCCCAAGGTGGGCGCCAACTGTCGTGGAATTAACACGGCAGATGTCCGGTTTAACGGACTTGATGATGGAACCATCGCACGGGTTAGCTTGAAAGGGTTCATGGCGCACAAAGGACACAAAGGATTTTATACTAGTTCGGCCCCTTTGAGAAGGTAAAAGCCTACGTCTAGTTGGTTTGGTATTGCTTGGGCGTCGGTTTGCAGGGAGCGGAATCGCTTGCCTGCGTCTCGACGTATCGATTGTTGCTTGTCCTTGAACCGGTGCCGGGTCGTCCCTTTATATAGAGGTGACGCCTGGTCCGATTTACAGAGTCCCGAGGCCGGCTCATAATCGTGTCCGCCTCGGTCTCTGTCCTTTCTTTCTTATCTCTCAAGTTACATCTCCTTGGCGGGTTACAACCGTATTTCTATACATGGGCCTTGAAATCTCATAGGCCGTAATCTCTACTAAAATAATGAACCAAGTGCAATATAACTAAACCGGTTTACAATATCCGGTTTATACCTACTAACCGTATCCCTGACAGTGTGCAAATATGATAAAGTGATATCTCGCTTGCCCCCTTTAGTGAAGCAAAACATAAATGCAGGGGCACCTCCAAGGTTTAAGTGATGACTAGATACAATGATTTCAGAATAAACGATATCATAATCATGCAAAAGACAATGCTACTTTGGGATAATGCACATTACACTCAGAATGACAATCATGCTCTTAATAGTTGGTGCTTTAAAAGAAGGTGGAGACTCTCGAACCGTGGCTTTTGTTGGCAAAGTTGAAAATCTGTAGTCGGAAACAAAGACAAAACATGTACCAGAGCTCTTGGTTTTAAAAACAGAGGTAATAATTATTTTTTTAGATTATGCATGTTCCGTCAACGAATGCTAGCAGACAACTCAATCACTTCTTGAGATGGACAAGTTTCGAGGAACGGCTCCCGAATGAGGACGATCATCCTCTTAATCTCCTTTGTTTATCACTGCCAAAGTTTTCTGATTTCTCATGAATAAAGCGTGAAGGAGGGTTTGTTTGTTATATTAATTTTGAGCCGGGCGCACTCTTTGCCAGTTCCTTCTCGTATTATGGGTTTGCACATTAGACATGCAATCCCAGGGTGAAGCTTGTCCAACTTAAAAAGATCATGAATTAACTACTACTTCCTCATGAACTAAAACACAGGCACAAAATAGGAATTCTTCTTTGAATAATTTCGAGATGGTACATGAAAGTCTACGTTAGGAATGGCAGGTAAATACCATGTATAGGAAGGTATGGTGGACTCATATGGCATAACTGGTTTAAAAGAATTTGGATGCACAAGCAGTCAGTCCGCTTAGTACAGGTGGAGGTTAGCAAAAGACTGGGAGCGACCAACTAAAAGAGCAATGACGGTCATAATCATGCAGAGCGACAAAGCAACATTGAATCAGGCATGGTGGTTATATCGCTACTCGGAAATAAAAGATCATCAAGGCTTGACAGACTTTCTTTACAATCTTAAATATGCGTGAGCATACGCCAAGTCAATCAAAATAAATTCTTGAAGGAAGATATTACTAAACCATACCACATCATAGGCAAACAAATCATGTTGGTACTCCAATAACACATTGGGAACCCCCCAGCTATTTGAGACTAACCATAAGAAAACATGAACAGCTAAGCACCATTATGCACGTAGCATTTTTATCATAGACATATCGACCAATGCAACAGAAGCAAACTCTCTTAATAAGATAAGCATGATAACTAAAGAGAGTTCAAGCGACCAACTAACAAAAGCTCTTTTAAAAAGATAAGCATGAAAACTAAAAGCTGAACATGATAGTAGCTATTGAAAGACCAAAAACATACACAGCAAAGATAAACATGAAAATTCTATGTTGTGTTCTTGGTTGAAGTGGAGCATGTCTCTCTCCCACACAAAGAAAGTGAGTTCCAACTCGTTATGAAAAGCTAAAGAAAACTAAAAAGGAAAACTAAAAAGCAAGACGCTCCAAGCATAGCACATAACACATGAAGTGATAAAAATATAGTGGAACGAAAGACGAACTGATAATGTTAATGGAGAAGGGGATGCACGGGGGCATCCCCAAGCTTAGATGCTTGAGTCTCCTTGAATATTTCTTGGGGGTGCATGGGGGCATCCCCAAGCTTGAGCGCTTGACACTCCTGAATCTTTTTATCATCTTCCCTCGCACACTTGAAAACTCCCTTCATACATAACTCATCATAATCTGATTAGCGAGGTTAGTACCCATAATAAAATAATTGTTCCTTGCTGGAAATAAGGATATTCTTGAAGGTCTACTGTTTCTCAAGATTGCCAAAAGGTTTTTGCAAAGAAAAAGCAAGCTCAAGGTTTGCAAAATGAAGGAAAGGCAAAACAGGACAGAATCTGTGAAAAACAGAACAGCAGGTAGTAAATGATTTTTTCGGGGCACTTCTGCAACTCTAATCAAAAAACTCAGAACAGACGCCCGAAATCCAATTGTATAGTGCACGCTGTCGAAAAAATTCAGACCAAAAAGATGATATGGTGATTTTATACGAATTTTTCTATCCAAGGACAGAATCTGTTTCCTGGACAGCACGTCACAACTTTTGAACTTTCTTGCAATCAGAGGCTAAACTTGGCACAAAGCTGAAAAGAAAAGATACAATGATGATGCTACTGTAGTAACAAACATCAAGACCACTAAAAACTGAAAGAACAAACTGAAAGCAAAGATAACAAGGGTTGTCTCCCTAGAGCTCTTTCTTTATAGCCATAAAGATAGGCTTAAGACTTTAATGATGCTCTCGTAGGAATAAGAGTTGAAGAACAAAAGAGAGCATCAAGAAGCAAATACCAAACACATTTAAGCCTAACATGCTTCCTATGCATAGGAATATTGCAATACAATAATTCATTGAAGCACAAAGCAATAAGCATAGGAAGACAAAACAAGTGCAGCTTCAAAACCTTCAACATAAAGAGAGGGAACTTGATATTATTGAAATATCTATAAGCATATGTTCCCTTCTCATAATAATTTTC
>LR738710.1:867086676-867107176 GCA_902687465.1 Secale cereale
TATCACATAAGGCATTATTTCCATGATCCAAAAGCATAAAAGTGTCATTACTCTTCATATAAGCAAAATCTTTCTTATTAGGAATAGTGAGAGTAAGACTATCATAACCATCATGGTAATCATCGTATTTAGGAGGCATATCATCATCAAAGTAAATTTTCTCCTCAAAAGTTGGGGGACTAAAAATATCATGTTCATCAAACGTGTCATCCCCAAGCTTAGAGCTTTCCATGTCATTAGCAATATTGATATTCAAAGAAAGCATACTAATAACATCACCACCATCATGATTGTTATGCAAATAATAAAGTTCCATAGGTTTTTTAATTTTCTCTTCAAACACATCATGTCCCAAAGCAAGGTAGAGCTTATAAAGCTCTCTCATATTTTTGTTGTTTTCCATTAAGCAAAACTAGTGAAAAGACATAAAGAAAACTAAAAGGTAAACTAACAAGACTAAAAAGCAAAGATAAAAGATAGCGTGCAGCTCCCCTATCTTGAAGAGTGGAGTCCCCGGCAACGGCGCCAGAAAACTTTGCTTGATGGCTTCTCGCCCCTCGTTGGTTACCCCAAGTGGAAGGTTTGAGATGCAGTGTAGCGGAAGTTTTCCCTTGGCAAAGATACCAAGGATCGATTTCCCCTGAGACTCCAAGTTTCAACAAGAAGGTGTCAACTGCTAACGGCGCCAGATATTAGCAATCAACGTGGACCTGCACACAGATACAAATAACTTTCCTCCCAACGAGTACAGAGAGGTTGTCAATCCCTCCGGCCTTGTCGTTTACAAAGGATCAAACGCAAGTGATAATAGTGATAGGTATTGCTGCAAATAGTAAGTAAAAACGGAAAGTAAATAGCGGATGTGATCAGTGATGGTAATATGGACCGGGGTCCCATGATGTTCACTAGTGATGTCTCTCTCCCAAAAGACGATAAAACAGCTATGTGAGGTAAACGAATTACAGCTGGGCAATTGACAGAATTATGTGCGCAAACCAATGCTAACTATGTTGCAAGAAAGGTAGAGGTTCAAAGCATGGGCGGTACGCCAAGGCAAGTAGACCGAAATCCATCTGCATCTACTACTAATCATCCACCTTGAGATATCTATCCAGAACATCTCGCTGGTATTAAGTTGCGAGAACCACCCATAGTGTAAACTCAAAGCAACAGACAACTGCATTAAAAGAACTTTGCGTAAAGTAAACAATCCTTGCACCCGCGGGCACAAGCACCGTTGTTTTCCCCCTTGTGGCAACAACACATCCCCTAGACTCATGTTTCTGTCACTCAAGCTAGTCATCGAGGGGCATGAACCCACAATCAAGCATAACGTTCCCTCTTGGAGTCACTACCTACTACTTGGCCAAAGCAATAAATAACAACAGAGAACATGCAAGAATTACTTACGAACATAAATATAAAAGAGGTGAATCAAATATATTACTCAAACACAATATGAACATCATCTCACAATCCATCGGATCCCAGCAAACTCAACATAGCAACAGCATAAGGATTACATATGTGCCTCGATCATGTAGGGCAGCTCACGAGGTCTAATTAGTGAAGCACAAGAAGGGGAGGAGAACATCACATAGCTACTGGTCATGGACCCATGGTCCAAGGGAGACTACTCACAACTCATCCGGGAGGCGTCCATGGTGGTGGAGAGGCTCCCGGTGGTGATCCTCCCCTCCGGCAGGGTGCCGGGGAGAGTTCTCCTGGTGCTCCCGATCTTGGAAGCGCGGCGGCGGCGGCGGAACAGAGATGAGATCGCAAAAAAGGGTTCCGTCCTCGAGGGTTTCGGGACACGTGTTAAATATATGCCAAAGGGGGGGGCATCAGCGGAGGCCTGGGGGGCCCAGGCGCCCCCCGGCGCGGCCAGGAGGGGGGCCGCGCCACCAGGGCGCCTGGAGCCCTGGTGGCCTCCCTCCAGCCCTACTTCGGCTGTGTGGAAGCTTCCGGAACACTGATTTTTTATATAATTTTTTCGGGATTTTTCTGGCAGTTTTCGTGACGGGAAAACCTGAAATGCAAAAACAGCAGAAAACAGAAACTGGCACTGGAGTGCACTGAGTTAATAGGTTAGTCCAAATATGATCAGAAGTGTATGGAAGTGTATAAATATCATAGCAATATCACACAAAAGAGGCATGGAGCAAGCAGAAATTATAGATACGTTTTGGACGTATCATCCGATACTGTGATAGACCCCGAGACCATTGATGCTTCGGTGTTCGACTACGGCTACGCTTCCGAAGATTCCTTTCGTCTGCAGGGCTTCCAGGCAAGCCCCCCCTTTGATCACCAGATATCGCCTATGCTTCTTTCTACTGCTTGCATTAGAGTAGTGTAGCATGTTACTGTTCGGTTACTCCTATTCTGTTGCATAGCCTGTCATTGTTGCTACAACTGTTGATACCTGTACCTGCCATCCTAATGCTTAGTATAGGATGCTAGTATTCCATCAGTGGCCCTTCATTCTTGTCCGTCTGCCATGCTATACCATCGGGCCGTGATCACTCGGGTGGTGATCACGGGTATATACTATAAACATAATTTACATACACATGATGATGATTCGGAGATGGGGGCTGAAGGGGCAGATGGTTCCACCCAGGTAGTGGTGGGCCTGGGTTCCCGACAGCCCCCTGATGGTTACTTTGTGGCGGAGCTACAGGGCAGGTTGCGACCACCTAGGAGACAGGTGGGCCTGGCCCTGGTCGTTGTCCGCGTCTATGTCATAATAACACGTTTATCGAGATCTTGGTATTTGATCTGAGTCTGGCCATTTGGTCTATACGCACTAACCAGCTACGTGGGAATAGTTATGGGTACTCGACGTCGTGGTATCAGCCGAAGCCTTTTTGACGTCAGCGACTTAGCGACGCGCGCCGGGTTGGACCGCGTAACGCAACTTCCTTAGTAATGGAGGTTGCTAGGTCTGCTCACCGGCTGCGTACGCAACGTGCAGGTGTACGTTGGGCGATGGGCCTGGACCCCTACTAAAAGAACATGCGGTGCCCCCATGTTTGGTTTTGGTAATTGATGACAATCTCTATGGACTAATGGTTGCCTTCAGTTATATTTGAAGGGTTTGTCCATAGGCTTTTCTTGGAGTTCATTTGTTGGTTTCAAGGAGAGCTTGTGATGACCAAGGTGCTATTAAGGAATTATCCAAAGATTGGTCTTGTGAGTGTTGAGCTTATTGCAAGCATGTCTTGAAGAAGAAGAGTGTGTTATCATTCATGTTTACCTTCAAGACATCATCCAAATGAAGAGAGTTGGAAAGATTCAAGGTTGATCAAGACTAAGTGAAGGAGTGAATCAAGTTGATCAACACACAAAGCGTAGAAGATGTACCGAGAGGGATCAAGCAATCCTATGATATGGTAAGCATTGTCAATCACGCTTTGTGTACTAACTCATGGTCTTCGTGAGAGTTCTTTGTGGGGTTAGGTTGCGGTGTGCAAGTTCAAGTGGAGCATCACGAAGAAATCAAGTTCTTGAAGCTTGCCGTCCATTGTCGTGACAATGGACTTGTGAAGATATGCCGAAGAGTGGCTCACCCATAGAGGAGTATGGGGGAGCAATCTACTAGTCTTCACCGAGACAACGCAATCAAGAAAGGTTGTCCAACTTGAGGAAGTCAAGATCGTCTACATCTAGCTCAAGTGGACTTTTTGCAAAGCAAAGGTTTGCCCTTGATAGGTTTTCTATTTTACCGTTCTCGTGGTGGTAGTTGGGAGACCGGGTTATAGGATCGTTTGCCATACTATCAAGGGGGGCTCTCAAGTTGGTAGCTTGATCGTATCGTCAGTAGAGAGCTCAAACCATTGCATCCTTGCATCATGTTTCTTGGTTCTTGTTTGGTTCTCTTTGTGAGTCTTAGAGCTTATGTTCATCTTGATGACAAGCTTGAGTTCATCGAAAACGGAGTTCACATGCGTCTTCTATGATGTTTTCGGTGTTGGATGTTTTACCGGTCTTATCCGAGGAAGGGTTCTCACCATTTTCTTATGGGCCTTTTCTAATTTGCTTCTTATTGGGTTTTCTATCAAGATTGTGTTAGCCCTTGTCGCTAGCTTTCCAACAAACTTGGTTTCATCGAATTCGGAGTCCGTATGCAAAAGTTATTGTCGTTTTGGTGTACTGAAAAGGCTGCAGCGGTACTACCGCGGGTAGGAGCGGAAGTAATTTTTTACTACCGCTTTCGGGAGCGGTACTACCGCCTTCGGGAGCGGTACTAACGCTTGGAGCCGTACTACCGCGGCTACTTCCGTGGCTACTTCCGCTCGGGACCAAAAACTCGTCACAAGTCCAGCGGTGGTAGGCACGGATGTAATTTTTTAGTACCGCTCGCAAGCAGTAGTACCGCTACCCTTAGCAGTACTACCGCTACCCCTAGTGGTAGTACCGTGAGGTCAAGCGGTACTACCGCTCCGACGGTTTTTATGGCCTTTTTGCCTCCTCATTGTTGTTTTTCAAAGGGGTTCTACTGCCCTAGCGGTAGTACCGCTCCTGGAGCGGTAGTACCGCTCTGTGCGGGCTGTGAGCATAACGGTTGGATTTTTTCCCCACCTATAAAAGGGGGTCTTCTTCCCCAATGAACCTAATCCTTTGAGCTCGTGTTCTTCCCCCATTGTTGACCTTCTTCGAGCTTGCTATCTCTCAATCCCTCCATGAATTCTTGCTAGTTTTGGGGGGAAAAGAGAGAGGAGATCTAGATCCACATTTCCACCAATCACTTTCTCCTCTAAGTGAGGGGAACCCCTTGGATCTTGATCTTGGAGTTCTTGGTGTTCTCCTTCTTGTTCTTCCTCTCATTTCCCTCCCTAGCATTAGTTGCTTTGGTGGGATTTGGGAGAGAAGGACTTGGGCACTCCGTGTGTCCTTGCCATTGCATTTGGTGCATCGGTTTGAGTTCTCCACGGTGATACGTGGAAGTGAAGTTGAGAAGCTTATTACTCTTGGGTGCTTGGTACCCTTGAGCTTGTTCCTCTTGGGTGCTTGGGCGCCCTAGACGGTTGTGGTCACCTCGGAGCCATATTCCATTGTGGTGAAGCTTTGTGGTGTCGTCGGGGAGATAGCCCCAACCTTGGTTTTCGGAGCTCAATCATTATGGTGTAAAGCTCCGGGCAAGCGTCGGGGTCTCCAATTAGGTTGTGGAGATCGCCCCGAGCAATTTGACGGGTTCCGGTGACCGCCCCCAAGGGTTGCCAAAGTGTACGGGTTCGGTGACCGCCCCCAAGGGTCACCATTTGTACGGGTTCGGTGACCGCCCTCAAGGGTCCCTTAGTGGAATCACGGCATCTTGCATTGTGCGAGGGCGTGAGGAGATTACGGTGGCCCTGGTGGCTTCTTGGGGAGCATTGTGCCTCCACACCGCTCCAAACGGAGATTAGCATCCGCAAGGGTGTGAACTTCGGGATACATCATCGTCTCCGTGTTCCTCGGTTATCTCTTACCCGAGCCCTTTACTTATGCACTATACTTTGTGATAGCCATATTGTTACTTGTCATATATCTTGCTATCACCTAGTTGTTTATCTTGCTTAGCATAAGTTGTTGGTGCACATAGGTGAGCCTAGTTGTTGTAGGTTTTGTGCTTGACAAATTAACCGCTAGGTTTATTCCGCATTTGTTCAAGCCGAAACCGTAATTATTTTAAAGCGCCTATTCACCCCCCTCTAGGCGACATCCACGATCTTTTAATTGGTATCAGAGCCTCGTATCTCTTTATAGGGCTTTACCGCCTAGAGAGTAAGGATGTCGACTAGGGGTTTAGGTTTCTCTGACACTCTTAGTTTCAATGGCACAAATTTTGATGTTTGGGTAATTCGCATGCTTAATCTCTTTAGGGTCATGGACCCAAATTTAGAGCGAATTGTAGATATGGGTTTTTCTCCTCCAAAGGATGCACAAAGATTATCTTTAGAGGATGAGAAAAACTCTTATCTCAATGCTCAAGCTTCTAATGTGCTTTTTGATGCGTTGAGCAATGTAGTTATATTTCAACTCATGCCGTTCCGGGATGCTCATGAGTTGTGGACAAAGCTTCAAGATAAATATGGTGTGTCCAAGAATTGTAGGAATGATTGTTCTCCCTCCACCTCCGACCGTGTTGTCTTCTCAACTTCTTCTACTTCACCTACATGTGGTTTGCCACAAGGTAATGATATGGTGAGTAGTGTTGGTCATTGCAATGATGATAGTATGCTTTTTGTGGATGATCCTTCATCACTATCTTACTGCAATGCATCTTCTTTGGACTTTAACACTTCGAGCACCCTACATGTTTCACATGCTTGTGTTGATAGTCCTTGCATATCATGTAGAAATTGCTTGACTAAAACTCATGATGATATGCTTGCTATGTCTTGTTGCCATGATAAAAATGCATCTATTTCCTCAAATTGTTGTGCTAACAATGTAGAGGAAACCCAACACCCCATGGAACAAGATGTAGTCTTCAATGGTGCTTCAAGGGATCCTACATCATCATCTATTGCGTTTTGCCTTATGGCTAAGGCATCAAAGGTATCTCCCACTTTGAACCGCAATATATCTTGTCATGATAGTGATGATAACAATGATGATGATGTAGAAAATGATGAAGAAAATGATAATGTTGCCTCCTTAAAAATTAAGGGGGAAATGATTTTTAAAGCTCTTCATAAGAATAAAATTGCTCGTTCCAACTTCATGGAAATCATGTCTATTGCCATTGAGGGCAAGAAATATATAGAGGAGTTGGAATCTCATCTAGAGGAGCATGAGGTCACCATTGAGAAAATGGAAGGTCATGAGCGTGATTACGCTAATGAGATCGCCGACCTCTCGCAAGCTCTTGAACTTGAACAAACCACCAAGGAATCTCTTGAGGAGACTTTTGCTCTAGAACTATCTAGAATAAAGGAATCCCGTGATAGAGCTCTCGAGGTGGTTAATGATTTTGAAACTAAAAATGAGAAGCTTGAAGTTGCACATGCTAAACTCCTTGAGGATTTTGAGCACCTCAAAAATGGCTCAAGGGTCATTAAGGGTGAGCTCATAAAACTCACCGAGTCTCATGCTCAACTTAAAGCTTCATATTCTAAGGAGCTTGCCAAGTTGCCTTCTCCTCTTGCTATTATTGATGATGCTTGTGCTACTAACTCTATTTCTAGTGAAGCATCCATTTTGAAGGAGAATGTTGAGCTAAGGGCTCAACTTGAGTTGCTATCTGGCAATTATGGGAAATTGGAAGAAAGTCATGTAAAGCTCACAAGCTCTCATGATGATCTTCTAGTATCCCATAATGTGCTAAAGATAGCTCATGAGGCTATGAGTATCAAGGTAACATCTAGTGAGCCTCATGTGGATACTAGCACTACTTCAAGTCAAAATACTATCTTGCCATGTGCTAGTCCTCGTAATTCATCTACTCACAATGTTAGTACATCTTGTGATGAATTGCTCTCCTTGCCTTGTTGCTCTAACAATGAAGATTATACTTCCTCTAGTACTTTTGTTGATACTAACCATGTAGAGGAAATCAAAGAGCTCAAGGCCCAAGTCACTTCTTTGAAGAAAGACTTAGAAAAGTGTCATGAAGGGAAGTCCACACTCAACAATATCTTGAGTGTGCAAAAATCCCCCAATGACAAAGGTGGACTTGGATTAAACTCCAACAAGAAGAAAAGGTCCAAGATCATTAACAAGAATAAGGGCCAAGAACAACTCAAGAATTAGACCAAGATTATTTGCTTCAAGTGCAAAATTGAAGGGCATCATGTTAGATCTTGCCCATTAAAGAAGAAGGCCATTAGTGACAAGCAACAAGGGAAGAGGCCACAAGTTCATTCCCGTGCTCAACCGCAAGTTGGAGAAAGGCCGCTTCCCAAGAAGACTCATGGTAATGCTTCTCATTTTGAGAAATCAAATGAGAAGAAAGTGAAGAGTAGATGTTGCTACCTATGCCGTGAGAAGGGTCACCTTGCTTCTTCATGCACTAGTGGTAACTTATCCAACCCAATTATTATTGATGATGTCTATTCTCTTGGGAAGGATAAGGTTGGCATGTGTTTGCCAAGTTTCTTGGCACTCAAAGTGGTGTCAAGAAAAGAACCATTTGGGTAGCCAAGCCTATTGTGACTAACCTCTTAGGACCCAACTTGGTTGGGGACCAACTAGCTCAAACTTGATCAATAGGTGTTGTTGGAGGGCTTTGGAGACTTGGCTACATTATGAAGATTTGAGGGGTCTTCATCATTCATATTGTCTCAAGCCAAGTCATTCGTATTATCTTTCTATGGTATATCCAATGTTCCTCCTTGCGGTAACTCGTGCTTAAATTGTTTACATTGAAAGTTACTTGCCCCTTAGCATGTTGTGGTTTTGTACCTTGCATGTGCTTGTATATGTTGTGCTTCCAATTTGCTTATCTTGAGAAATCAAGTATGTGTATGTTGGTTTGTACATCATGTATGCGTGTGTCGTGTGTTGAGCCTTTGTGCTTCTTGCTTTTATCTTAGTTGGCTCTTGTGAGAGATTAATGGAACATCCCATTTTGGGGGAGTGATGTGCTTTGTGCACCTCACAATCCTATAAATGTGTGTACATGAGGAATACCATCTAGTATTGATATTACAAGATTATCTAGTCTCTATGTGGTATGTCTTCTCATGAGAAAGTCAAATTCTAAATGTTCCATTAATTATCTCTTGTTGGTTATCTTTTGCATCTTGGTAAGTTTTTCGTTGGTATCACATTATGGGGGAGTAATATTCTATGTGCATATTACAAGCCTAGAAAATGTGTAAATTTGAGATATTGTCACCTAGAGTTGATAGTGTAAATTATGTTGTTTCCAGGTGGCATGTTAGCTCTACAAGTTGCATTTTGCTTGTGTTTGGTGTGAAGATGATGTTGGATATCATTGCTATCTATCACCGGGAATTATTTCCAAATACCTCTTGTCTTTGACAATTGGTAATCATTTATGTGGTGGAAATTATTGATCATCTTTACATTGTCTTTTGGTCTTATTTGTCTTATCTCTTGCCAAGTTTGTGTCAACTCCCATTTCCTTCCATGCCACTTCTGGATCTCGTGTTTTATTGTTTTTGTCGAGTGTTTTCTAGATATAGTGAAAGTGGTGATCCCACCCTGTGCATTTTGTACTCGAATGCAAAATCTCTCTAAATGCACAATTCGTGGGGGAGCTATCTTATTTTCGATAGAACACTCATCTTGTGATCCATATCAAGTGTGTGTTGATGGAAGGCAAGCCGTTTCTTTTTGGTACTTGTGCCATCATGAAACTTTGTCGATGGGTTGGTTTGCTTGGAACCATCCTCTCTTTTGGGAGTCTGATATCTTTCCTTTTGCGTGTATCAATGGATATCTCATTCCTTGATGTATCTTCTAATAGATATCTTCCAAGTGATGATTTCTCCATTTGGTATCCTACTTTCACTTGGTATTTCTTTTTCATTTTGTTTCATTTCTTGAAAGTCTTGAGCATGCATATTTACTTCATGTATTTTCTTTGGCATGCTTTCTTTCTTTAACCCAATATATAGGGGAAACTCCACCTAGTCTCAATTTGGATGAGATGTGCATGAAATTCATTTTCATATATAAATGCACATGTGTTTGTGGAGTTTGTCCTATGTATTGGTGTTTCTAACTCTTTGGTCCCAATGAGTTTGGGTACCATTTTGTTTGCGCTGTTGTTCTAGGAACAATTGGAGATGCATTGTATGCTCGGCTCATTCAAAAGGAAGGTGGTGTCACCATGTGCTTATTGGAGTCAAGCTAGGATGATCAATGAACTACTATCTACCTTCAATTGGTATCTACTACATCCTTCCAATGGTATCTCGGTAACAAGTATCGCCATCTACTTCATGCACACATTTCTTGCACCAACCTTGTGTAGGTTGTATCATGGCATGTTAGTCATTCCTTCTAATGATACTTGTTTCCTTTCTCAAAGCATCCCAACAATGATCTCTTGTTGCTAGTTGTGATGTCTTTGATGCTTGTGTGGTTGGAACTCATTTATATACAATAAGAACATATCTAGCCATGTGCTATGCCTTCAAGCAAATATCTTATTGGTATATTTATGACTTCCTTGGGGATATCTTATTCATTCCTTTTTGCAACAATTTTGTGTGTACATCCTTCTTTGTGGATTGATATCATCATGATCTTCATCTACCTAGAATCTTATACACTTGAGAGAAGTTGCATATCTATTTGATATCCCCTTCTTTCACGTCCACCTTTTCGTTCTTGTTTTATTTCTTTGGTGGCTCCGTGAAGGTGTGTGTCTCGAGTGCGGATCTTATATCGTTTCATCTTGATGCACTCTTTTGTGGTGAAGATCATTCTCTCTTGCTTGTCTTGATGAGGCTTTGCCATTTCTATTGGTATCCCTCCTCATTACAAAGCTATCTTTTTTATATCTTCACCACAGGTTGTCACAAGCATAGGTTATTTATATGATTATTAGTGAGCTTGTGAACCCATTTGCTGTTTTGTGTGGGAATGATAGGCCTTGCACTGTGTATCTCATTCATTCAAGAGTATACTGATGCTTAATGTTCATCCATACATTAATCTTCTCAAGTGCTTTGCCATGACTCACACACATCATTTTGGTTGAGCCTACTCTTAAGTTGACTCTTTTATATATTGCTCAACCAGTTGTTTGTTGCAAGTGCTAGGCTTTGTTTCCTTCATGCTCACTTGCACTTGGTGTGAGTGTCTATTGATCTTGGGGGAGTGATGATCCTATTTTGTGCACTTGGTATCCTAATGAAAATATTATAAGGAGTGCATAAATTATGGGGAGCTTCACTAATGTCTTTAGAACACTCCGTTGCTATGTCATGAGGTTCTATTGATCTTGGGGGAGCGACGATCCTATTTTGTGCTCGTTGTATCCAAATACAAAACTAAATTGTGCACAAATCATGGGGAGCTTCCCTAGTTTCTATAGAACACTCCTTTGCTCTTATCATAATATCTTTTATTCATTTGGCATGTAGGATCATTGGTCTAGTTGGGCCAATTGGTATCTTTTGATAGCTTGATTCAATTGGTATCCTTTGATTGCTTGATTGCGTGTTTTTCTCCCTTTGTTATGCCTTTGTGGCATATCATTCTTTTGCAATCTTTGGGCCTCAATATAGTTTGTCTTCCTCCAAGTATTTACAGTTGGATATATGTATTGCCTTCCTCTCTCTATTTTGAGGAATACATAATTTATGGAGGAACACAATTTATATTGACCTTCTAAGCTATTCGCCCATTTTGGCAATCGATGCCAATGGGGGAGAAGTTTCAGAGAGTTTAGTTTTGTGAGGAAGTTTAGAGAGTTGTCTCTTCGCTCTTCTTGCTTTGGTTTTGTTCCTAAGCTTTTGCATCTCATGCGCATACATTATTGTTGCATTGTATGGTGATGCATAATTCCTTATATAAACTCTCTTGAAAGTGATTGTCATCAATTACCAAAATGGGGGAGATTGAAAGAACATGCGGTGCCCCCATGTTTGGTTTTGGTAATTGATGACAATCTCTATGGACTAATGGTTGCCTTGAGTTATATTTGAAGGGTTTGTCCATAGGCTTTTCTTGGAGTTCATTTGTTGGTTTCAAGGAGAGCTTGTGATGACCAAGGTGTTGGGGAACGTTGCATGGGAAACAAAAATTTTCCTACGCTCACCAAGATCAATCTAGGAGATGCATCTACGAGGGGAGAGTTGGATCCACATACCCTTGTAGATCGCTAAGCGGAAGCGTTTAAGAACGCGGTTGATGGAGTCGTACTCGCCGCGATTCAGATCGCCGAAGATCCTAGCACCGAAGGGACGGTGCCTCCGCGTTCTTCACACGTACAGCTCGGGGACGTCTCCTCCTTCTTGATCCAGCAAGGGGGAAGGAGAGGTTGATGGAGAAACCAGCAGCACGACGGTGTGGTGGAGATGGTGGTGGAGGATTCCAGCAGGGCTTCGCCAAGCACCGCGGAATTGACGAAGATGGTTGTGGGAGAGGGAGGGCAGCGCCGAGGCACGAACGTGTGTGGCTGCCCTCCCTCTGCCTCTCTTTATATAGGGGGGAGAGAGGGGAGGGGGCGCCCTAGGGTTTACCCCTAGGGGCGGCGGCCAAGGGGATATGGGGGGGGCGGCGGCCAGGGCTGCGGCCAGGGCTAGGGTTCCCCCCCCCCCCCAGGCGCCTTGCCCCCCAAGCTAGGGGGTGCGGCAGCCCTAGGAGGGGCCCAGCCCCTTGGCGCAGGTGGAGAGGGCCCTAAGGGGGGCGCACAGCCCTATGAGGGCTGTTGCGTCTCCCTCTTGTGGCCCATTAGGCCCGCAACACTTGCCGGGACCCCCGAAAACCCCTTTCGGTCATCCGACGACTCCTCGATACTCCCCGGAACACTTCCGGACTCCGATCACTCTCATCCTATATATCAATCTTCGTCCCCGGACCATTCCGGAGACCCTTGTCACGTCCGGGATCTCATCCGGGACTCCGAACAACCTTCGGTAACCATGCACTGTTCTCACTAACAACCCTAGCGTCACCGATCCTTAAGTGTGTAGACCCTGCGGGTTCGGAAACTATGCAGTCATGACCGAGACACTCCCAGGTCAATAACCAATAGCGGGATCTGGATACCCATATTGGTTCCCACACGTTCCTCGATGATCTCATCGGATGAACCACGATGTCAAGGATTCAGGCAATCCCGTATACAGTTCCCTTTGCCTCGTCGGTATGTTACTTGCCCGAGATTCGATCGTCGGTATCTCCATACCTAGTTCAATCTCGTTACTAGCAAGTCTCTTTACTCGTTCCGTAATACATAATCCCGTGACTAACTACTTAGTCACTTTGAGCTCAATGAGATGACGTATTACCGAGTGGGCCCGGAGATACCTCTCCATCACACGGAGTGACAAATCCCAGTCTCGATCCATGTCAACTCAACAGACACCTTCGGAGATACCTGTAGAGTACCTTTATAGTCACCCAGTTACGTTGCGACGTTTGGCACACACAAAGCACTCTTACGGTGTCAGTGAGTTACACGATCTCATGGTCATAGGAACTTATACTTGACATGCAGAAAACTATAGCGATAACTGATACGATCAAAAGCTATGTTTAACGTTCGGGTCTCGTCCATCACATCATTCTCCTAATGATGTGATCCCGTTATCAAATGACAACTCATGTCTATGACCTGGAAACCGCGGTCATCTTTGATCAACGAGCTAGTCCTGAAGAGGCTTACTAGGGACACAAAGTCTTGTCTATTTATCCACACATGCATTTGAGTTTCCAATCAATACAGTTATAGCATGGATAATAAACGATTATTATGAACAAGGAAATATAATAATAACTCTTTTATTATTGCCTCTAGGGCATATTTCCAACAGTCTCCCACTTGCACTAGAGTCAATAATCTAGCATTACAAGGTAATGAATCTAACACCCATAGAGTCTTGGTGTTGATCATGCTTAGCCCGTGGAAGAGGTTTAGTCAACGGATCTGCAACATTCAAATCCGTGTGTACTTTGCAAATGCTTATGTCCTCCTCCTTGACTGAATCGCGGATGGAATTGAAGCGTCGCTTTATGTGTCTGGTCCTCTTGTGAAACCTTGGTTCCTTGGCTAGAGCAATGGCACCAGTGTTGTCACAAAACAGAGTCATTGGGTTCAATGCACTAGGCACAACTCCAAGATCTGTCATGAACTCCTTCATCCAGACACCTTCCTTTGCCGCCTCCGAGGCAGCTATGTACTCCGCTTCGCATGTAGAATCGGCTACCACGCTTTGCTTGGAACTGCACCAGCTTACCGCCCCCCCGTTGAGAATATATACGTATCCGGTTTGAGACTTAGAGTCATCCGGATCAGTGTCAAAACTTGCATCGACGTAACCCTTTACGACGAGCTCTTGATCACCTCCATAAACGAGAAACATCTCCTTAGTCCTTTTTAGGTACTTTAGGATATTCTTGACCGCTGTCCAGTGATCCATACCAGGATTACTTTGAAACCTTCCGGCCATACTTATGGCAAGGCTGACATCTGGTCTTGTGCACAGCATTGCATACATGATAGAGCCTATGGCTGAAGCATAGGGGACGACACTCATCTTTTCTCTATCTTCCGCAGTCACTGGGCATTGAGTCTTACTCAACTTTGTACCTTGCAATACCGGCAAGAACCCCTTCTTGGATTGATCCATTTTGAACTTCTTCAAAACTTTATCAAGGTATGTACTTTGTGAAAGTCCTATCAAGCGTCTCGATCTATCTCTATAGATCTTGATGCCCAATATGAAAGCAGCTTCACCGAGGTCCTTCATCGAAAAACTCTTGTTCAAATACCCCTTTACGCTATCCAAAAATTCTATATTGTTTCCAATCAGCAATATGTCATCCACATATAATATTAGAAACGCTATAGAGCTCCCACTCACTTTCTTGTAAATACAAGCTTCTCCGTAAACTTGTACAAACCCAAACGCTTTGATAACCTCATCAAAGCGAAGATTCCAACTCCGAGACGCTTGCACCAACCCATAAATGGAACGCTGGAGTTTGCAAACTTTGTCAGCATTCTCTGGATCGACAAAACCTTCCAGTTGTATCATATACAACTCTTCCTTAAGAAAACCGTTAAGGAACGCTGTTTTGACATCCATCTGCCAAATTTCATAATCGAAATATGCAGCTATCGCTAACATGATTCGGACGGATTTAAGCATCGCTACGGGTGAGAAAGTTTCATCGTAGTCAATCCTTGAACTTGTGAAAAACCCTTTGCCACAAGTCGAGCTTTATACACGGTGACATTGCCGTCAGCGTCCGTCTTCCTCTTAAAAATCCATTTATTCTGAATGGCCTTCCGCCCTTCAGGTAATACTTCCAAAGTACATACTTTGTTTTCATACATGGATCCCATCTCGGATTTCATGGCCTCTAACCATTTGTCGGAATCCGGGCCCACCATCGCTTCTCCATAGCTCGTAGGTTCACTGTTGTCCAACAACATGACCTCCAAGACAGGGTTACCATACCACTCAGGTGCAGTGCGTACCCTTGTCGACCTACGAGGTTCGGTAGTAACTTGATCAGAAGATTCTTGATCATCATCATTGGCTTCCTCTTCAACCGCTGCAGGCTCCACAAAAACATCTTTCTGTGCTGCGCTACTCTCTGGTTGAAGCAGAGGTTCAATAACCTCATCAAGTTCTACCTTCCTCCCACTCAATTCTTTCGAGAGAAACTCTTTCTCGAGAAAGGACCCGTTCTTAGCGACAAACACTTTGCCCTCGGATCTGAGATAGAAGGTGTACCCAACCGTCTCTTTTGGGTATCCTATGAAGACACATTTGTCCGCTTTGGGTTCGAGCTTTTCTGGCTGAAGCCTTTTGACATAAGCATCGCAACCCCAAACTTTGAGAAAAGACAACTTAGGTTTCTTACCAAACCACAGTTCATACGGTGTTGTCTCAACGGACTTAGATGGAGCCCTATTTAAAGTGAATGCAGCTGTCTCTAACGCATATCCCCAGAACGATAGTGGCAAATCGGCAAGAGACATCATAGAACGCACCATATCTAATAGGGTTCGATTACGACGTTCGGACACACCATTACGTTGTGGTGTTCCAGGTGGCGTCAACTGTGAAACAATTCCACATTTTCTTAAGTGATTGCCAAACTCATAACTCAGATACTCACCCCCTCGATCAGATCGTAGGAACTTGATCTTCTTGTTACGATGATTCTCAACTTCACTCTGAAATTGCTTGAACTTTTCAAAAGTTTCAGACTTATGCTTCATTAAGTAAATATACCCATATCTACTTAAGTCGTCAGTGAAGGTGAGAAAATAACGATATCCACCGCGCGCCGTGACACTCATCGGACCACACACATCAGTATGCATGATTTCCAATAAGTCACTTGCCCGTTCCATTGTCCCTGAAAACGGGGTCCTTGTCATCTTGCCCATGAGGCACGGCTCGCATGTGTCAAGTGATTCAAAATCAAGAGACTCCAGAAGTCCATCAGCATGGAGCTTCCTCATGCGTTTCACGCCGATATGACCCAGACGGCAGTGCCACAAGAAAGTGGTATTATTGTTATCAACTCTACATCTTTTGGCATCAATGTTATGAACATGTGTATCATCACTATCGAGATTCAATAAGAATAAACCCCCTACTTCGGGTGCATGACCATAAAAGATATTACCCATGTAAATAGAACAACCTTTATTCTCTGATTTAAATGAGTAACCGTCTCGCAATAAACAAGATCCAGATATAATGTTCATGCTCAACGCAGGCACTAAATAACAATTATTCAGGTTCATAACTAATCCCGATGGTAATCGAAGAGCGAGCGTGCCGACGGCGATCACATCAACCTTGGAACCATTCCCCACGCGCATCGTCACTTCGTCCTTCGCCAGCCTCCGTTTATTCCGTAGTTCCTATTTAGAGTTGCAAATGTGAGCAACCGAACCGGTATCAAATACCCAGGCACTACAACGAGAGTTGGTAAGGTACACATCAATAACATGTATATCACATATACCTTGCTTGTTGTTGTTGTTGGCCCCCTTCTTGTCTGCCAGATACTTGGGGCAGTTCCGCTTCCAGTGGCCGTTCCCCTTGCAATAGAAACACTCAGTCTCTGGCTTGGGCCCAGCCTTGGGTTTCTTCACTGGATGAGAAACTGCCTTGCCACCCTTCTTAGAGTTACCCTTCTTGCCCTTGCCATTTTTCTTGAAACTGGTAGTTTTATTGACCATCAACACTTGATACTCCTTCTGGATGTCTGCCTCAGCGACTTTCAGCATTGAAAACAGCTCGGCGATGGATTTGTTCATCCCTTGCATGTTATACTGCTGCACGAAGCTCTTGTAGCTAGGTGGGAGTGACTGGAGAATTCTGTCAATGATAGCCTCCTCCGGGAACACAAGTCCCAGATCAGCTATGCGGGTATAGTACCCAGACATCTTCAGCAAGTGCTCACTGACAGACGAATTCTCCTCCATCTTGCAAGCAAAGAATTTATCGGTGGTCTCATACCTCTCGATCTTGGCATTCTTTTCAAAGATGAACTTCAACTCCTGGAACATCTCATATGCTCCATGACGTTCAAAACGCCTTTGAAGTCCTCCTTCCAAGCTATACAACATGGCACACTACACTACTGAGTAGTCATCCGAACGCGTCTGCCAGGCGTTCATAACGTCCACAGAGGCCGGAGCGGGGGGTTCACCTAGCGGTGCACTTAGGACATAAACCTTTTGGGCAGCTGTGAGGATGATCCTCAGATTGCGGAGCCAGTCCACAAAGTTGCTCCCATCATCTTTCAGCTTAGTTTTCTCTAGGAACGCATTAAAATTCAGGGGAGCTACTGCGCGAGCCATCTACAACAAAAGATTTGCAAAGACATCTTAGACTATTGTTCATGATAAGTGAGTTTTTAACTAATCAAATTACTTATAACTCCCACTCAAATTTACATCCCTCTGGTCATTCGAGCGTGGCATGATCCAAATCCACCAACCCAAGTCCGATCATCACGTGAGATGAGGTGGTGTCAATGGTGAACATCTTCATGTTGATCATATCTACTATATGACTCATGCTCGACCTTTCGGTCTTCCGTGTTCCGAGGCCATGTCTGTACATGCTAGGCTCGTCAAGTCTAACCCGAGTGTTCTGCATGTGCAAAACTGGCTTGCACCCGTTGTATGCGAACTTAGAGTCTATCACACCCGATCATCACGTGGTGCTTCGAAACGACGAACCTTCGCAACGGCGCACACTCGGGGGGAACACAATTTTATCTTGAAATTTTAGTGAGGGATCATCTTATAATGCTACCGTCGTCCTAAGCAAAATAAGATGCATAAAAGGATTAACATCACATGCAAATCATAAGTGACATGATATGGCCATCAACTCGTGCTTTTGATCTCCATCTCCAAAGCACCGGCATGATCTCCATCGTCACCGGCTCAACACCATGATCCCCATCATCATGATCTCCATCATCGTGTCGCCATCGGGGTTGTCGTGCGCTCACCATGCTCTTACTACTATTGCTACCGTTTAGCGATAAAGTAAAGCATTACATAGCGCTTAATGATTGACATGCAGGTCATACAAAAATTAAAGACAACCCTATGGCTCCTGCCGGTTGCCGTATACATCGACATGCAAGTCGATATTAACTATTACAACATGATCATCTCATACATCAAATATATCTCATCATGTCATTGGCCATATCATATCACATACATACCCTGCAAAAACAAGTTAGACGTCCTCTAATTTGTTGTTGCATGTTTTACGTGGCTGCTATGGGTATCTAGCAAGAACGCTTCTTACCTACGCAAAGCCACAACGGTGATATTTAAGTTGCTATTTAACCTTCTACAAGGACCGCCTTTGTCTATTCCGATTCAACTAAGATAGGAGAGACAGACACCCGCCAGCCATCTTATGCAACAAAAGTCGCATGTCTGTCGATGGAACCGGTCTCATGTACGTGGACATGTAAAGTTGGTCCGGGCCGCTTCATCCCATAATACCGCTGAATCAAGAAAGACCAAGGAGGGAAGCAATCTAAACATCAACGCCCACAAACCCCTTTGTGTTCTACTCGTGAAAACATCTACGCAAGAACCTAGCTCATGATGCCACTGTTGGGGAACGTTGCATGGGAAACAAAAATTTTCCTACGCTCACCAAGATCAATCTAGGAGATGCATCTACGAGGGGAGAGTTGGATCCACATACCCTTGTAGATCGCTAAGCGGAAGCGTTCAAGAACGCGGTTGATGGAGTCGTACTCGCCGCGATTCAGATCGCCGAAGATCCTAGCACCGAACGGACGATGCCTCCGCGTTCTTCACACGTACAGCTTGGGGACGTCTCCTCCTTCTTGATCCAGCAAGGGGGAAGGAGAAGTTGACGGAGAAACCCAGCAGCACGACGGCGTGGTGGAGATGGTGGTGGAGGAATTCCAGCAGGGCTTCGCCAAGCACTACTGTCTAGTTGAAGATCTCTACGGTGGAGGGAGGGCAGCGCCAAGGCATGAACTTGTGTGGCTGCCCTCCCCTCTGCCTCTCTTTATATAGGGGGGAGAGGGGGGAGGAGGCGCCCTAGGGTTTCCCCTAGGGGCCGGCGGCCAAGGGAGATGGGAAGGGGGCGGCGCCCCCAGGGCTAGGGTTTGCCCCCCCAGGGTGCCTTGCCCCCCAAGGACTCTGGGGTGCGGCTCCCTAGGGGGGGCCAGCCCCCATGCGCAGGTGGAGAGGGCCCAAGGGGGGGCGCACAGCCCCATGAGGGCTGTTGCGTCTCCCACTTATGGCCCATAGGGCCCGTAACAATTACCGTGCCCCCCGAAACACCTTTCGGCACTCCGATTTCTTCCCGATGATCCCCGGAACAATTCCGGACTCCGTTCACTCTCATCCCATATATCAATCTTCGTCCCCGGACCATTCCGGAGACCCTCGTCACGTCCGAGATCTCATCCGGGACTCCGAACAACCTTCGGTTACCATGCACTGTTCTCACTAACAACCCTAGCGTCACCGAACCTTAAGTGTGTAGACCCTGCGGGTTCGGAAACTATGCAGACATGACCGAGACACTCCCAGGTCAATAACCAATAGCGGGATCTGGATACCCATATTGGTTCCCACACGTTCCTCGATGATCTCATCGGATGAACCACGATGTCAAGGATTCAGGCAATCCCGTATACAGTTCCCTTTGTCTCGTCGGTATGTTACTTGCCCGAGATTCGATCGTCGGTATCTCTATACCTAGTTCAATCTCGTTACCGGCAAGTCTCTTTACTCGTTCCGTAATACATAATCCCGTGACTAACTACTTAGTCACTTTGAGCTCAATGAGATGACGTATTACCGAGTGGGCCCGGAGATACCTCTCCGTCACACGGAGTGACAAATCCCAGTCTCGATCCATGTCAACTCAACAGACACCTTCGGAGATACCTGTAGAGTACCTTTATAGTCACCCAGTTACGTTGCGACGTTTGGCACACACAAAGCACTCTTACGGTGTCAGTGAGTTACACGATCTCATGGTCATAGGAACTTATACTTGACATGCAGAAAACTATAGCGATAACTGATACGATCAAAAGCTATGTTTAACGTTCGGGTCTCGTCCATCACATCATTCTCCTAATGATGTGATCCCGTTATCAAATGACAACTCATGTCTATGACCTGGAAACCGCGGTCATCTTTGATCAACGAGCTAGTCCTGAAGAGGCTTACTAGGGACACAAAGTCTTGTCTATTTATCCACACATGCATTTGAGTTTCCAATCAATACAGTTATAGCATGGATAATAAACGATTATTATGAACAAGGAAATATAATAATAACTCTTTTATTATTGCCTCTAGGGCATATTTCCAACA
>LR738710.1:867107880-867119197 GCA_902687465.1 Secale cereale
TTTCTCTAGGAACGCATTAAAATTCAGGGGAGCTACTGCGCGAGCCATCTACAACAAAAGATTTGCAAAGACATCTTAGACTATTGTTCATGATAAGTGAGTTTTTAACTAATCAAATTACTTATAACTCCCACTCAAATTGACATCCCTCTGGTCATTCGAGCGTGGCATGATCCAAATTCACCAACCCAAGTCCGATCATCACGTGAGATGAGGTGGTGTCAATGGTGAACATCTTCATGTTGATCATATCTACTATATGACTCATGCTCGACCTTTCGGTCTTCCGTGTTCCGAGGCCATGTCTGTACATGCTAGGCTCGTCAAGTCTAACCCGAGTGTTCTGCATGTGCAAAACTGGCTTGCACCCGTTGTATGCGAACATAGAGTCTATCACACCCGATCATCACGTGGTGCTTCGAAACGACGAACCTTCGCAACGGCGCACACTCGGGGGGAACACAATTTTATCTTGAAATTTTAGTGAAGGATCATCTTATAATGCTACCGTCGTCCTAAGCAAAATAAGATGCATAAAAGGATTAACATCACATGCAAATCATAAGTGACATGATATGGCCATCAACTAGTGCTTTTGATCTTCATCTCCAAAGCACCGGCATGATCTCCATCGTCACCGGCGTAACACCATGATCCCCATCATCATGATCTCCATCATCGTGTCGCCATCGGGGTTGTCGCACGCCCACCATGCTCTTACTACTATTGCTACCGTTAAGCGATAAAGTAAAGCATTACATAGCGCTTAATGATTGACACGCAGGTCATACAAAAATTAAAGACAACCCTATGGCTCCTGCCGGTTGCCGTATGCATCGACATGCAAGTCGATATTAACTATTACAACATGATCATCTCATACATCAAATATATCTCATCATGTCATTGGCCATATCATATCACATACATACCCTGCAAAAACAAGTTAGACGTCCTCTAATTTGTTGTTGCATGTTTTACGTGGCTGCTATGGGTATCTAGCAAGAACGCTTCTTACCTACACAAAGCCACAACGGTGATATTTAAGTTGCTATTTAACCTTCTACAAGGACCGCCTTTGTCTATTTCGATTCAACTAAGATAGGAGAGACAGACACCCGCCAGCCATCTTATGCAACAAAAGTCACATGTCTGTCGATGGAACCGGTCTCATGTACGTGGACATGTAAAGTTGGTCCGGGCCGCTTCATCCCATAATACCGCTGAATCAAGAAAGACCAAGGAGGGAAGCAATCTAAACATCAACGCCCACAAAACTCCTTTGTGTTCTACTCGTGAAAGCATCTACGCAAGATCCTAGCTCATGATGCCACTGTTGGGGAACGTTGCATGGGAAACAAAAATTTTCCTACGCTCACCAAGATCAATCTAGGAGATGCATCTACGAGGGGAGAGTTGGATCCACATACCCTTGTAGATCGCTAAGCGGAAGCGTTTAAGAACGCGGTTGATGGAGTCGTACTCGCCGCGATTCAGATCGCCGAAGATCCTAGCACCGAAGGGACGGTGCCTCCGCGTTCTTCACACGTACAGCTCGGGGACGTCTCCTCCTTCTTGATCCAGCAAGGGGGAAGGAGAGGTTGATGGAGAAACCAGCAGCACGACGGCGTGGTGGAGATGGTGGTGGAGGATTCCAGCAGGGCTTCGCCAAGCACCGCGGAATTGACGAAGATGGTTGTGGGAGAGGGAGGGCAGCGCCGAGGCACGAACGTGTGTGGCTGCCCTCCCTCTGCCTCTCTTTATATAGGGGGGAGAGAGGGGAGGGGGCGCCCTAGGGTTTACCCCTAGGGGCGGCGGCCAAGGGGAGATGGGGGGCGGCGGCCAGGGCTGCGGCCAGGGCTAGGGTTCCCCCCCCCCCCAGGCGCCTTGCCCCCCAAGCTAGGGGGTGCGGCAGCCCTAGGAGGGGCCCAGCCCCTTGGCGCAGGTGGAGAGGGCCCTAAGGGGGGCGCACAGCCCTATGAGGGCTGTTGCGTCTCCCTCTTGTGGCCCATTAGGCCCGCAACACTTGCCGGGACCCCCGAAAACCCCTTTCGGTCATCCGACGACTCCCCGATACTCCCCGGAACACTTCCGGACTCCGATCACTCTCATCCTATATATCAATCTTCGTCCCCGGACCATTCCGGAGACCCTTGTCACGTCCGGGATCTCATCCGGGACTCCGAACAACCTTCGGTAACCATGCACTGTTCTCACTAACAACCCTAGCGTCACCAATCCTTAAGTGTGTAGACCCTGCGGGTTCGGAAACTATGCAGTCATGACCGAGACACTCCCAGGTCAATAACCAATAGCGGGATCTGGATACCCATATTGGTTCCCACACGTTCCTCGATGATCTCATCGGATGAACCACGATGTCAAGGATTCAGGCAATCCCGTATACAGTTCCCTTTGCCTCGTCGGTATGTTACTTGCCCGAGATTCGATCGTCGGTATCTCCATACCTAGTTCAATCTCGTTACTGGCAAGTCTCTTTACTCGTTCCGTAATACATACTCCCGTGACTAACTACTTAGTCACTTTGAGCTCAATGAGATGACGTATTACCGAGTGGGCCCGGAGATACCTCTCCGTCACACGGAGTGACAAATCCCAGTCTCGATCCATGTCAACTCAACAGACACCTTCGGAGATACCTGTAGAGTACCTTTATAGTCACCCAGTTACGTTGCGACGTTTGGCACACACAAAGCACTCTTACGGTGTCAGTGAGTTACACGATCTCATGGTCATAGGAACTTATACTTGACATGCAGAAAACTATAGCGATAACTGATACGATCAAAAGCTATGTTTAACGTTCGGGTCTCGTCCATCACATCATTCTCCTAATGATGTGATCCCGTTATCAAATGACAACTCATGTCTATGACCTGGAAACCGCGGTCATCTTTGATCAACGAGCTAGTCCTGAAGAGGCTTACTAGGGACACAAAGTCTTGTCTATTTATCCACACATGCATTTGAGTTTCCAATCAATACAGTTATAGCATGGATAATAAACGATTATTATGAACAAGGAAATATAATAATAACTCTTTTATTATTGCCTCTAGGGCATATTTCCAACACAAGGTGCTATTAAGGAATTATCCAAAGATTGGTCTTGTGAGTGTTGAGCTTATTGCAAGCATGTCTTGAAGAAGAAGAGTGTGTTATCATTCATGTTTACCTTCAAGACATCATCCAAATGAAGAGAGTTGGAAAGATTCAAGGTTGATCGAGACTAAGTGAAGGAGTGAATCAAGTTGATCAACACACAAAGCGTAGAAGATGTACCGAGAGGGATCAAGCAATCCTATGGTATGGTAAGCATTGTCAATCACGCTTTGTGTACTAACTCATGGTCTTCGTGAGAGTTCTTTGTGGGGTTAGGTTGCGGTGTGCAAGTTCAAGTGGAGCATCACGAAGAAATCAAGTGCTTGAAGCTTGCCGTCCATTGTCGTGACAATGGACTTGTGAAGATATGCCGAAGAGTGGCTCACCCATAGAGGAGTATGGGGGAGCAATCTACTAGTCTTCACCGAGACAACGCAATCAAGAAAGGTGGTCCAACTAGAGGAAGTCAAGACCGTCTACATCTAGCTCAAGTGGACTTTTTGCAAAGCAAAGGTTTTCCCTTGATAGGTTTTCTATTTTACCGGTCTTGTGGTGGTAGTTGGGAGACCGGGTTATAGGATCGTTTGCCGTACTATCAAGGGGGGCTCTCAAGTTGGTAGCTTGATCGTATCGTCAGTAGAGAGCTCAAACCATTGCATCCTTGCATCATGTTTCTTGGTTCTTGTTTGGTTCTCTTTGTGAGTCTTAGAGCTTATGTTCATCTTGATGACAAGCTTGAGTTCATCGAAAACGGAGTTCACATGCGTCTTCTATGATGTTTTCGGTGTTGGATGTTTTACCGGTCTTATCCGAGGAAGGGTTCTCATCATTTTCTTATGGGCCTTTTCTAATTTGCTTCTTATTGGGTTTTCTATCAAGATTGTGTTAGCCCTTGTCGCTAGCTTTCCAACAAACTTGGTTTCATCGAATTCGGAGTCCGTATGCAAAAGTTATTGTCGTTTTGGTGTACTGAAAAGGCTGCAGCGGTACTACCGCGGGTAGGAGCGGAAGTAATTTTTTACTACCGCTTTCGGGAGCGGTACTACCGCCTTCGGGAGCGGTACTACCGCTTGGAGCAGTACTACCGCGGCTACTTCCGTGGCTACTTTCGCTCGGGACCAAAAACTCGTCGCAAGTCCAGCGGTGGTAGGCACGGATGTAATTTTTTAGTACCGCTCGCAAGCAGTAGTACCACTACCCTTAGCAGTACTACCGCTACCCCTAGCGGTAGTACCGTGAGGTCAAGCGGTACTACCGCTCCGACGGTTTTTATGGCCTTTTTGCCTCCTCGTTGTTGTTTTTCAAAGGGGTTCTACTGCCCTAGCGGTACTACCGCTCCTGGAGCGGTAGTACCGCTCTGTGCGGGCTGTGAGCATAACGGTTGGATTTTTCCCCCACCTATAAAAGGGGGTCTTCTTCCCCAATGAACCTAATCCTTTGAGCTCGTGTTCTTCCCCCATTGTTGACCTTCTTCGAGCTTGCTATCTCTCAATCCCTCCATGAATTCTTGTTAGTTTTGGGGGGAAAAGAGAGAGGAGATCTAGATCCACATTTCCACCAATCACTTTCTCCTCTAAGTGAGGGGAACCCCTTGGATCTTGATCTTGGAGTTCTTGGTGTTCTCCTTCTTGTTCTTCCTCTCATTTCCCTCCCTATCATTAGTTGCTTTGGTGGGATTTGGGAGAGAAAGACTTGGGCACTCCGTGTGTCCTTGCCATTGCATTTGGTGCATCGATTTGAGTTCTCCACGGTGATACGTGGAAGTGAAGTTGAGAAGCTTATTACTCTTGGGTGCTTGGTACCCTTGAGCTTGTTCCTCTTGGGTGCTTGGGCGCCCTAGACGGTTGTGGTCACCTCGGAGCCATATTCCATTATGGTGAAGCTTTGTGGTGTCGTTGGGGAGATAGCCCCAACCTTGGTGTTCGGAGCTCAATCATTATGGTGTAAAGCTCCGGGCAAGCGTCGGGGTCTCCAATTAGGTTGTGGAGATCGCCCCGAGCAATTTGACGGGTTCCGGTGACCGCTCCCAAGGGTTGCCAAAGTGTACGGGTTCGGTGACCGCCCCCAAGGGTCGCCATTTGTACGGGTTCGGTGACCGCCCTCAAGGGTCCCTTAGTGGAATCACGGCATCTTGCATTGTGCGAGGGCGTGAGGAGATTACGGTGGCCCTGGTGGCTTCTTGGGGAGCATTGTGCCTCCACACCGCTCCAAACGGAGATTAGCATCCGCAAGTGTGTGAACTTCGGGATACATCATCGTCTCCGTGTTCCTCGGTTATCTCTTACCCGAGCCCTTTACTTATGCACTATACTTTGTGATAGCCATATTGTTACTTGTCATATATCTTGCTATCACCTAGTTGTTTATCTTGCTTAGCATCAGTTGTTGGTGCACATAGGTGATCCTAGTTGTTGTAGGTTTTGTGCTTGACAAATTAACCGCTAGGTTTATTCCGCATTTGTTCAAGCCGAAACCGTAATTATTTTAAAGCGCCTATTCACCCCCCCCCCTCTAGGCGACATCCACGATCTTTCACCTACGCGCCTAGGACTTAGACCGGTGTGCTGACCTCTCTGTTGTGCTTAGGTAGGGCTGCGACGTGTTGATCTTCCGAGGCCGGGCATGACCCTGGAAAGTGTGTCCGGCCAAATGGGATCAAGCATGCTGGGTTATGTGGTGCACCCCTGCAGGGAAGTTAATCTATTCGAATAGCCGTGTCCCTCGGTAAAAGGACGACCCGGAGTTGTACTTTGACCTCATGACAACTAGAACTGGATACTTAATAAAACACACCCTTACCAGTGCCAGATATAACTCGGTGGTGGCACTCTCATAGGGTGATGTGCGGGAGGATCGCCGGGTAGGTTTATGCTATACGATGTTACTTGGTGAACTCTTCAGCTACTCAAGACGGAGGCTGCCAGAAGCTTTGATACTTGTTACTTTTCCATCTACTCTCTTCTACTGCTGCAAGATGGAGGCTGCTTGAAGCGTAGTCTTCGATATGATTAGATATCCCCCTCTTATTCTGGCATTCTGCAGTTCAGTCCACAGATATTACCCCTTTTCACATATACCTTTGCATATGTAGTGTAGATCCTTGCTTGCGAGTACTTTGGATGAGTACTCACGGTTGCTTTTCTCCCCCTTTTCCCCTCTTGTTCCTTCTTCTCGGATGATGCAACCAGTTTGAAGGAGTCCAGGAGCCAGAAGATCCCGATGATGTCTCTACATGGAGTTCGGCTTCGAGGAGTAGTTAGGAGGTCCTAGGCAGGAGGCCTTGCCTTTTCGATCGTTGTTACTTTTGTGCTAGCCTTCTTAAGGCAAACTTGTTTAACTTATGTCTGTACTAAGATATTATTGCTTCTGCTGACTCTGGTGTATTCGAGCTTTTGTATTCGAGCCCTCGAGGCCCCTGGCTTGTAATATAAAGCTTGTATTATTTTAAATTGTGTCTAGAGTTGTGTTGTGATATCTTCCAGTGAGTCCCTGATCTTGGTCGTACACATTTGCGTGCATGATTAGTGTACGGTCAAATCGGGGGCGTCACAAGTTGGTATCAGAGCCGACTGCCTGTAGGAATCCCCCTTTCCAACTCCTTGACTGAAGTTGATTCTAGTATTTGAAAAACAAATTTACTAACTTGTTGTGTGGCTTACGGGCCCACAACACCAATGGGTGGTATTAGGATCTTTTATTCCTCTTCTATACTCTGGGACTCTGATCTCTCTTCTATTCGGGTCAAAAGATTTTATTAACTCTCACTCTAGGTTCTCGCAACTATTTCTCCCGGAGAGCCCTCATTACGGAAGATCACCTGCTTCGTCAGAAGGTTTTGAGGATATCCTTCGATATTTTCCCAAGACCATTGTGCTCATCGCCTTTACAATTCACTGCCACCAATATATCCCTATGGATATCTGCATGCACTTGTCATTCTCATGATCATTCCTCGTCGCTCTTGTTGTTACAAGATGCCTCGAAATATTCTCCGATGTCTCGAGAATCCTTTGAGTTTATTGTCTTGCAGTTTTGTTTCGCGTGAAAACCCTTACGGTTATTTCGTCACATTTATCGAGGATATGTGCTTCTCAATTATTCATGTGTCTCACAAAATTCTTCTGAATACTTTTCGATATTTCGAAAATCCTCTGCAGCCAGTTACTCTTGAAATTCTTGTCGGCTTGCATTATGGTTAATTCGATGTGACTAGTAGTCTTCGCTAGCATCCCTTGTCTTAGCCATTTTGAGCCTATTGATTCAATGTGTGCGTATGCACGCAGTCATCGGGTTATCCTTTTTGAAATTATCTTTCCGACTCAGACGTCATTCCGGACATGAGTTGGTTCTCGGCAATTCAAACCTTTATTGATTGTCCAACTAAGTGTCTTCAGCTTATCCATCCTTGATCAGAGCGTCTGCTTCTGATCCTTCGTTCGGAAACCATAATTTCTTTCTATATAAGCATCAGACTAATCAGGTGATTCTTGAATCTGAGGCCTCGGCATTCTTTCTTCCTCTGTGTGAGTACCGATACTCACATAAGCTTCGTTGTGGATCACACGATCCGTTGTTGGATTGTTATCCGGCGGTGTCCTTCATATTCAATCACCTTGTGAATTCTTCCCCTGATACATAATGCCTTTGGTAAATTATACCCTCTGCTTGACCAACCATGCTCTGCTTTCGAGCTTGTGTTGTTACTTTTGAAACTTGTGGTATATGTTACTAAGATGCCCGATGGGTTGAATCTATGCCTTCCCCTAATTCGTGAGAACTCGAAAGTTTTCACAAGTCATACCCTTCTGGTGTTCTACCAGATAAAATTCCAACACTACAGATTTATCAAAGCGAGAGGTGAATGAAATGATATGCATTAAAGAAGTGGGATTCGACCTTGAACTTTGTGTTCATGCCCATGAAAATGATGTAGACCGTTTCGGAAACTTCTTGCAAAATGATTTTTCATCTAAATAATTCTTTCGGTGTCAATAAATTTGATCCCTTGCAGTTATGGTTCCGACCATGCTGTCCTTATTCAATATATCTGGAATAAATCCATTCCAGGCCTCGTCAATTTTTGACAAGGTTAAAGCATCTACTATCATAGGTCAATGACCTAGTTCAACTTCTATCGTGTTCTACCTTCGAGTTTTACCCTATGATATCTCGAGGATATTATGCCTTTGCACCATACCTTTTGAACTTTTGATGAAGTAATACCTTTGCTTGTCGTAATCACTCTACGGGTTCTAGGTTGCCGTCAACCGAGGACGCCGTTTAGTAAATCAAATCTGCTCTAAAAATTCAACACCCCTAGTAGATGTTACAGGGAATTTTTTTTTAAACTCAATCTGGTTTATTCCTAGACTATCGGGTACATCCCTTATCTAGCTATCTTTGACTGTGCTACCTCGTCCTTCTTTGGTGCACGAATTCTTCAGAGATTGAGCACAACTTACGTCGAGATTTCAGCATCTGGTTGCTTGTTCAGTAAGGCAACCTTGGTTCCGAGCTTGCATACTATATATATTGATCCTATAACTTGCCACTTTGTCATTCCCTTGCTTGTTGCCATTGCTATTTGATTGCATCCTCTTGAAACCTCCCGACAAATGTGTCGGATCTCCTTCAATACTTTGACTTCTTCCGAGATGTCAACTGTGTTCATGCTGAGAATTACATTCCTTGCCCTCGATGATTTTTATTATCATCAACAACATCCTTGACTTCCTTTCAACGCGAACTTTTCCACATTATGACTACAATTTCCTCTCCGGCTAGTATTGTGTTCTGCCTTGAAGTATTATTGTCTTTTATATCAAGAATGTTGTGGGGATTGCTCCACCTCTCAGAAATTCTTGGCATGATAATAATTCTCACCATCACCATTCTTCCTCATTCCTCGTGTTGTTTTTAACCGGGATACCAATATGCTAACGATGCTGCTTGAGTTCTGTACTTCTACCAACCTATTGCTTTGAAGTTAACGATCGACAGTTCGTTCTTAGACTGTTGGTTATTGAATCATCACTCTAACATTGATCTTGCTGCCTAAGGTCATATTTCGGGCACACCTTTCACCTAATGATTAATGGTGTATGTTTTCTCGAGCATACAACGTTATATCATTTGAATTGCTAAGTGCCATCCTCTTGTTCACATTATTGTGGAAATCCCTCCGTTTGGAATTCTCGATGAATTGTTGCTGAGCCCATCAGCCACCTCCTCATCCTCCCCTTGGTTTAATGATGAACTATTGTTTCGGGAACCCGCTCCCTTAGTTCCTTCCCAAGAATCTTGCAATGTCATTTCGTCGATTTATGTTGCACCTTTTCTTCTCAAACATCCCGAGTCTGAGGTATCATGACACCAATCGGATCTGAATCTCGGTCAGATATGATGGTTGGGACAACTTTCCAGCAGTTATAATGTTGGTCCTTTGATGACCCGGTAATATGATGTCATGCCTAGCACCGCTGGCTGGAGGACCCATCATTATAAATTCTTTTGCAAGGATATCCATTCTTCCAGGAGGAAATTATAAGACTTATTCTATAAGTTGTTCCTGATGAATCCATTGTGTATCCAAGTCCGACCTTTACTTCAAGACCATGCCAATGCTATCTCGAAGCATGTCTGTGGTACTCCGATTTTTCAACAAGAGCATTTAAAGCCTAATGCTAAATGTTTCTTGGTCAGTTACCCAAACACCGTTGTATGGGTAACATCTTGATTAATCCTTGCCTCTTTATCTGAATGGTTGGGTACTTGCTCTCCAACCCTGTATGCCATGTTCTGCTTGTCCATGGGAAGGATATACTCGTATTAATTGTGTGTGTAATCACAATTTTCCTTTCCATTTGTTTGTTTAACCTTTCCTTGATCTACAGATAATCTAAGCAGTAATAATTTCTGCTTACGTAAACACCTTGTTGTACAACTCTGTCAGTAAGACCTCGTTACTATTGTTGTAACATTACATTAACTGCCGGTGAACGGGAACCTTCCCTATTGGCCCGCCTCGTTACAATGTGCAAGAAAATGGCTCTCTTAGTTCCCCGTCCTTGGTACCGACATTGTTGCCAACTTAACTGACAGACTATCGTCTGGCATGCCTTGCTTTTTGTGCAAGATGTCATCAGCATTCCTATTTTCAACCCACATGGTGGGCCCATAACCCACAGGTCCACTGGATTGAAACCTGACCCTTCTTTACAACCTGGATTCTAATGTATTCTTTGCACCTGGCTTCGTATGTGATTCACGAGCTAAATTCTATACCAGTATTCATCATGGAATCAAACGTCATGTTATTCCCGTTATTCAAGCTCCCCTTCCAGCTTCTGTCTAGGCATCGAATGATTGCCTACACATTTGAAACTTCGGTACCATCGTATATTGCACTCAACGAATACACTGTAATACAACTCGTGGGGTACCTTGGGTATTTCCCACTGAGTTCACCGTCAGATACCCAGCTTTGTGGAGTTGTGTTCTTTCGGAGTTTTTCCCCTGGTATCGTTCGTAGGATGATGGAGATCCCGAAGAAAGGATGACGACTTGATCATGATGACTTGAAGCAGAGAAATGAAGACATCAACGAAAAACAATCAACCTCTTCAAAAGGGCAACCAAGACCGAGAAGACTCGTTAGCTTTTAGCTACCAACACCCCCCCCCCCTTTTTACTCCACCGCTTAAATCTCTGGACGAGATTTCTTGTAGTGGAAGAGAATTGTGACGCCCGGGTAATCAAGCTACAATAAACCTCTGCTAATGATGCCACGTCACCACGATTACTGTTGCGAATCTCGCGATAGTTCGAAACCGATTCAAATTCAAATTTAAAATCAAGCAAACAATAAAAGTTTTCAAATATTAAAACTAAAATGTTCGGAGTGAACCAAATAATGCATAGGCAATTATGGTGGAGAAACCACACTTTTATAAAATGTTAAAATACTCGAAAATGAATAAAACAGTAGCTAAAACAATTAAATAAATGCCTTTTGAATTTTATAGAAAAAACTAAACTATTTGTTCAAGGTTAAAACTTTTGTGGCAGTAGTTGGAATTGCAATTCTATTTTAAGTGTGGTTCCTACTATGTATAAAACTTTAAAACTATTAAAGAAAGTAAAATAAAAACAGAAAAGTAATAAGAAAAGAAGAAAATAACAATAGAACAAAAAA
>LR738710.1:867119292-867133066 GCA_902687465.1 Secale cereale
CCCCGCTGGGCCTCGGCCCAGCTGGCCTCTAGACCGCCAGGCCGGCCCAGCCGCACCCTCATAACCCCCTGCCCCTCGAAACCCTAGCCCATCCCCCACAATCCCGACCTCATTCCCCACTCCCTCGCTCGCTCCTTCCCCTGCCCCCGATCCAGATCGGGGCACGACCTCGTCGGCGCCGGCGCACGTCGCCGCCCTCATCGCCCCTCACCACCGGCGCCGCCCTAACGCCCGTCACTCCCCTCCTTCCCGAAGCATCCTCGCCGCGACACCCCAGGCACCGCTGCCTTGACCGGATGCCAACGCCAGTCGTCGCCGCACTGCCTTCGTCGCCCGTCCCCGACATCCTCCCCAACGGACCTCCTCGTCTCCTCCCCGAGCTCCTCTGCCGCTCGCTGTGAGCACCTCCCTCCACCCCTTTCTCCTCGCACGCACCCGTCGCCGTTCTCCCACACGACCATGTCGCCGCTGCCTACCCGCGCTCCGCCACTACTCCCAGCGACAGCGCCGAGCCGCCGGCACGCTCCGACGCCCGGGCCGTCCGGCCGGCGCCCGTGCGGCCCCTGGCCGCTGGCGCCCGTGGCCGCGGTCGCCCCTCACAGCGCTCCTCGCCACGCCCACCTCGCCTGCCGCCCGTGCCTTCGTCCGTCGTTTCTGGCGCCCTCTCGTCCCGCCCGTGCAGCCCTGCGCCATCGTGCCCGCTGCAGGATGGTGCGCCTCGCCGCGGCCGCGGCCCCGCGCACTAGTGGTCCGGCGACGCGCCGCCGTGGCTGCCGGCCTCTCTGCACCTGGCTGTGGCTGAGCCTCAGCCACTCGGGCCGGTGGATGCCCTGTGCCCAGCGCCCGTTAGCCCAATAAGGCCCCTAGAGCCAATGACATGTGGGGCCCAGCCCACAGAACGTTTTAAAAGAAAAGAAAATAATAAATAAATAGTAATAATTAAAATATTAATTCATTAATTAAAGAATTAATTAACTTAATTAATCGAGATTAACTTAATCTAATCACTAGTTAACATAATTAACATGTGTTAGTTAATCTAATTAACTAACTAAACTAATTAAAACTGTTAGTTAGGATAACAGTCAATGACTAACGGACCCCACAAGTCAGTTTGACTGGTCAACAGTCAGAATTGACCGATGACGTCATGCTGACGTCAGCATACACTATTCTGGATAATGTTGGATTAAAATAATTAAATAAATTCTAAAAATGATTAAATCTTTTAAAATTAATATAAAATAAACCGTACCTCGGATGGAAAAACTTTATACATGAAAGTTGCTTAGAACGACGAGACGAACCCGAATACGCGGTCCATTCGTCTTCCACACATCTCTATCATACCGAACATGCAACTTTCCCCTCCGTTTCATCTGCCCGAAAATGCCTAACACCGGGAATACTTTCCTGGATGTTTTTCCTCTTCGGCTGCATCAGCACCGCGTTAGGTCACACGTAGCACCGCCTTTTGCCATGTTATGCTTTGTGATGCTATTGTTTGCTCTGTTATTTATTTGTTTCCCCTTCGTTGCTTATTTTCGGTAGACTCCGATACTGTGATAGACCCCGAGACCATTGATGCTTCGGTGTTCGGCTACGGCTACGCTTCCGAAGATTCCTTTCGTCTGCAGGGCTTCTAGGCAAGCCCCCCCTTTGATCAGCAGATATCGCCTATGCTTCTTTCTACTGCTTGCATTAGAGTAGTGTAGCATGTTACTGTTCGGTTACTCCTATTATGTTGCATAGCCTGTCATTGTTGCTACAACTGTTGATACCTGTACCTGCCATCCTAATGCTTAGTATAGGATGCTAGTATTCCATCAGTGGCCCTTCATTCTTGTCCGTCTGCCATGCTATACCATCGGGCCGTGATCACTCGGGTGGTGATCACGGGTATATACTATAAACATAATTTACATACACATGATGATGATTCGGAGATGGGGGCTGAAGGGGCAGATGGTTCCACCCAGGTAGTGGTGGGCCTGGGTTCCCGACAGCCCCCTGATGGTTACTTTGTGGCGGAGCGACAGGGCAGGTTGCGACCACCTAGGAGACAGGTGGGCCTGGCCCTGGTCATTGTCCGCGGCTATGTCATAATAACACGTTTATCGAGATCTTGGTATTTGATCTGAGTCTGGCCATTTGGTCTATACGCACTAACCAGCTACGTGGGAATAGTTATGGGTACTCGACGTCGTGGTATCAGCCGAAGCCTTTTTGACGTCAGCGACTTAGCGGCGCGCGCCGGGTTGGACCGCGTAACACAACTTCCTTAGTAATGGAGGTTTCTAGGTCTGCTCACCGGCCGCGTACGCAACGTGCAGGTGTGCAATGGGCGATGGGCCCGGACCCCTACGCGCCTAGGACTTAGACCGGCGTGCTGACCTCTCTGTTGTGCTTAGGTAGGGCTGCGACGTGTTGATCTTCCGAGGCCGGGCATGACCCTGGAAAGTGTGTCCGGCCAAATGGGATCAAGCGTGCTGGGTTATGTGGTGCACCCCTGCAGGGAAGTTAATCTATTCGAATAGCCGTGTCCCTCGGTAAAAGGACGACCCGGAGTTGTACTCTGACCTCATGACAACTAGAATTGGATACTTAATAAAACACACCCTTACCAGTGCCAGATATAACTCGGTGGTGGCTCTCTCACAGGGTGATGTGCGGGAGGATCGCTGGGTAGGATTATGATATACGATGTTACTTGGTGAACTCTTCAGCTACTCAAGACGGAGGCTGCGAGAAGCTTTGATACTTGTTACTTTTCCATCTACTCTCTTCTACTGCTGCAAGATGGAGGCTGCTTGAAGCGTAGTCTTCGATATGATTAGATATCCCCCTCTTATTCTGGCATTCTGCAGTTCAGTCCACAGATATTACCCCTTTTCACATATACCTTTGCATATGTAGTGTAGATCCTTGCTTGCAAGTACTTTGGATGAGTACTCACGGTTGCTTTTCTCCCCCTTTTTCCCTCTTGTTCCTTCTTCTCGGATGATGCAACCAGTTTGAAGGAGTCCAGGAGCCAGAAGATCCCGATGATGTCTCTACATGGAGTTCGGCTTCGAGGAGTAGTTAGGAGGTCCCAGGCAAGAGACCTTGCCTTTTCGATCGTTGTTACTTTTGTGCTAGCCTTCTTAAGGCAAACTTGTTTAACTTATGTCTGTACTCAGATATTATTGCTTCCACTGACTCTGGTGTATTCGAGCCCTCGAGGCCCCTGGCTTGTAATATAAAGCTTGTATTATTTTAAATTGTGTCTAGAGTTGTGTTGTGATATCTTTCAGTGAGTCCTTGATCTTGGTCGTACACATTTGCGTGCATGATTAGTGTACGGTCAAATCGGGGGCGTCACACAACTATTGTTGTTGCCAAGACGTCGAATCTTTGTTGGCACTTTCATATCAGAGCCGGATTGACCTTGTCGACGACAGCCGGAATGTCTTCGTGCACATGTCCCTCAAGATCAGCGCCCCGGAGTCGCATCATCGTAGTTAACCCTTGCATCGATATGAAGAACCTGGAAACAAATCTCGTTGTTGTGCATGCATTTTGACTCTGTGAGATACCCTAAGCTTGCCGCCCCGAGAATATGGCGTGGAATCAATGTTGGAGCTTTGTCTAATCCATCTCGACAGACAAATTTGAGAAAGACCGGAGCCTGAAAAACGAGTGCCGCCCTTGCGAGAACTAAAACCCTAATATATCTATCAGCCAAAGCCAAGGCAGAAGAATTCCCCTCCCCATCACCGGCCGATGAAGCGGCAAGCAGAGGGATGGCGAATCCATAATGTCTTACAAAAGAGGAGAAAAAGATCTTCAAACACATGTGAGAAAGTCAAATGAAGCCATATACTCAACAAAGGTGGCATAAGCTCATTGGCTAGAGATTCAACCGGTAGCTAGCGGAACCTGAAAAAACTATTTTGGCAGCGGCAGAGTTGGGAACGGCAAATTTGACTATTTTGACCTCTTGCTGCAATCAATTCACAGAATGAACTGCCCGTGAAACTATTTCACAGCCATAACCTTTTTGTGTAGCGCCCGTCACGACGGCGCCACACTACACTGTGCAACGCCTAGCTCGGGGGCGCTACACGCCTTGCCAGCGTTGCACTCCGAACTGCCTAAAAATTACTAAGTCAGTGTGCAACGCCTGAGAGCTAGGCGCCACACTATACAGTGTAGCGCCTAGCTCCTAGGCGTTGCACTAGTGGTTGCACTACAAAATGAAGCAACCACTAGTGCAACGCTTAGGAGCTAGGCGCCACACTACAGTGTGGCGCCTAGCTCTCAGGCGTTGCACACTGACTTAGTAATTTTTCGGATCACCCGGGTGCGACGCTGGCTAGGCGTGCAACGCCCCCGAGTTAGGCGCTGCACCGTAGGGTGTGACGCCGTCGTGGCAGACGCTACACAAAAAGGTCAGAGGTGTGAAATAGTTTCACGGGCAGTTCATTCCGTGAATTGATTTTGTTAACAGGTCAAAATTGTCAAATTTGCCGTTGGAACACACAATATGAGATGAGTGGAAATCTAGAGCCATCGAGATCTGATGCACGTGGACGACCCACACCCTTGTGCTCGTGCGAGGTCAAAAGATGCCTTCCACTCTCTCTGACCGGTGGGCCATCATCATCGTCCTAGAAACAGGCCAAAAATATCTAACAGCATCACTCCCACAATTCCGTCAGTTCAGGTCACCGCACCGCTCCACCACCGCCCAATCGCCATGGGACCCACAGGTCAGTCTCGAGCCCTGCTGCTTCTGCTCCTCGCCGCCGCCGCCGCTGCGGCGCCGGAGCACGAGGCTTTCCTCCGCCTCCCCTCCTCGGCGCGTTCCCTCGCCCCGCAGACCCCCCGCTCCGCCGGCGCCGACCTCATCCGCGCTCTCAACCTCCACCCCCGCGACGCCTTCCCCCGCCGCCCCGGCGGCGTCGGCGATGCTCTCCCGGCCGGAACCCTCGTCGAGAGGCCGATCCGCCTCGCGTCTCTGGTGGCCGGAGACGACGACGGCGGCGGCAACACGTCGGTGAGCAACCTCGGGCACCACGCCGGGTACTACCGCCTCCCCACCACTCACGACGCCAGGTGAGCTCCGTCCCCTCTTCGTTCATGCTGCGTTTCTCGTGAGGATCCAGTTCCCGTGTCTTGAGCATCTGCCACTCCTGCGTGTAGGCTCTTCTACTTCTTCTTCGAATCCAGGCGGCACAAGAAGGAGGACCCCGTGGTGATCTGGCTGACGGGAGGGCCCGGCTGCAGCAGCGAGCTGGCCCTCTTCTACGAGAATGGCCCCTTCCACATAGCAGACAACATGTCACTGCTCTGGAACGAGTTTGGCTGGGATCAGGTATATAACTATATGTACAGACTTGTTGCTAATCAATCAATCTGTGTGATATTTTTCTTAGAGATTGTTTAGACCCTGTGTAATCTTCTCTCTGTTTGGAATTGGATATTGGCTGCTGCAGGAGTCGAATCTTATCTATGTTGATCAGCCAACTGGGACTGGGTTCAGCTACAGCTCTGATTCTCGCGATACCCGCCATAACGAAGCGACCGTCAGCAACGACCTATATGACTTCCTGCAGGTAATTAATACTTGTTCCTATTGTGATAGGATGTATATAAATGAAATGAAGATAAGCCCTGCTTCATTATTATGAACTTGAAATATTGCGGTATGCATTCCCTGTCAGTGAGCATACGTACGCAGTAGGAACCCATGCATCATATGTATCGTTAATCCTTACCTTTCCTGTGGGTGCTTCCTATTGTGGCGACAAGGTTGGTTATGCAAGAGTTGAGGTGAACCAGAGTGATTGCCCTTATTTGTGAGTTGCAATCAAGATGCAAAAATGGCCTTTTGTGTTTTTCCTCACAAGTTCCTTGCATCTTTCTGCATGCGATTTTTGGTAGGCCTTCTTCAAGGAGCACCCGGAGTATGTTGAAAACGATTTCTATATAACTGGGGAGTCATATGCTGGGCACTACATTCCTGCCTTTGCAACTCGGGTGTACAAGGGGAACAAGAACAATGACGGCATTCACATCAATCTGAAGGTTTAGTCATCTCTTTCTGGATTAATCCATAATCTTCTGTGCTGTAAAGGTTTTTGCCGTTTTAATCCACTCTTTCTGTTAATTTTTCAGGGTTTTGCAATTGGTAATGGACTTACAGATCCAGCGATACAGTATAAGGCATACACCGATTATGCATTGGATATGGGTTTGATCACACAATCAGAATTTACGAAGATCAATAAAATAGTTCCTGCTTGTGAATTTGCTGTCAAGCTTTGTGGTAATTATTCCTGGACTCCTGGTTTGCTTGTGTGTAAATCTCTAGCATTGGTCAATTTGGCCTCTTGGAGACTGTGTTCATTAACATCCTTTCTTGCTTTGTTGTGCCAATTTCTTTTCAAAACAAGAAAAGGCGTAAGCCCAACTCTGATACACCTCATAACATGTATATATCAGACTTAATTTTATCTTTTGTTTCAGGTACCTCTGGCACTGTATCTTGTCTTGCTGCCTATTTTGTTTGCAACACAATATTCAGTTCCATCCGGTTGATAATCGGGAACAAAAATGTAGGGTGGAATACAGAAGTTTTTGGCTCTTCCTTATTTTCCGAAGTTTTCTGATTGATCACCTCATCTTTGCAGTATTATGACATCAGGAAGCCATGTGTGGGGAGCCTATGCTATGATTTCTCTAATTTGGAGAAGTTTCTCAACCTGAAATCTGTCAGACAGAGCCTAGGAGTTGGAGACATAGAGTTTGTTTCATGCAGCCCGACTGTCTATCAGGCTATGCTCTTAGATTGGATGAGGAACCTTGAAGTTGGGATCCCTGAACTCCTTGAAAACGACATCAAAGTGCTGATTTATGCTGGAGAGTATGATCTCATATGCAACTGGCTAGGTGAGTGTTTTACAACTTGCAAGAGAAAACTCTTGAAAATTGTATGCTATAATTTGTTTCTGTTTTGGCCATACCACATATTTCATCTGACATTCTTCACGCTGAGAATGACATTGCTACACTTGTCATCTGATATCGTGCAAGAGATCCTTTAAGAATTTATATACGGTTGTAGATATCGCAAGGCATATATAATGATCTAGTAGAGGTAACCTATGCTTTTCAAATCACAGAAAGGGATAAAATCTACCTTTAATGCTTTTCATGTTGTGTTGTACATATCGGCAAATTGATGAAATAAGTACGACGATATACGGGTGTTGTACATATCAGCAAATTGATGAAATAACTGTACAACGATATACGGTTGAAAATATGCTCCACTATTGGTTATCCTGATCCTAGTTGTGCTTTTCCTGATGACTAATCTATTGGTGACTTGGGCAGGGAACTCAAGATGGGTAGACTCTATGGAATGGTCTGGAAAGAAAGCCTTCGTGTCCTCAACTGAGAAGCCCTTCATGGTTGATGGGAAAGAAGCCGGCGTTCTAAAAAGCCACGGCCCATTGAGTTTCTTGAAGGTACGCAAACGCAAAAAATGACCCCCCATCCCTACCCCCCCTTACCAAGAGTCACAGTCAGTTCTGGAACAAACAATATAACCAGGCCAAATTTCAGAAAGGTTTGTACAAGGGCAAATGGCTGTTGCGTATTATGTCCCACATTTACTGTGGAACTAACTCACAATATCAGTTTACATTTGACTGTGAAACTAACTCGAGATGTTTTTGTCACTATGATCCAGGTCCATGATTCTGGTCACATGGTACCCATGGATCAACCGAAGGCCGCCTTGGAGATGCTCAAGAGGTGGACTTCAGGAAACCTCTCAGATGCCGCCTCCTCGGGCTCTCAGAGGCTCGACTTCGCCATGTAATCCATCCTTGCGCTCTCTGCGCTAGACCCCCTTGGACTAGTGTAATGTATCTAGTGTGCGCATAGACCTTGGGATGATCTTAGGTGATGAGTTGAGAAGCTCGTTGGTGACCATACATATGATATTTCCCTTGTATGGTGCTCGAGGTTAGACGAGCGTGTAATAAAAGGCTTTCGGAGGATTGCGGTGGACGGATAATGGATAATGTGAATGTATCATGAAGATTATCTCCTATGAGTGACATGTGGACTAGTTTATGCATTCCCTTGGGCCTTCTTTGGTTCACAGGATTCTAAAAACACAACGCAGGAAAGGAAGAAAACGTAGGAATTTGATAGCAATGCATGTAGGAATTTGATTGCAATGCATGTGTAAAACAAAGGGTTTGAAAACGTAGAAGTTTGTAAACTTGGAGTGCGGTGTTTTGGTGCCTAGGCTTATTTGTACCCAGCTAGAAAAATCAAAACAAATACTAGAAATATTCTAATCGGGTCAAAACATTGCGTGAACAATATTATTTTTTACAGACTCCGAATTTGTCCTTTTTGTCGAGAGCCGCTCAGATTTCAAATTAGTTGAATTGTCGAGAGCTGCTCAGATGTTCAAATTAGTTGAAAATTGAAGCGGAGCTCATGTATTAATTTATATACCACACAAAAAAGGGATTTTCTTTTTGAATTTTTTTAGTATTTTTATTTATTTACTTTTGTCAGCGCGGGTGCAGCTGAGCCTAGCTCAGAAGTGGATTATCAGTAAACTTGTGTGTTTGATTCACATAAATTAGGAAAACATAGGAATCCTATAATAAGAGTCAAATCAGAGGTAAACCACGGGAAAAACAGTAAATCAAAAGCAAGCCACATAAAAAGGTACAATTAGCAATGTTGTTATGCCAACAAGGGATTCATGCCCGTTCGGGAATCCACTGCTCCAAGGATCTACGGAGCGGCTGTTTGCTGACTCCTAGATTTTGCACTACAACTCTGTCCGCTCCTGAAACGGAGCTGTGTGAAGCCGAACAGGGCCTCAGTCTCATTTCTTTAGAACTGAGACCGAAGAAAATTTCCTCCGTTCCTTTGAACCACAAAGGCTTCAATAATGCCACCATATGAATACTTTCCATTTCTATGTGTTTCTTTCACTTTTGCTATGGTTCACATCTCTTTTTTTTTGGAAATGTATGATTCGCTTTTCCTTTCGGAACCGTAGTCCCTTAATCATTTCGGAACTGCAGTCCCTGGTTCGACCCGCAGGACCCGTTTTCCATTCAACAGGCCTGTAACAATAGGCGCCTGAAAACTGGCTCACGTAAACAAAAAATTGGAGCTCGGCCCATTGCGAGATATCACACTACACACGGACTAGTTTACAAACCACGGGGCAAACTGTAGGAATGCAAATTTTAAACCTTGAGAGTACCTCCTACCCTCTTTCGTTGATCAAAATGAACTAAATTTTTCAGAATTCACTTCACTTTCAAAGCTTTAGTTCATTTGGTTAGGGTCGGAGGGTACCCCCTAAAGGTTCCAAACTTGCATCACTAGTAAATTGTGGTGTAGGGAGCATCACACATGTAGAATCAAAAAGACAAAACTATATCCGGTAAATCACACATCCTGATTCAAATCCAAAATAATAACACCATTATTTCTGGGCAAAAGAAAACGCCACCTCCATCTACCACCCATCACCGGTCTCAAAACATAACCATGACAAATCCTCCGCCTAAGAGACAACATGCCTAAATCTAGATAGATAATGCAAAGGAAAACAGATAGTTCATAGGTCGCCATGGCAGAGTTCCCATCGGTGCCGCTGCTCAGGCCCAGGCCAGCCGCTAGTCGTGCTGGACAGACAAACTAGTACCGGTACGCCGCAGGCTTGTAGGGACCCTCGACTGGGATGCTAATGTACTCAGACTGGGCCTTGGTGAGCTTGGTCAGTCTGGCACCGAGCTTGCCCAGGTGGAGGGCCGCCACCTTCTCGTCGAGGTGCTTGGGGAGCACGTACACCTTCTTCTCGTACTTGCCGGTGGCCTTCTCCTTCCACAACTCGAGCTGAGCAATGACCTGCAACAAGCACAAAATCAGATGTTAACTCATGGTTGTACAATCAGTTGTAAATTCATACTAGTTGACAGTTGACCACACATTGATCATACCTGGTTAGTGAATGAGCAGGACATGACAAAGCTGGGGTGGCCAGTGGCACAGCCAAGATTCATCAGACGGCCCTCAGCAAGAACAATGATGCCAGTCTTGGTCTCAGGGAAGACCCAACGGTCAGTCTGAGGCTTGATGGTGATGCGCTTGACACCAGGGTAGGTCTCGAGGCCGTTCATGTCGATCTCGTTGTCAAAGTGACCAATGTTGCAGACAATGGCATTGTTCTTCATCTTCCTCATGTGGTCAACCATGATGATGTCCTTGTTTCCTGTGGTGGTCACGAAGATGTCGGCATAAGAGACAACATCCTCCAAGGTGAGGATCTGAATGCCCTCCATCAGGGCCTGAAGAGCACAGATGGGGTCAATCTCTGTCACGATCACGCGGGCACCAGCCTGCTTGAGTGCGGCAGCACAGCCCTTGCCAACATCACCATAACCGCAGACCACAGCAACCTTGCCGGCGATCATAACATCAGTGGCCCTCATAAGACCATCTGGGAGCGAGTGGCGGCAACCGTAAAGGTTGTCAAACTGTTGACAAGAAACATAACTCCAGATTAGTACTTCCTAGCAAGGTGAATATGCCATGCATTCTAACTTCTGATTAAAACAGAACAAGAGTACATTGAACAAACAATTACTCGGAATAAATCACATAATCAAGCATGGCATTCCTTGAAGATTGTAAATTCAGATTAGTGCTTTTTCAACAACATAGGTCAGTAACTGTTAGCAAGGTGAACATGTAATTCCATTCTACCTTTCGATTAAAGCAGAGCAAGAGTTAAACAAACAACTATATAGAATAAATCACATAATTCAGTGCATGTAATAGTGCTTCGTGCTCGAATGATATTCTATATTCAGACCCATCATGGCCATCAGATCCAGAAAACATGCAACTTTTATTATTAGTAAGTTAGTTAACAACCGGCGTAACAAACACTAAAAACCCAAAGAGGAAGATACAGAACAACCATAAAGGTTGCCAAACTGTTCAGAAGAAACATAGATTAGTGTTTCCTTTTTAAAACATAAAATGTTAGAAAGACTAACATGTCATTTCATTCTACCTTCTGATTAAAACAAAACAAGAACACATTAAACAGACCACAGAATAAATCACATAATTCAGTGCATGACATAGCAGTGCTTAATACTAACATGAGTGCAGCCACATAATAAAAATTGGTAAGCAGATTATTCTATACTTGGACCATCCATTGCCGCCAGATTCAGAAAACATGTGACTAAATGTTATTATTAGATAGTCAGTTAGTAGTTGACAACCAGCGTAACAGACACTAAACCCACAGACAAAGATACAGATCTAGGTCTAAAACCGCAGCGCTGCTTCACGATTGAGGATCATCTAAACTAGGCAACAACAACAAGATCTAAATATAAAATAATCAGATCTACGTACAACATAAACATGTAAAACAAGTAGAAGCTCGCAGACACAGAACATCAGATCTGAAATGGAAAACGCGAACAGAGGAAGGAAGTATACCTTGCTCTTGGTGACGGAGTCGTTGACGTTGATGGCGGGGAAGAGGAGGGTGCCGGACTCCTGCATCTGGTAGAGCCTCTTGACGCCGGTGGTGGTCTCCTCGGAGACGCCGACGAGCCTCTCCTTCATCTTGCGGTACTTGCGGGCGTCGGTCTTGAGCCCGTCGCGGATGATGGTGAGCACGATCTTGAACTCGGGGTTGTCGGTGGACTCCGGGTCGGGGACCTTGCCGGATTTCTCGAACTCCTCCTCGGCCTTGACGCCCTCGTGGATGAGCAGCGTGGCGTCGCCGCCGTCGTCGACGATGAGGTCGGGGCCGCCGCCGGCGCCCCAGTCGAGGCAGCGCTCGGTGCACCACCAGTACTCTTCGAGGGTCTCGCCCTTCCAGGCGAAGACGGCGGCCGAGTCGCGCGCGATGGCGGCGGCGGCGTGGTCCTGCGTGGAGAAGATGTTGCAGGAGCACCAGCGGACCTCGGCGCCGAGGGCGGTGAGGGTCTCGATGAGCACGGCGGTCTGGATGGTCATGTGGAGGGAGCCCGAGATCCGGGCGCCCTTGAAGGGCTGCGAGGGCCCGAACTCGGCGCGGCAGGCCATGAGGCCGGGCATCTCCACCTCGGCGAGCTCCAGCTCGAGGCGCCCGAAGTCGGCCTGGGAGAGGTCCTTCACCTTGTACTCCCGGCCCGACGCGGTCTTCTCCACGGAGAGCGCCATGGAGAGAGGTTGGTGGTGGATTGGATCTAGCGAGGAGGAAGAGGAGTGATGGGAGGAGGCGGCGATGGGAGAGGGTTTGGGGGGAGAGGGTTTTATGGGGGAGCGGCGATGGGGGGGAATGGCGTAGGCCAATCCAGGCCGTTCAGTTGTGTATCAACGGCCGGTCGCACGCCTCGCGAAACCACAGCGTGATTTGCCAGAACCACCCTGGCGGCTGGCAAAATTGCTGAACTTGCCGTGGTTTATTGATCCCCTCCTAGTTAAACCTACAATCAAAATTATAGTAATACTACAAGATTATTAGTATTTTTTGGAGAAAATATACCAATTATTTTCAGAACTTTGTTGAACACAGAAAGAGAAATGTGATAAAGAAACTAAGGCTCCTTTGATTCAAAGTATTTTCATTAGAATTTTGAAGGATTAGAATCCTGAGATTTTTTTTTTTCATATTGGTTGTTCGATTCATATGATTGATCCCATAGAATTTTTTCCCAATGAATTGCTATTTGCTATAGGATGTTTAGCATCCACTCGAACGTCTTTGAAAGGTGCAGAGTAAGAATGATGGTGTACAAAATCTTGCAACAATATAGGATATGGATTAGGGGCGTGAACTGTCCCGACAACGACGTTGCTGCCTACCAACACCGAGTGCAAGACCGCCTGACTTGACCTCTATCTTGGTGGTAAGTTTCTGTCTTTTTCTATCTCGCGACATCCTTGATTTTAGCTTTTGAGAAAGGATTGAAAGTAGTTTGGGTGATTCAGTTAGTTTGACATCCAACAATATCATCAGTTGTCAGCAAGAAGTTACTCCAAATTCCATCGCCCAACAATATCATCAGTTGTTAGCAAGAAGTTAGGAGTTTGGTACGTACCCCATTGCAAGAGACCATGTATGCAAAAGGTACTTCTGCTAGAGCAAGATTAAATAGTCAAATTTTGTAGACAAGCAGCAGTGTGCAGTGCATAATGTAGAGTTCTATGTTTATGTACCACTTTCTTTATTTTGTGCATCACACGTCTTTTTATGTATGCATTATCGAATTACATTTTGTATCCGAGAATATTTCATGTGATGTGGATTTCAATTATGTTTACATTTAAGACTTGATATGCATTATATGTTTATATATGCACACGGTAAAATTATTTAAAAGCATGTGGCAACGCACGGGCATTCTACTATTAATAATAGGATTACTCTGGCCTGTTAGGAGAGTGTTACGCATGAAATTGTCTTTTATTTGCAAAAGTAGTACTCAGTTTTTCTAATAGACAAACTATAGTCATAGGTCTCAAGGAGAACATCAAACACATTAAGGTACGCGGATGGGGCGCTCGCTCGCGCGTTCCACCTGTCCCGTTTTTACTGTGCCGAGTTTTTCTAACCGGAAGGTGGAAACGCAACGCGGAAGGGGCGCTCGCTCGCGTGAGACAAAATGCCCAGGCCCTGTTTCCCTCCCCCCTCCCTGATTCCTCTCCCTCTCCCTCTTCCTCGTCTACCGCC
>LR738710.1:867143231-867204689 GCA_902687465.1 Secale cereale
GGGGGGGGGGAGAGGGCAGCCGCACCCAAGTCTCTGGCGCCTCTCCCCCTCCCGTCACACCTCATACTCCCTCCGCAGGGCGTCGGCGAAGCCCTGCAGGATTCTCCACTGCATCCGCCACCACGCCGTCGTGCTGCTGGATCTCCGACGACCTCTCCTCCCCCCTTGCTGGATCAAGAAGGAGGTGACGTTGCTGTACCGGACGTGTGTTGAACACGGAGGTGCCGTCCGTTCGGCGCTAGATCATCGGTGACGAAGAACGAGAAGTATACGACTACTTCATCCACGCTTCTTCGAAAGCTTCCGCTCGCGATCTACAAAACGGTATGTAGATGCACTCTCATATGCTCGTTGCTAGATTTCTCCTTAGTTGGATCTTGGTGAAAGCGTAGAAATTTTTTGAATTCTGCTACGTTCCCCAACAGTTTACACATAATTCAAGCTAGGATTTGTTATCATCTATATTTCCCAATTAAATTATTTCACCCTGAACATAGCTTTCGCTCAAAAACTGTGAACCTCTGATTATTTACATGGTCTATTGCTCAAACACATGTAGTTAACTCAATTTGGATACACATATGAACACATTTATACTATATGATACTCACCAGTTACCTGCATATTTTTCTTATTTTCTACTGTCTCTGATATGGGTGAGAACAAACCATTTGTTTTTGAAGTGATGCATGAACAAAAACTTATACATCCTATCATTATTATCATGCCGCTATGTGAACAAGAACATCAACCTAATTAGCAATGCATACTAATCTATAGCATTTTCCTTTATTTTGGAACTAAAATAAGCTCCATTTTCTGTATTTTTACATTGCATTATTCTTGGTTAACTAAACTTTTCTTTTCTCATTTCTGCAATTTAGTGATCTCGATGTTTTTAGTGAAACAATACATGTTCTATCAGTCTTCTTGGTTAACTGAACTTCTCTTTTCTTCATGTTTGGCCACAATGAATGTTTGCCCATACTGGCTTATAATTGTGAATGCTTTGATTTTTGTAACATTGTTAGGTGCTTTGTTTGTCCTGGTTTGGAGTGCTCTCATTGATGCGTGATTGTGCTTATAAGCATTAATGGACTCTTTTTCTGTTTCAGTTATCCATTTCATATTTTTGTAACATTGTTAAGTGCTTTGTTTGGCCTAATTTGAAGTGGGTGTCATGCTCGAAAGAGATCAACTTCCCCTACCCAGTGGCATTAACTTTTTTGCATGTGGTCTTCTCATGTATAGTGTGCTTTGCAGCTACAATAATTTTCAAGGTACTTAATAGCGTCAAAATTTTAAATGGTTGTCGTGTCTATCTCTCATCTTTGTAATAACTAAGACTTCGTGTGTTTGGAATTCCAATTACTTTGTTGAGATTGAAAAAAAATTCCATAACCTTACTTTTTTCTATGTGAACTTATCCTCTGCCCTTAATAGCTTACAAAATTCAATGCACTTCACTATAATGATATTGTACTGCCATGGGTCATTTGGTTAAAGTATTATTTTATCTTGACAATCAATTAGCACACAACTCATCCTATTTGTTTTATAGTCTCAACTTCACATTAGTTGTTTCTCTGCATGGAAACTCAACTTTATCAGTGTCACTTTGAGGTCGATGGTCATGAATCAAAGTTAACTTCCTCTAGACTTACCATTTAACTGCAACAAAGAATTTGAGCCAGCACTAATACAACGGTTGAACACTTGGATCCGATGCTTTGCAAAGTAAGCATTGAGAATATGAAAGAGAACTTGTAATTCCATTAGTCAATGTGCAGTGCCAGGGAACACATTTACATTTTGCAAGTATATTCAGGTTCATAATTTCAAAATAAGTGTCATCGTGCCCTCATATTCAGCTCATAATTTGTCTCAATCTCAACTGGAAAAGTGTCTAGAACGTGTTTGTGTCCATATGTGTGTTTATCCATCTAAAATCATATCTAGGGTATATCAGAATACTCAAATTAGATCGATTTATTGAAACTGAATGATGGTCGATTTGGTTGGGAGTAAAAACTGTAGGGTAATGCACTCTTTATATCAATTATGATTGTTTCAGTATAAATAGGAGAGTGGAAGGGGCGCCTCCCACTTGGCACCGACCCAACTTCCTTCCAGGAGGCGCCACAAGGGGGCGCCCCAACCCCTAGTTACTCTTATAACGGATGGTAGAGCACCCGCTTCCTGAGGGGAGTGAGAGTGCCCTCTGCGCTCTTATAACGGATGGTAGAGCACCCGCCTCCCGAGGGGCGTGAGAGTGCCCTCCGCGCTGTCCGATCTGTCTGAACGAAGCGCACCCTGTCGACCCGCCTCAGCGGTTCATGAAAGATGGACCGCGGGCGCGTGTTGGGCCATCATCATGCATCGGCTTTGGGCGTTCCCACGAGAGCCCTCTCTAGCATTGCCCCCCGCACTAGGGGGGCCCGGACATGAGACGAGAAACCAGGGCGGAGAGTGGCGAAGTGACGCCCCTGATTTAACCGTACACTAATCATGCACGCAAATGTGTACGACCAAGATTAGGGACTCACTAGAAGATATCACAACACAACTCTAGACACAAATTAAAATAATACAAGCTTTATATTACAATTCAGGGGCCTCGAGGGCTCGAATACATAAGCTTGAAAACACAAGAGTTAGCGGAAGCAAAAATATCCGAGTACAGACATAAGTTAAACAAGGTGCCATAAGATGGCTAGCACAAAAGTAGCAACGATCGAAAAGGCAAGGCCTCCTGCCTGGGACCTCCTAACTACTGATCAAAGCCGAACTCCACGTAGAAACATCCTCGGGATGCTCTGGCTCCTGGACTCCACCATATAGTTGCGTCATCCGAGAAGAAGGGACAAAAGGGGAAAAGGGGGGAGCAAAGCAACCGTGAGTACTCATCCAAAGTACTCTTAAGAAAGGATCTACACTACATATGCAATGATATTTGTGTAAAGGGGTAATATCTGTGGGCTAAACTGCAAAATGCCAGAATAAGAGGGGGGGGGGGTAGCTAATCCCATCGAAGACTACGCTTCTGGCAGCATCCATCTTGCAACAGTAAAAGAGAGTAGCTGGAAAGTAACAAGTATCCTCGCTTCTGGCAGCATCCATCTTGCAGCAGTAAAAGAGAGTAGCTGGAAAGTAACAAGTATCCTCGCTTCTGGCAGCCTCCGTCTTGCAGTAGTAGAAAAGAGTAGATGGTAAGTTCACCAAGTAACATAGCATAGCATAATCCTACCCGGCAATTCTCCCGTCATCGCCCTGTGGGAAAGCGATCACCGGGTTGTCTCTGGAACTTGTCTGAGTGTGTTTTATTAAGTATCCGATTGTAGTTGTCATGAGGTGAGAGTACAACTCCGGATCATCCTTGTATGGAGGGACACGACTATTCGAATAGATAAACTTCCCTGTAGGGGTGCACCACATTTCCCAGCACGCTCGACCCACTTTGGACGGACACACTTTCCTGGGTCATGTCTGATACGTCTCCAACGTATCTATAATTTTTTATTGTTCCATGCTGTTTTATTATCAATCTTGGATGTTTTATAATCATTTTATAGTCATTTTATATCATTTTTTGGTACTAACCTATTGACAGTGTGCCAAGTGTCAGTTGTTGTTTTCTGCATGTTTTTTACATCGCATGAAATCAATATCAAACGGAGCCCAAACACCACGGAACTTTTTGAAGATTTTTTTGGGCCAGAAGGAACACTATGGGCCCTAGTGGCACCTAGGGGGAGTCCCGAGGAGGGAACAACCCACCAGGGCGCGCCCTGGTGGGTTGTGCCCACCTCGGGTGCCTCCCGGACCGCCTCTTTGCTCTATAAATACCCCAATATTCCAGAAACCCTAAAGGCATCGATAAAATATTCATGCAGCCGCCGCAGAGTCCAGAAACACCAGATCCAATCTAGACACCATCACGGAGGGGTTCACCACTTCCATTGGTGCCTCTCCAATGATGCGTGAGTAGTTCCCTGTAGACCTACGGGTTCGTAGTTAGTAGCTAGATGGCTTTCTCTCTCTCTTTTGATTCTCAATACAATGGTCTCTTGGAGATCCATATGATGTAACTCTTTTTGCGGTGTGTGATAACCCACAAGTGTAGGGGATCGCAACAGTTTTCGACGGTAGAGTATTCAACCCAAATTTATTGATTCGACACAAGGGGAGCCAAAGAATACTATCAAGTATTAGCAGTTGAGTTGTCAATTCAACCGCACCTAGAAGACTTAATATCTGCAGCAAAGTATTTAGTAGCAATGTAGTGTGGAAGTAACGGTAACGGTAGCAAAAGTAGCGATAATAGTTTTGTAGTGATTGAACAATAGCAGCGGTAAAGTAAATAAGCAACAAGCAATATGTGAAAAGCTCGTAGGCAATGGACCAGTGATGGATAATTATGTCGGATGCGATTCCTCATGTAATAGTTATAACATAGGGTGACATAGAACTAGCTCCAGTTCATCAATGTAATGTAGGCATGTATTCTGAATATAGTCATACGTGCTTATGGGAAAGAACTTGCATGCCATCTTTTGTCCTACCCTCCCGTGGTAGCGGGGTCCTATTGGAAACTAAGGGATATTAAGGTCTCCTTTTAATAGAGTATCGGACCAAAGCATTAACACATAATGAATACATGAACTCCTCAAACTACGGTCATCACCGGGAATGGTCCCGATTATTGTCACTTCGGGGTTGCCGGATCATAACTGTAACATCCCAAATTTTCAATTTGGAATGTTATACATAGATCATATTGCATTGCATATTTTATTGCATTTGTGTGCTTGCGATCCTCGAAAATTCTAAGCAACTCAAGGACCTATGGAGAGAGTTGGGAATTCTACCGTTTTCGTATTTGAGTTTTCTCAAATGCCGGTACGTGGATCACTTTGTTTTAATAGTTTTTCTCTCCTAAAAATATTTCTTAATAAAATATATGAGCGGAGATAATATGGCTTCTCCTAAATAAAAGAAATATTGGAAGAAAAATATTAAAATCACTTTTGGTTTTTATTCGGATTTATTTGTGATTTTATTTGCATAGGGAAAATGCGCGTTTTCCAAAATTGCATTTAGGTCCGGGAAAAATGTTCACTTTGTCCTAAATATTATTAGAGGACGGTTGAAATTTATTTCGGAATTTTTCTCGTCTTCGTTTAGTATTTTTTTCGGAGTTTTTCTGCATCAGGATAATTTTTTTTAAAGTGAGTCGGACCGACTGGGCCGAAGCCCAGCCGGCCCAGCGCCGCGCCACCACCCCCGACTCCGACCGGGAGTCCCGGCCGCGCCCGACGTCCGCCGTGGCCGAGTCGGCCACCCCGCCGCCGCCTTTCCCCTTCCCCAAGCCAGCCCCCGTGCCCCTATATAAGCCGCCGCCGTCCCCCCTCTTTCGCCTCCACCACCGCCGCCGCCTTTCCCTCCCCCAAGCCAGCCTCCCCCTGGCCCTTTATAAAGCGCCGCCACCCCCCTGACGCCCCACATCACCCGCCGCATGCGCCGCGCCTCCCCGCCGCCGCACGCAGCCGTCGTCGCCGCTGCTGCAGCCCACTGCAGCCGCGCCGGAACTCTCCGCCCCGCTATCACACTCGCCGCCGGAGCCCACAGTCGTTGAGGTAGCCGCCGCCGACCTCGCCGCTGGTTTTATTTTAAAACCGTTCGGTTTTCTCTCGAAACCCTAGATCTATTTTTTTTTAAATAGATCGGTTCGGTTTTTTCTGGTATAGTTAGTTACCGGACGTTCGTCTGTACGTTCGTTTTTACGAACGCGGTTCGCCCGATAGTCACAGACAATGAACGTTCGTTCGTTAGCCTATTCGTCAGTTTTCTTTTTCAGGGTTTTTTCCGCGGTTATTTTTCGATCGTGATTTCTGCCCTGACCCTGTTTTTAGTTTTTCTTTTCGCTCGAGAGTCCGAATCAGGAGATTCAAACGCCTAGATCTTCGTCTCGAAGCCCTCTTTCCGTTTAAATAACTTGAACAAGGTTTTGCTACTGTAAAATTTGACTTTAGATCAATCTAGTAAACGGATCTTGCTTCTTTCGTAGTTTGAGTTTAGTTGCTCCGTTTGATTTGATCTTTTTGCAAACCGGAGTTCTTAAGTTGAACTTTCTGGTTAAATCTTCGTATTTGGAGTTCTACTTGTGCATCATTGCTTGTTTGTTTATGTATGTTATTGTTTGCTTGCGATAGAATTCCCGGAGTGCGAAGCGTGCTACTACTAGTCTCTAGGTTTTGCGAATCATCAGCAAGGCAAGTAACACTTTGATCATACCCTTTATTACCCAGTTTTTATGCATTAGATCAAACCCTCACACATTGCATGAGTAGGATCTCTTAACTTGTGGGTCTGGGAAGTAGATTGAGGTAGAACCTATTACCTGCTTTATTTTTTTTTCAAACCCTTGGGAGTTACTTCTACGTTATGCTTAGGTCGCCATGCTATGCTCGTAGACGTGGTTTGGGTTTGAGAGTATCCATGATAGATGTGAGTTGTTAATTAATGGTTCAACTTAAGGTGGCTACTTTAATACACATTTGGGTGGATTGGTTGCAGGGCACCTGGAGAATCCAGTGATACCCTAGGAAATCCCGAAGGAACCGTGTGATTATCCTATGGAATGCCACCCAGGCTCAAAGGGATCATAAAACTATTCATGCTAGAAACTTTCGTGTGCAACCACAATGCCATTATGGGCTCTGGCATAGTATGAGTAAGTCGTGTGAGCTCTTTCAGTGGTGGACTAGCAGATGTAGGGGAAAGTAGGTGTACCGGTTCACCCGGGGTAAAGAGTGAATACTTCTGAAAGACTGTGTCTCGGTCATCCATTTCTCAAACACCATGCAGTGCCAGAAATCCAACGGAGGAGATCGAGTCTTGTGGGGAAAAGTCTGCAAACCTCTGCAGAGTGTACAAACTAATCATGATTAGCCGTGTCCTCGATTATGGACAATCTTGAGTATCTGGTACTTGAATTATTGGTCGATCTCATCACTCTAAAATTAATTTGTTGGATTAATGATGACTACTTTAATTGGGATTGAGTTGGAGGTACCTTCTCAATGATGTTTCAACTACCATGATAGTTAAAATAAAAGTTATTCCTTTGTTATAGGAAAAAAATGGCTTTACGCAAAAACTTTAACCTTAGAGCCTCTACCAGCCAAATATGCATATATTGTTAGCCTTTTATTTATGTTACTTGCTCTACTGTGTCATCTTGGCAGCATATTGTTGGAAATATGCCCTAGAGGCAATAATAAAAGTATTATTATTATATTTCCTTGTTCATGATAATCGTCTGTTATTCATGCTTGAATTGTATTGTACGGAAACAACGATACATGTGTGAATATATAGGCCACAATGAGTCCCTGGTAGGCCTCTAGTTACCAGCTCGTTGATCAGCAGATGGTCACGGTTTCCTGACCATGGACATAGGATGTCAGTGATAACGGGATCACATCATTAGGAGAATGATGTGATGGACAAGACCCAATCCTGAGCATAGCACGAGATCGTTTAGTTCGTAATGCATAAGCTTTTCGGTGTCAAGTATTTATTCCTTAGACCATGAGGTTGTACAACTGCCGGATGCCGTAGGAATACTTTGGGTGTGCCAAACGTCACAACGTAACTGGGTGGCTATAAAGGTACGCATCGGGTATCTCCGAAAGTGTCTGTTGAGTTGGTACGAACCGAGACTAGGATATTGTCACTCCGTGTGACGGAGAGGTACCTCTGGGCCCACTCGGTAAGACATCATCATAATGAGCTCAAAGTGACTAAGGAGTTAGTCACGGGATGATGGATTACGGATCGAGTAAAGAGACTTGCCATGACGAGATTGAACAAGGTATCGGGAATACCGACGATCGAATCTCAGGCAAGTACCGTACCGATGGACAAAGGGAATAACGTACGGGATTGAGTGAATCCTTGACACGGTGGTTCATCCGATGAAGATCATCGAGGAACACGTGGGAACCAACATGGGTATCCAGATCCCGCTGTTGGTTATTGAGCGGAGAGTGGTCTCGGTCATGTCTACGTGTCTCCCGAACCCGTAGGGTCTACACACTTAAGGTTCGGTGACGCTAGGGTCGTAGAGATACATGCACGTGGAAACCCGAAAGTTGTTCGGAGTCCCGGATGAGATCCCGGACGTGACGAGGAGTTCCGGAATGGTCCGGAGGTAAAGAATGATATATAGGAAGTCCAGTTTCGGCCATCGGGTGAACTCCGGGGGTCACCGGGAGTGTCCCGGGACCACCGGAGGGGTCCCGGGGGTCCACCGGGTGGGGCCACCCATCCCGGTGGGTCCCCTAGGCCACAAAGGGGAAGGGGCCAGCCCCTGGTGGGCTAGCGCACCACTTGGGCCCCCTCCATGTGCCTAGGGTTGAAACCCTAGGGGAGGGGGGCGCCCCCTATGCCTTGGGGGGCAAGCCTCCCCCCTAGGCCGCCGCCCCCACTTGCAGACGGGATCTGCCAGGGCCGGCGCCCCCCTGGCCCCTATATATAGTGGGGGGAGAGGGCAGCCGCACCCAAGTCTCTGGCGCCTCTCCCCCTCCCGTCACACCTCATACTCTTCACGCAGGGCGCCGGCGAAGCCCTGCAGGATTTCCCGCTGCATCCACCACCACGCCGTCGTGCTGCTGGATCTCCGACGACCTCTCCTCCCCCCTTGCTGGATCAAGAAGGAGGTGACGTTGCTGTACCGGACGTGTGTTGAACGCGGAGGTGCCGTCCTTTCGGCGCTAGATCATCGGTGACGAAGAACGCGAAGAGTAGGACTACTTCATCCACGCTTCTTCGAACGCTTCCGCTCGCGATCTACAAAAGGGTATGTAGATGCACTCTAATATGCTCGTTGCTAGATGTTTCCTAAGATTGATCTTGGTGAAAGCGTATAATTTTTTTGAATTCTGCTACGTTCCCCAATAGTGGCATCTGAGCTAGGTCTTATGCGTAGCATCTTGCACGAGTAGAACACAAAGTAGTTGTGGGCGTTGAGTTTGCTCAATTTTCTTGCCATCACTAGTCCAATCTTGATTCGGCGGCATTGTGGGATGAAGCGGCTGTAATGCCCCGGATGTAATACTTTCCCTTTTGGGTATATAATATATCTCCGGCTTCATCTATTTCCATTCCGGGTTCTTTGTCTTTCGGGTTTTCGTCGTTTTGTTGTGTGAGTGTGTGGCATTCATTCATATCATGTAGACATGTGCATCGCATTGCATTTGTGTTGTCGGTTGCATCCGGTTCCGCGTGTTTCTTCCCGTTGTCCGTTTCGCGTTCCGGAGCTCCCTCACGTGTCCGTGACGTCCCGTAGGCCTACTTTGTTGTTCGGGCGTTTAACGTTACCGGTGTGCCGCGAGGTTGTTGTCTGTGTTGTTGTTTTGTTGTGTGCAACCCGCCTCTCAAATCTCGTCTCGTTTGGACTCCGTTGACTTTCCCATCCGTTGTTCGTGTGGGTCCGAAGTGCCTTCACTTCGTGTCCCAGAAACACCCCTACTGCAGTCTTTTATCTCCTGCTAGGCCTTTTAAATCTATCCCCGCGATCGGATCCGTCGGATCGCGATCGGAGGGCTCCTAGCGCCCCTAAATTCCCCCCTAACCCTAAACCCTACTATATATTAGACCCTAGTCTAATTTTAGCATCTAGCTTCTTCTCCACCCTCTCCCCCTCCATTTTTTCAGATCCACCAACCCCCTCTTCCACTTGGCAGATTTCCTCCCGAAGGAAAGAAAAATCTGCCTGAAATCTTCCTCGAGCGCCGTCCGCGCCGCCTCTCCCTTCGATCTGGCCAGCAGGGTCAACACCCTGTGCCAGTCGATCGGATCGACCAGGGCCGCGCCGGCTCCCTCGCCCCGGGCGACCGCGTCGACCTCCGCTTCGAGCCCAGTCGCCAACTGGACCACTTGGCCGCCAGGGAGACCGCGTCGCCGCCTCCCGCTTCGGGCCCGTAGGTCCCCACATCATCGCCTGAGCCCAGCCTCCCTCCTGGCCTTCCAGCGCCAGGCCCGTCCCCCGTTCGGGACCACTTCACCGGGCTGAGCCGCACCGGGCCAGCGCCCCCCCTCAGCTGGGCCGCCGCGCGCCAGGTCGGCCGCCTCCGTAGCCGGGCGATCTGGCCCGTACTCCGCAGCGCGGGACTCCACCCCCCTCCAGGCCGGCCGCTCGGCCCACTCCCCACCCGGACCGCGCCGCGCGCCAGGCCGGGCCTCTTCCTCCAGCCGCGTGGGCCGCCGCCAGGCCCCGCGCGCCCGGATCCGCCAGATCCGCCGGCCCGAAGCCCGAGTTGACTTTGATCCAGATCCAGATCTGAGGTTGACTCCCCACTCCTAAGTCCCCGTTTTGTTAATCTCTGATGCTATGTTTGACCTGCTCTAACTTTTTGCCTGTTGCTCCGTTTCGCGCGTATGATATGTCCAGACGTTCGTGGAGACTTGCTCTACGTTTTACCTGTTGTTGTCATGCATGTTAGAGATCATCTAGGTGCTTGTTTTGCTGTTACAAGAGTGCATCATGATATAAACTGATGTTATGTGATGTTTTTATGTCAACTTTGCCATGTGATATCTTTTAGCTCGTTTGTCCGAATGATGCAAATGACATGTCCACGTGTTCGTCTTGCCATGCTCTACATGTTGTATGTGATAGGTTGCATGGTAGATTTATTATTGCCTTGTTATCATCGTTGCAAAGTGCCATGTGGCTGTGATGTTATTTCACTTGTTATGAAATGCCATCTTGTTGAGCTCGTTGCTATCGTTGTGCTTACCTACATGAAGCATGCTTGTGTGTTTCGGGATCACCTTCATGTGTACTTTGATGAGGTGCTTACCCTTTGCCATGATTAGTTTTGAGGTGAATTAAACATGCTCTTTTATATGCCATGATGATATTGCTGTTTTAGGACTTAGTGGTTTTTCACTAAGTCTGAAATCTGTAACGTTCCGATGCCATGTTCGTGTGATGTTCTAGGACAAAGCATGATAGTTTTGGAGTGGATTTTGATTGTTCCTTGTAGTATATATTGTTGTCTTTCCATTCATGTCCTCACATGTCCATTTAAGTGGCTGTAGCATGTTTATCTTTTGCTCCAAAGTTTCAATAAAATTCTGCTGCCAGAATTTTATTGTCAAGTTCAATATGTCCAAGATCATTGCTATTGATCCGTGACTCCGTTGGGGGTGCACCTTGGACTTAGTTGCTGTTCTATATGTCTAGTTTGTGTTCATGTCCTTTGCCATGTTGTTTGGGTGCTGTAGCTCAATTATTTTGAGCTCCGAAGATGCTATGTTGCTGTAATTTTCAGCTTTCGCTCAAATCTTGTTTCGGGCATAACTTTTAGCCCGTAACTCCGATTTCAGCGAATCTTATATCAAACTTGATTGATTTTCTGTGTAGATTAATAATATCAGATTGTTATCATGTTTTGAGGTGATTTGCTTGAGTGATATTTTCCGTGCTCCGTGTGCATCCTTAGTGCATCCATCATGCATTCATATTTTCCGAGTGCGCATTGCATCTTGTTGATTTGTGCTTGGTGTGATTGTTTTGTTTAGAGCCGGGAGTTGAGACCGAGTACGAGGTTGAGCACGAGGTTTCCAACGAGGTTGAGCACGAGGACCCTTCTTACGATCCGAACGACTTCTCTTCAGGCAAGATGACCGAACCCCGATAACACTACTATCTTTGCCTATTGCTAGTAGTCTCGATCTATAGTTTTGCCTCGATGCCCATGATCTTCTTGTCAGCCTCCTACTTGTAAACCATTGCCATGTTTAACCAACCTACCTATGCAAACCGTTGCTTGGCTAAGTACGCTTCGCTCAGCCCTTCTTATAGCATTGCTAATTGCAGGTGAAGATCGAAGATGCTTGCTTCATGATGAAGTTTGGTTGGGTTATATCACACTATATAAATGCTTTAAAATGAAATCATCTATATATTGGCAAGGGTGGAAGGCTAAGCCTTTTGCTTGGTGATTTGTTCCACTCATGCCGTTAGGAACCGTATAAACCGGTGTTATGTTCCTTGATTATGCGTTCCTAATACGGTTGGGGTGTATGGGACCCCCTCGATAAACCGCTAAGTGCTAAGTCTTTTCCAGCAAGTCCCAACCTTGGTACTATTTGCCTACACAACTAAAACTTTCCGAGGGAGTAATTAACCCGAGGCTTAATTAATTCAAGCCCCCTGGGCCAGTGCTCGACTTGAGTGTTGGTCCAAACTAGAGCCACTTGCGGATACCACCCGGTTCGCTGGGATCTTCGGTATCTGTACGTACTGCTCATCCGGACGTGTCCTGAGACCTAGATACGCGCGGCTACTATCAGGGTGTCGACTCCCCGGGAGGATTTGCTGGATTAGCCTTACCTTAGCTCGGTATATCTTGAGCACGGGATTCCGAGAATACTCGGGTCTTCCCACTTTGGAGTTGCGACTCCGCGGATCGTGGGCTTGTAATGGGTCAAGTTGGAACACCCCTGCAGGGTTTGAACTTTCGAAAGCCGTGCCCGCGGTTATGTGGCAGATGGGAGCTTGTTAATTCCGGTTGTAGAAAACTTGACACAATGTTTCTAATACACTACCAGCTTGTGTTCCGTGACTGTCAATTTCCGAATAGGGATTCGGGAGTTGAACACGGAGGGGTTATGCTTGTTGAGCTTGTAGCTAGGATCACTTCGTGATCACTTCTCGCCGAGGCCTTCTCTTCTCGCTCTCACTTACGTAAGCTAGATGCTAGTTGCTGCTGCAGACACTTATTCTTTTCTTCAGCCTTATCCTCACCCAAAGGCTTTGATAGTCTTGTTACCCGGTAATGGGATTGCTGAGTCCTCTGTGGCTCACAGTTACTTCACACACCAGATGCAGGTCCAGCTGTGAGCTATCCAGGTGATGGCACCGAGCTGGATTGGTAGTTCGACGAGGAGCGTAGTCGGTACTATGTGCGATACCCGGATGATCAGTAGTGGAGACTCTTACTAGGATTCGATCCGCCTGTGGTTTATTTATCTAAGTTTGGTACTTTGACATTTGGCTTTTGCCCTTAGAGGGTTGTGATGTTCTTAATGTATGATGTTTGAGTCTTGTACTGTAATTCTGTGACGTGGCGAGTGTAAGCCAACTATTTTCTGTTTACTATCCCCTCTTTTACATGAGTTGTGCAAAGATTACCAAACTTGAGATCATTCTAGGATGGATTTATGCCTTTAAGTCGAGCCTCGACACGTAGGAGGTATAACTCCATCCTGGGCATTACAAGTTGGTATTCAGAGCCTTCTCCGACCTAGGAGCCCCCACTGTTTGATCGAATCGTTGACGGTCGAGTCTAGGCACACACTGAAAACTTTTTGAGTCCTATATTATATCGGAGAATAGGATTTCTTTGCTTCTCATCCCCTTTCTCTCTGGTGAGGACTCCTGACGACTACTCTTGTCTCTCCTATCTTCAAAAATTGCACAATTTTTTTTAGGAATCCCGCGAGTATTCTGGGATTGTTTCGATGTTCTTGTGACAAGGATATTGTTCTCGATGCCTCCTGTTACCGAGGAGTTGAGCTTCGGGGTATCATTGACACAAGCATATCGTGGCAGTACTAAATACTTAAGACGACCGACATCGAAAATCTCCCCTATACGGCCAGTGGCAAGATAACCCCGACATCACCCAGTACTGGGGAGGTAGTTAGGGAGTATTGCCATAGCTTGTTATAGTGGATGCTTTTCGAAGGTCCGAGGTACACAGTTTCCGAGAAAGACTGGTTATGTGTTGAAGGATGGATACACCTGAATGTAGGTTTAGAGTTGATTGCGCGGTGCTTCCCGTGTATCCCCAACACCTGATTGCATAACTGGAATCTTTCGGAAATCTATAGGTGGGTTTTTATCCAGTAGATCGTAGGCATTCTTCCAATGAATGCAGGTTAGTGAGTTCGGGGTTCGACATTGAGTGAAGGGGTTATATGACCGATGTTACTATCAGGAGTTGCATCTTAAAGGGTCCTTGGCTATGCTGATCCGGGGATTGCAAAACCTTTTCGTAACGCGTTCATATGCTTTCAGCACAAAGATGTTAGAACGAAACTCCTCTCTTGTGTTTGTTCCATCCGTACCTTGTTGCTTTTTCTTATTTTCATTTTGTCCCCTATGTGGCTTCTCGTGAAGATTGATGTTATCATTTAACTCAGAATTTCATCCGTTCCTCTTGTTCGGATGTTTTCATTCGTTCTTATTGTTCGAATGATTATTGTGAAGACTTGTTGCAATTCATTCCATTGATTCAGCTTATACCTTTTGTCAATCAATTGCTGATTCGTGGTCATCTCTTACAGGATGGCTCCGAAAAGGGTTCCCAACGCTAACCCAGAGGTGGCAGAGGTCCCAGAACATCCTCCTTCCCCTCCTCCTCCGCCTGAGGCTTGGAGAGCAATTATGCAGACTACTGCCCAGAACACTCAGTCGATGATGCAGATGATGCAAACTATGCAAGCTAATCAGGGTGTTCCAGGGAACCAAGGCAACTTCTTCCAGCAGCACCATGCTACTCTCAACCAGTTCCTGGCTAACAATCCTAAAGCTTTCAGTTACTGTGTCGACCCTCTTGATGCTGAGGATTGGTTGACCGACATAAAGAAGCATTTTGAGTGCAGTAACGTGAAAGAAGATGACTATGTGAAGTTTGCAGCCTTCCAACTGAAAGATCAAGCAGCTGACTGGTGGCAGCAGTACAAAGACTCCAGGCCGGGTCAAGTGATCTCTTGGGAGAATTTCTGCAAGGATTTCCGTTCGCACCACATTCCTACAAGTGTCATCGAGGGTATGCGTGAGCAATTCCGCAACTTGAAGCAGGGCTCCATGTCAGTTTATCAGTATAATGTCAAGTTCCAAAACCTCGCTCGCTATGCTAAGCAAGACATTCCTGATGCCAAGAGTAAAATCTATCAGTTCCGTGGAGGTCTCAAAGATGAACTTCCGCTTGCTCTCACTTTGTTCGAGCCCGATGAATTCGACAAGTTCTATAACATGGCTTTGAAACAAGAAGCAGCTCAGCTTAAGATGGAGGCTTCTAAGAAAAGAATTCGAGATGCTGTTCACTCTTCCTCATCGTCTCAGTTGGCTGCGAAACAACAGAAATTCTGGCTTCCTCCTCCTCCAGTGATTCGAGCTCCATACAACAACTCCAACAACTCCAACAACAAGAACTCTAGTGGTCGTGGTTTCTCCCACCCACCCAACCCGAGCAACCAGTCGAAGAAGTAGTTTCAGTCTCAAGGCTCCAAGTCCAGTGGCTCTCATTTTCCGTCCTCTCTCTGAAGTGGTGTGCAACAAGTGTGGCCAGAAGGGTCATTATGCCAACAGATGTCCGAATCCGAAGCGTCTTCCTCCTCCTCCACCTGTGAGTTCAGCTATTGTCAAGCATGATCCAAAGGCAGCAAGGGTCAATCTGATGAGTGCAGCTGAAGCGGAGAACTCTTCTGATGTCATTTTGGGTAACCTTCTAGTGAACTCTTTTCCAGCTAAAGTATTGTTTGATTCGGGTGCATCTTTGTCCTTCATTTCAAGACCTTTTGTTGCTAAGCATGAATTTGTCACTCAAGCGATGCCGAAGCCGTTGAGCATTATTTCTCCTGGTTTACAAATGTCCTCTCGGGTGCATGTTCCGGATATTTCTATTCGCATGGGTGATTATCGATTTTTGGCTTCTCCGGTGGTTCTTGGTAATTCTGACATCGACCTCATCCTCGGAATGGATTGGCTTTCTCAGCATGATGCTCACATTGATTATGCTCAAAAGGAAGTCAAGTTGACTCATTCTGATGAAGATGTGATTATCTTCGCCTCCAGGGATAATACTATCCGGCTTTTCTCTCTCAATGATAAGGGCGAAATTAATGCCATATCTCAAATTCCAGTGGTGAACGAATATCAAGACGTCTTTCCTGAAGAACTTCCAGGCATGCCTCCACACCGTCAGGTGGAGTTTGTCATTGAACTCGAGACGGGCACTGAGCCTGCGTGCCGGCGTCCATACAAGCTCTCTCCGGATGAATTGAAGGAATTGAAGAAGCAGCTTGATAAGCAGGAGAGTATGGGTCTCATCAGGCCTAGTACGTCTCCGTGGGGCTGTGGTGTCTTATTTGTCAAGAAGAAAGATGGCACAGAACGTCTCTGTGTTGACTACCGGCCATTGAACAAGAAGACGATTAAGAACAAGTATCCGCTCCCCAACATCAACGAACTCTTTGAGCAGCTCAAAGGAGCTAAAGTGTTCTCTAAGCTTGACCTCCGAATGGGCTATCATCAAATTCGCATTCGCGAGGAAGACATACCCAAGACGGGCTTCAGAACGAGCTACGGTTCATACGAGTATACCGTCATGTCCTTCGGTCTCGCCAATGCTCCTCCTACCTTTTCAAGGATGATGCATTACATCTTCAACCCCTATACTGGCGAGTTTGTGCTCGTGTATCTGGACGATATTCTGGTGTTTTCCAAGAATGAAGAAGATCACGAAAAGCACTTACATCTGGTTCTTGATCGACTCCGAGAGCATAAATTCTATGCCAAGTTCTCCAAGTGCGAGTTTTGGCTCGATAAGGTTTTGTACCTGGGCCACATCATCTCAGCTGACGGCATTGCGGTAAATCCCGAGAAAGTTGAAGCAATTGTCAACTGGGAAGCTCCTCAGAACGTCAAGCAGCTCCGCAGTTTTCTGGGTCTTGCCAGCTATTGCAGAAGGTTCGTTGAGAACTTCTCCAAGATTGCCAAGCCTCTTTCCAACCTGCTTCAGAAGAATGTCAAATACTTTTGGTCTCGAGAGTGTGAAGTGGCATTCAAAACTCTCAAAGAGAAGCTTGTTCTGCTCCAGTTCTGACTCCTCCGGACGAATCCAAGCCCTATGAAGTATTCTGTGATGCTTCTCTTCAAGGTCTTGGTGGTGTGCTTATGCAAGATAAGAGAATTGTGGCATACACTTCTCGTCAGCTAAAGCCAAGTGAGAAGAACTATCCCACACATGATCTCGAGCTAGCAGCTGTGGTACATGCTCTGATTACGTGGAGACATCTGTTGTTGGGCAGAGAGGTCGACATCTTCACCGATCACAAGAGCTTGAAGTACATCTTCACACAGCCGCATCTGAACCTCCGCCAGACTCGTTGGGTTGAAATGATCCAAGAGTACAACCCCAGCATTGAATACACTCCTGGCAAGGCGAATGTGATTGCAGATGCTTTGAGCAGAAAGGCATATTGCAACAGCCTTCTTATCAAGCCGTACCAGCCTGAGCTTTGTGAAGCATTCAGGAAGCTCAACCTCCAAGTTGTTCCGCAGGGTTTTCTTGCAAATCTTCAAATTGCTCCTACCTTGGAAGGTCAAGTTCGTGAGGCCCAGCTCAGTGATACCATGGTGAAGAAAGTGAAACATGGGATTGCAAAGGGCACTCCAAAATACAAGTGCTTCCGTGTTGATGAGAGAGATACCTTGTTCTTCGAGGACAGACTCGTTGTTCCCAAAGGTGATCTCAGGAAGCTCATAATGGAAGAAGCTCATGATTCTCTCCTTTCCATTCATCCTGGCAGTTCCAAGATGTATCAAGACCTCAAGCAATCTTACTGGTGGACACGCATGAAAAGGGAAATTGCCCAATTCGTGTACGAATGTGATGTATGCAGAAGAGTGAAAGCAGAACATCAACGTCCAGCCGGTCTTCTCCAACCTCTTCCTATCCCCGAGTGGAAGTTCGACCACATTGAAATGGACTTCGTCACTGGTTTTCCTAAATCCAAGCGAGGAAATGATGCTATCTTTGTGGTGATTGACAAGCTTACCAAAGTCGCTCACTTTCTTCCAGTCAAGGAATCAATCAATGCAGCTCAACTTGCAGAGTTGTACACTTCCAGAATTGTGTCCCTACATGGCATTCCTCAAGTTATATCCTCAGACCGTGGAAGCTTGTTCACATCAAGGTTCTGGGACTCCTTTCAGTCCGCCATGGGCACGAAGATCAGGTTCAACACTGCTTTTCACCCTCAGACTAGTGGTCAAGTCGAGCGCGTGAATCAGATTCTAGAAGACATGCTCAGAGCCTGTGTCATCTCCTTCGGCATGAAATGGGAAGACTGCCTTCCATTTGCCGAGTTCTCTTACAACAACAGCTTTCAAGCAAGTGCAGGCAAAGCACCATTTGAAATTCTCTATGGCAGAAAGTGCCGTACCCCTCTCAACTTGTCCGAAACAGGCGAACGCCAACTCCTTGGCAATGACTTGATCTCAGAAGCCGAAGAAATGTGCAAAGTCATACGTGAGAATCTCAATGCCGCTCAGTCGCGTCAGAAGAGCTACTATGACGGCAAGCATCGTGATTTGGCTTTCGACATCGGTGATCATGTCTATCTCCGAGTTTCTCCGATGAAAGGAACCCAAAGATTCGGTATCAAAGGGAAACTTGCTCCTAGATACGTCGGTCCTTTCAAGATTCTTGGCAAAAGAGGCGATCTAGCCTATCAGCTTGAGCTCCCTCCCAACTTTGCAAATGTTCATGATGTCTTCCATGTGTCTCAACTTCGCAAATGCTTCAAGGCACCTGAGCGCATGATTCCGTTTGAAGAGATTGATCTTCAACAAGACCTGTCCTACCGAGAGCATCCTAATGCAATTCTCGAAGAAACCAAACGCAAGACCCGCAACAAGTCCATCAAATTTAAGAAGGTCAAGTGGTCACATCACACCGACCGAGAAGCTACCTGGGAACGAGAAGATCATCTTCGTTCCGAGTACCCTTCCTTTTTCCAGTCCTAGATCTCAGGACGAGATCTTTTTGTAGTAGAGGAGAGTTTGTAATGCCCCGGATGTAATACTTTCCCTTTTGGGTATATAATATATCTCCGGCTTCATCTATTTCCATTCCGGGTTCTTTGTCTTTCGGGTTTTCGTCGTTTTGTTGTGTGAGTGTGTGGCATTCATTCATATCATGTAGACATGTGCATCGCATTGCATTTGTGTTGTCGGTTGCATCCGGTTCCGCGTGTTTCTTCCCGTTGTCCGTTTCACGTTCCGGAGCTCCCTCACGTGTCCGTGACGTCCCGTAGGCCTACTTTGTTGTTCGGGCGTTTAACGTTACCGGTGTGCCGCGAGGTTGTTGTCTGTGTTGTTGTTTTGTTGTGTGCAACCCGCCTCTCAAATCTCGTCTCGTTTGGACTCCGTTGACTTTCCCATCCGTTGTTCGTGTGGGTCCGAAGTGCCTTCACTTCGTGTCCCAGAAACACCCCTACTGCAGTCTTTTATCTCCTGATAGGCCTTTTAAATCTATCCCCGCGATCGGATCCGTCGGATCGCGATCGGAGGGCTCCTAGCGCCCCTAAATTCCCCCCTAACCCTAAACCCTGCTATATATTAGACCCTAGTCTAATTTTAGCATCTAGCTTCTTCTCCACCCTCTTCCCCTCCATTTTTTCAGATCCACCAACCCCCTCTTCCACTTGGCAGATTTCCTCCCGAAGGAAAGAAAAATCTGCCTGAAATCTTCCTCGAGCGCCATCCGCGCCGCCTCTCCCTTCGATCTGGCCAGCAGGGTCAACGCCCTCTGCTAGTCGATCAGATCGACCCAGGCCGCGCCGGCTCCCTCGCCCCGGGCGACCGCGTCGACCTCCGCTTCGAGCCCAGTCGCCAACTGGACCACTTGGCCGCCAGGGAGACCGCGTCGCCGCCTCCCGCTTCGGGCCCGAAGGTCCCCACATCATCGCCTGAGCCCAGCCTCCCTCCTGGCCTTCCAGCGCCAGGCCCGTCCCCCGTTCGGGACCACTTCACCGGGCTGAGCCGCACCGGGCCAGCGCCCCCCTCAGCTGGGCCGCCGCGCGCCAGGTCGGCCGCCTCCGCAGCCGGGCGATCTGGCCCGTACTCCGCAGCGCGGGCCTCCACCCCCCTCCAGGCCGGCCGCTCGGCCCACTCCCCGCCCGGACCGCACCGCGCGCCAGGCCGGGCCTCTTCCTCCAGCCGCGTGGGCCGCCACCGGGCCCCGCGCGCCCGGATCCGCCAGATCCGCCGGCCCGAAGCCCGAGTTGACTTTGATCCAGATCCAGATCTGAGGTTGACTCCCCACTCCTAAGTCCCTGTTTTGTTAATCTCTGATGCTATGTTTGACATGCTCTAACTTTTTGCCTGTTGCTCCGTTTCGCGCGTATGATATGTCCAGACGTTCGTGGAGACTTGCTCTACGTTTTACCTGTTGTTGTCATGCATGTTAGAGATCATATAGGTGCTTGTTTTGCTGTTACAAGAGTGCATCATGATATAAACTGATGTTATGTGATGTTTTTATGTCAACTTTGCCATGTGATATCTTTTAGCTCGTTTGTCCGAATGATGCAAATGACATGTCCACGTGTTCGTCTTGCCATGCTCTACATGTTGTATGTGATAGGTTGCATGGTAGATTTATTATTGCCTTGTTATCATCGTTGCAAAGTGCCATGTGGCTGTGATGTTATTTCACTTGTGATGAAATGCCATCTTGTTGAGTTCGTTGCTATCGTTGTGCTTACCTACATGAAGCATGCTTGTGTGTTTCGGGATCACCTTCATGTGTACTTTGATGAGGTGCTTACCCTTTGCCATGATTAGTTTCGAGGTGACTTAAACATGCTCTTTTATATGCCATGATGATATTGCTGTTTTAGGACTTAGTGGTTTTTCACTAAGTCTGAAATCTGTAACGTTCCGATGCCATGTTCGTGTGATGTTCTAGGACAAAGCATGATAGTTTTGGAGTGGATTTTGATTGTTCCTTGTAGTATATATTGTTGTCTTTCCATTCATGTCCTCACATGTCCATTTAAGTGGCTGTAGCATGTTTATCTTTTGCTCCAAAGTTTCAATAAAATTCTGCTGCCAGAATTTTATTGTCAAGTTCAATATGTCCAAGATCATTGCTATTGATCCTTGACTCCGTTGGGGGTGCACCTTGGACTTAGTTGCTGTTCTATATGTCTAGTTTGTGTTCATGTCCTTTGCCATGTTGTTTGGGTGCTGTAGCTCAATTATTTTGAGCTCCGAAGATGCTATGTAGCTGTAATTTTCAGCTTTCGCTCAAATCTTGTTTCGGGCATAACTTTTAGCCCGTAACTCCGATTTCAGCGAATCTTATATCAAACTTGATTGATTTTCTGTGTAGATTAATAATATCAGATTGTTATCATGTTTTGAGGTGATTTTATTGAGTGATATTTTCCGTGCTCCGTGTGCATCCTTAGTGCATCCATCATGCATTCATCTTTTCCGAGTGCGCATTGCATCTTGTTGATTTGTGCTTGGTGTGATTGTTTTGTTTAGAGCCGGGAGCTAAGACCGAGTACGAGGTTGAGCACGAGGTTTCCAACGAGGTTGAGCACGAGGACCCTTTTTACGATCCGAACGACTTCTCTTCAGGCAAGATGACCGAACCCCAATAACATTACTATCTTTGCCTATTGCTAGTAGTCTCGATCTATAGTTTTGCCTCGATGCCCATGATCTTCTTGTCAGCCTCCTACTTGTAAACCATTGCCATGTTTAACCAACCTACCTATGCAAACCATTGCTTGGCTAAGTACGCTTCGCTCAGCCCTTCTTATAGCATTGCTAGTTGCAGGTGAAGATCGAAGATGCTTGCTTCATGATGAAGTTTGGTTGGGTTATATCACACTATATAAATGCTTTAAAATGAAATCATCTATATATTGGCAAGGGTGGAAGGCTAAGCCTTTTGCTTGGCGATTTGTTCCACTCATGCCGTTAGGAACCGTATAAACCGGTGTTATGTTCCTTGATTATGAGTTCCTAACACGGTTGGGGTGTATGGGACCCCCTCGATAAACCGCTAAGTGCTAAGTCTTTTCCAGCAAGTCCCAACCTTGGTACTATTTGCCTAAACAACTAAAACTTTCCGAGGGAGTAATTAACCCGAGGCTTAATTAATTCAACCCCCCTGGGCCAGTGCTCGACTTGAGTGTTGGTCCAAACTAGAGCCACTTGCGGATACCACCCGGTTCGCTGGGATCTTCGGTATCTGTACGTACTGCTCATCCGGACGTGTCTTGAGACCTAGATACGCGCGGCTACTATCAGGGTGTCGACACGCCGGGAGGATTTGCTGGATTAGCCTTACCTTAGCTCGGTATATCTTGAGCATGGGATTCCGAGAATACTCGGGTCTTCCCACTTTGGAGTTGCGACTCCGCGGATCGTGGGCTTGTAATGGGTCAAGTTGGAACACCCCTGCAGGGTTTGAACTTTCGAAATCCGTGCCCGCGGTTATGTGGCAGATGGGAGCTTGTTAATTCCGGTTGTAGAAAACTTGACACAATGTTTCTAATACACTACCAGCGTGTGTTCCGTGACTGTCAATTTCCGAATAGGGATTCGGGAGTTGAACACGGAGGGGTTATGCTTGTTGAGCTTGTAGCTAGGATCACTTCGTGATCACTTCTCGCCGAGGCCTTCTCTTCTCGCTCTCACTTACGTAAGCTAGATGCTAGTTGCTGCTGCAGACACTTATTCTTTTCTTCAGCCTTATCCTCACCCAAAGGCTTCGATAGTCTTGTTACCCGGTAACGGGATTGCTGAGTCCTCTGTGGCTCACAGTTACTTCACACACCAGATGCAGGTCCAGCTGTGAGCTATCCAGGTGATGGCACCGAGCTGGATTGGGAGTTCGACGAGGAGCGTAGTCGGTACTATGTGCGATACCCGGATGATCAGTAGTGGAGACTCTTACTAGGATTCGATCCGCCTGTGGTTTATTTATCTAAGTTTGGTACTTTGACATTTGGCTTTTGCCCTTAGAGGGTTGTGATGTTCTTAATGTATGATGTTTGAGTCTTGTACTGTAATTCTGTGATGTGACGAGTGTAAGCCAACTATTTTTTGTTTACTATCCCCTCTTTTACATGAGTTGTGCAAAGATTACCAAACTTGAGATCATTCTAGGATGGATTTATGCCTTTAAGTCGTGCCTCGACACGTAGGAGGTATAACTCCATCCTGGGCATTACAAGTTGGTATTCAGAGCCTTCTCCGACCTAGGAGCCCCCACTGTTTGATCGAATCGTTGACGGTCGAGTCTAGGCACACACTGAAAACTTTTTGAGTCCTATATTATATCGGAGAATAGGATTTCTTTGCTTCTCATCCCCTTTCTCTCTGGTGAGGACTCCTGACGACTACTCTTGTCTCTCCTATCTTCAAAAATTGCACAAATTTTGTTTTAGGAATCCCGCGAGTATTCTGGGATTGTTTCGATGTTCTTGTGACAAGGATATTGTTCTCGATGCCTCCTGTTACCGAGGAGTTGAGCTTCGGGGTATCATTGACACAAGCATATCGTGGCAGTGCTAAATACTTAAGACGGCCGACATCGAAAATCTCCCCTATACGGCCAGTGGCAAGATAACCCCGACATCACCCAGTACTGGGGAGGTAGTTCGGGAGTATTGCCATAGCTTGTTATAGTGGATGCTTTTCGAAGGTCCGAGGTACACAGTTTCCGAGAAAGACTGGTTATGTGTTGAAGGATGGATACACCTGGATGTAGGTTTAGAGTTGATTGCGCGGTGCTTCCCGTGTATCCCCAACACCTGATTGCATAACTGGAATCTTTCGGAAATCTATAGGTGGGTTTTTATCCAGTAGATCGTAGGCATTCTTCCAACGAATGCAGGTTAGTGAGTTCGGGGTTCGACATTGAGTGAAGGGGTTATATGACCGATGTTACTGTCAGGAGTTGCATCTTAAAGGGTCCTTGGCTATGCTGATCCGGGGATTGCAAAACCTTTTCGTAACGCGTTCATATGCTTTCAGCACAAAGATGTTAGAACGAAACTCCTCTCTTGTGTTTGTTCCATCCGTACCTTGTTGCTTTTTCTTATTTTCATTTTGTCCCCTATGTGGCTTCTCGTGAAGATTGATGTTATCATTTAACTGAGAATTTCATCCGTTCCTCTTGTTCGGATGTTTTCATTCGTTCTTATTGTTCGAATGATTATTGTGAAGACTTGTTGCAATTCATTCCATTGATTCAGCTTATACCTTTTGTCAATCAATTGCTGATTCATGGTCATCTCTTACAGGATGGCTCCGAAAAGGGTTCCCAACGCTAACCCAGAGGTGGAAGAGGTCCCAGAACATCCTCCTTCCCCTCCTCCTCCGCCTGAGGCTTGGAGAGCAATTATGCAGACTACTGCCCAGAACACTCAGTTGATGATGCAGATGATGCAGCAGATGCAAACTATGCAAGCTAATCAGGGTGTTCCAGGGAACCAAGGCAACTTCTTCCAGCAGCACCATGCTACTCTCAACCAGTTCCTGGCTAACAATCCTAAAGCTTTCAGTTACTGTGTCGACCCTCTTGATGCTGAGGATTGGTTGACCGACATAAAGAAGCATTTTGAGTGCAGTAACGTGAAAGAAGATGACTATGTGAAGTTTGCAGCCTTCCAACTGAAAGATCAAGCAGCTGACTGGTGGCAGCAGTACAAAGACTCCAGGCCGGGTCAAGTGATCTCTTGGGAGAATTTCTGCAAGGATTTCCGTTCGCACCACATTCCTACAAGTGTCATCGAGGGTATGCGTGAGCAATTCCGCAACTTGAAGCAGGGCTCCATGTCAGTCTATCAGTATAATGTCAAGTTCCAAAACCTCGCTCGCTATGCTAAGCAAGACATTCCTGATGCCAAGAGTAAAATCTATCAGTTCCGTGGAGGTCTCAAAGATGAACTTCAGCTTGCTCTCACTTTGTTCGAGCCCGATGAATTCGACAAGTTCTATAACATGGCTTTGAAACAAGAAGCAGCTCAGCTTAAGATGGAGGCTTCTAAGAAAAGAATTCGAGATGCTGTTCACTCTTCCTCATCGTCTCAGTTGGCTGCGAAACCACAGAAATTCTGGCTTCCTCCTCCTCCAGTGATTCGAGCTCCATACAACAACTCCAACAACTCCAACAACAAGAACTCTAGTGGTCGTGGTTTCTCCCACCCACCCAACCCGAGCAACCAGTCGAAGAAGCAGTTTCAGTCTCAAGGCTCCAAGTCCAGTGGCTCTCATTTTCCGTCCTCTCTCTGAAGTGGTGTGCAACAAGTGTGGCCAGAAGGGTCATTATGCCAACAGATGTCCGAATCCGAAGCGTCTTCCTCCTCCTCCACCTGTGAGTTCAGCTATTGTCAAGCATGATCCAAAGGCAGCAAGGGTCAATCTAATGAGTGCAGCTGAAGCGGAGAACTCTTCTGATGTCATTTTGGGTAACCTTCCAGTGAACTCTTTTCCAGCTAAAGTATTGTTTGATTCGGGTGCATCTTTGTCCTTCATTTCAAGACCTTTTGTTGCTAAGCATGAATTTGTCACTCAAGTGATGCCGAAGCCGTTGAGCATTATTTCTCCTGGTTTACAAATGACCTCTCGGGTGCATGTTTCGGATATTTCTATTCGCATGGGTGATTATCTATTTTTGGCTTCTCCGGTGGTTCTTGGTAATTCTGACATCGACCTCATCCTCGGAATGGATTGGCTTTCTCAGCATGATGCTCACATTGATTGTGCTCAAAAGGAAGTCAAGTTTACTCATTCTGATGAAGATGTGATTATCTTCGCCTCCAGGGATAATACTATCCGGCTTTTCTCTCTCAATGATAAGGGCGAAATTAATGCCATATCTCAAATTCCAGTGGTGAACGAATATCAAGACGTCTTTCCTGAAGAACTTCCAGGCATGCCTCCACACCGTCAGGTGGAGTTTGTCATTGAACTCGAGCCGGGCACTGAGCCTGCGTGCCGGCGTCCATACAAGCTCTCTCCGGATGAATTGAAGGAATTGAAGAAGCAGCTTGATAAGCAGGAGAGTATGGGTCTCATCAGGCCTAGTACGTCTCCGTGGGGCTGTGGTGTCTTATTTGTCAAGAAGAAAGATGGCACGGAGCGTCTCTGTGTTGACTACCGGCTGTCGGTGTACTAAGGTAGGGGTACCTCAGTACCCCAACTTGTGCACGGGCAGTTGCAGCTTCCCGCGGCAGGGTTTACTGCGTGCTCGCCGGAGACCTTCCTGCTCCCTATTAAACCATTCAAAAACAAAGTATACAAGACATAAGACCGAGACCCCGGCAAGAGGAGCTTGCCGGGAAGGCCGTACCAGGCCCGAGACTGCCCCGCTAACACAAGACCCTGGCAAGAGGAGCTTGCCAGGAAGACTAGAGAACAACGCCTCGGCGCTATATGCGCCCCGGCAAGGGCCCGGGGAGCGGCAAGCTCCCAGGGCCCGGCAAGATCAAGGCCCCGGCAAGGTGCTTGCCGGGAAGGCTGCGCTGTGTGCCCGCGTTCCAGCTCATCGGCCCACGCGTCGCCCTGGGGCCTATCCAGGGACGCGTGGCGGATGGCTGTGCAGCCTGGGGTACACGGTGGCACTCCACGGTGATGGATCCATCGCCGTGGCAGACGGAGACGCCAGGGCGGGAGCTTTTGGGGTCGACGGCGACGGGCATTAAATGCCCTTGTCCCCCACTGTTAAAGTAGGTATAGACCACTGTTCTGTACTGTAGCTCCACTGTTCCCGCACTGTTACAACTACCACCTCTTTTACATTTTTACCCCTTTCTCCTACGTTGACACCTGTCGGTGACCCCTTACACTATAAAAGGAGGCCCATGCACAACGTGGAGGGGGTTCGGAACCTAGATCACTCTCGCGCTTGGTGTAGCTGCTTCTTCAAGCTCCCGAGCGCTCAAACTCAATACACAACCAAGCAGGAGTAGGGTTTTACGCGTCTACCGCGGCCCGAACCTGGGTAAAACTGCCCGCGTGCTCGCTACGATCTGCTCTTTGTGCTCCCTCCGCCCTCGTACCGCACAGACAAGGGACTCCGGTCCCATAGGTGTTCGTGGCGGACAGTTTCCCCCGACATCTTTGGCGCGCCAGGTAGGGGGCGTCGAGGTTGTGCGAACCTGATCTGGCGTTCGCGCGGGCGCATTCTTCATCAGCCTCTCCAGCTTCATCAGCAACTTCACCAGCGACAACTCCATGGCCCCGAAGAAGAAGGCTACGGAGGTCGGAGGCCCGTCTGCGTCTCACCCGCCGCCACCAGAGCCAACGGTGGGCGGGGGAGATGCCGTCGGAAGGGTGGCCGCCGGTGAGGACACTCACGGCGCCACCAGATCCAAGAATAGGGCGGATGACCGAACCTCGGTCTCCGTGGACGCGCCGCGTCCATCTCAGCACACGACGACCCAGCAGCGCCATACCACGGGAGGTGGTATCCGCTTGCTGGGGCAAGGCCAAACCGGAGGCTCGCGGGACGCCCCGGACCCCCGTCCGGGCACAAGCAAAGCGAAGGCGCCTGCCCGGGACCCCGCTCCTTCTAACGTTGTTAGAAGTCCGAGCGTATCCCGCTCCTCGCACCGCTCGCCCGCGTTCCCCTCCACTCCAGCGGAAGCGCTCGCAAGAGCGCAACTGCTCCTCGACTTTCCTCCAGCGGCCGACAAGGCCGAAGAATGGAGGGCTACCATCCGAAGCCTGATAGACTTCGCCAACAACGATTCTCCACAGCAGCCGTCGACCTCACGGCCGCGGCAAGCTGAGAAGACGAAGGCTGACGACAACAAGACTGCTGGGGGTGCGACAAGCGTGCATTCCCCGCCGCAGAAGCAGAAGACGCCGCCCCGCCGGAACAACCCCGACGACGGCTCCACCGCCTCGTCGGACCCGCGGGCTCGTCGGGACCAGCGCCAAGTCCTCGACGACCGGCGAGAAGAAGACGCTCGGACCACAATCGAGCGCCGCCGAGAAGCTCGGCGACAATCTGACAAGAGAGCTGGAGACACTGTCAACGCGCAAGCGCCCGGTGAGCCAGGCGACTTGCCGTACGCGGCAGGCTGCCCTGCGTTTACCCGCGAGCTGCGGCGCGTCCAGTGGCCCAGCATGAAGAATTTCAAGCCCGACGTACCGGAGAAGTACGACGGCAAGACGCACCCCTCGGAATTCCTCAGCGTCTATACCATCGCAGTGCAAGCTGCCGGGGGGCGCGACGAGAAGATCTTGGCTAATTACTTCCCGCTCGTGCTAAAGCCGAACGTCCGTTCGTGGCTCATGCACTTGCCGGAAGGTTCCATCTCTTCTTGGGCCGACCTCTGCCACCAGTTTGTTGGCGCCTTCACCGGCGGCCACAAACCCCATGGCCAGGAGAGCGATCTCCACATCTTGGCCCAGAAGGAAGGCGAAACCCTGCGCAAGTATATCCAACGCTTCAGCCGGGTGCAGCACAACATCCCTGACGTTCACCCTGCCGCGGTTATCAGCGCGTTTCATCAGAACGTGCGTAACCGCCGCATGCCTGAAGAGATGGCGATGACGAAGATTCGGGATGTCAGCGAGCTCTATGCTCTTGCTGACAAGTGCGCACGCGCGGAAGAGGGGAGGAGACTCCCCGGGGAGGATACTGGCGCGGGGGGAAGCGACAGCGACGACGCCGCCCCGGCAAAGAAGAGCCGGCGGCGGAACAATAGAAAGAAGGGCAAGAAAGAGGTGCTTGCCGTCGAGAAGTCCGGCAAGGAGGCCCCCGCCAAGCAAGCGCAGGCTGGCGGCTCCGGCAAGGAGCCTGCCCCTGCAGCGGCGGCCGACAAGCCGGGTAGCTCCGACAAGCAATACTGTAAGATCCACCGCACCAAGGGTCACGATCTCTCCAACTGCAAGCGCGTCGAATATCTCGTCGAGCAGCAGAAAGCTGAGTACGAGAGGCGCGACAAGGAGAAGTCCCAAGGTGGCGGGGAAGAGCCCAGCAAGAAGCGGCCGTTCAACGGCCGGGGAGGGCGCCGCGGCAAGGCTAAGCAGCGGCAAGGAGATCGACCTCCCCGGGGCCGCGACAACGACGAAGAAGACGACGATGAAGACATGGAGGACGAGGAAAACAGCGAGCAGGAGTTCCAGAAGGCCACGGAGGTCCTATGCGTCGACGGTGGCGCCTCCCTGCATACCTCCCACCACCAACTCAAGCAGTGGGTGCGTGAGGTAAATGCAGCGGAGCCGCCCGTGGAGACGCGCAGGCTCCTCAAATGGTCCAGCACGCCCATCGTTTTTGATCTTGAGGATCACCCTGACCGCACCACTGCGGTCGGGTGCTTGCCGATGCTGGTTTCGCCCACCATCCGCAACCTCAAGGTCACCAAAATGTTGGTTGACGGCGGGGCCGGGCTGAACTTGATCTCCTCTGCTGTGATCAAGAAACTCCAGATACAAGATGGCGAGCTCGAGGAGACCGGTTCATTCCAAGGAATCAACCCGGGAAGGAGCAAGCCCAAGGGAAAGATCACTCTGCCGGTGACCTTCGGCGGGGAGCTCAACTTCAGGACTGAGCGCATCACTTTCGACGTCGCCGATATTCCATTGCCTTACAATGGAATACTCGGCCGTCCTGCCCTCGCCAAGTTCATGGCAGCTTCCCATTATGCCTACAACGTGCTGAAGATGCCGGGGCCGATAAGCGTCATCAATGTCCATAGCGACAAGAAGGATGCGCTTATTTGCGCCGACAAGATCTACCGGGACGCGGCAGCTGCAGCCGAGAAGGATACTCTTGCCGCTGAAGCTCCCGGGGGGAAGAAGACGAGGACCAAGTCCGGCAAGTGCTCTGGGACCCACTCCGGCAACCGCACCTCCTCGGAGTGCTGCGCTGCCGTCGAGGACGTTCCATCGAGCTCCACCGGCAAGAGTAAGAAAGGAATGGCTGCTCCTCCGGCAACCAAGAAAGTGTCCGCAAAGGAGGACGGCACTGGTGGTACCTTCACCATCAGTGCCACCCTTGACAGCAAATAGGAAAGCGCGCTCATTGCCTTCCTGCGGGCGAATGTCGATGTTTTTGCCTGGCAACCATCTGACATCCCCGGTGTTCCCAGGAAGGTGATTGAGCACAAGCTTGCTGTCTGTCCTCATGCGCGGCCCATCAAGCAGAAAGTGAGGAAGCAAGCCGTGGAGCGCCAAGAGTTCATCAACGAGGAAATCAAGAAGCTGGAAGCAGCAGGCCTAGTTAGAGGTGTGATCCATCCGACGTGGTTGGCAAACCCAGTCGTCGTGCGCAAGGCCAACGGGAAGTGGAGACTGTGTATAGACTTCACCGATGTCAATAAAGCATGTCCCAAGGATCCATTCCCTTTGCCGCGCATTGACCAGATCGTTGACTCCACTGCCGGATGTGAGCTACTCTGTTTTCTTGATGCATACTCAGGTTATCATCAGATTTTCATGGCCAAGGAAGATGAAGAGAAGACTGCATTTATCACTCCATGTGGCACTTATTGCTTTATTCGCATGCCATTTGGATTGAAGAATGCAGGCTCAACCTTTGCAAGGGTAGTATACACTGCTTTTGAGCCACAGATCCACAGAAATGTAGAAGCTTACATGGATGACATCGTGGTGAAGAGCAAGAGCAAGGAAACCCTGATTCAAGACTTGGAAGAAACGTTTCAGAACCTGCGCAGGATACAGCTCAAGTTGAACCCCGAGAAGTGCGTCTTTGGAGTCCCCTCCGGCAAGCTTCTCGGGTTCTTTGTATCACAGAGGGGGATTGAAGCCAACCCCGACAAGATTAAGGCCATTGAGCAGATAGAGGCCCCAAAGCGCGTCAAGGATGTCAGAAGGCTTGCAGGTTGCGTGGCTGCCCTCAGTAGGTTCATTTCAAAGTCTGCAGAACGCGCCCTACCTTTCTTCAAAATCTTGAAGAAGGCAGGTCCCATGAAGTGGACTCCGGAAGCGGAGGCGGCGTTGCAGGATTTGAAACGGTACCTGTCCTCCACTCCTATACTTGTCGCACCTAGACCACAGGAAAAGTTGCTGCTATACTTAGCAGCAACCAACCAGGTGGTTAGTGCTGCGTTAGTAGCGGAGAGGGAGTCCGACGAGGAGTCAGCACCACCGGCAAGCGAATCCAGCGACAAGCAGGGGGCTGTCCCGACAAGCTCTGGTCCCGACAAGGAAGACTCTGCGCAGGAACAGGATGAGGTGCGGAAGAAGATGGTGCAGCGCCCAGTGTATTTTGTAAGTTCCCTTCTCCAGGGGGCTAGATCAAGATACTCTGGCGTGCAAAAATTGCTTTTCGGCCTCCTCATGGCCTCGAGAAAGCTGCGCCATTACTTCCAAGCCCATGAGATAACAGTGGTCACTCGCTTTCCGCTGAAGAGGATATTGCACAATCCGGAAGCAACAGGCAGGATCGTTGAGTGGGCACTGGAGCTGTCGAGCTTTGGACTCAAATTTGAAAGTACTTCAACCATACAGAGCCGAGCTTTGGCAGAATTCATAGCTGAGTGGACCCCAACACCAGATGAAGAAGTTCAAGAAACAAGCGCACCCGTACAAGAAGCGGCAAGTGAATGGGTAATGTATTTTGACGGTGCCTTCTCGCCGCAAGGCGCCGGTGCTGGCGTGGTACTCATCGCGCCCACCGGAGAGCACCTCAAATATGTTATCCAGATGCACTTTCCCAGGGAGCAAGCAACAAACAACACTGCAGAATATGAAGGCTTGCTTGCCGGCCTCAGGATTGCGGCCGAACTTGGGATCAGAAAGCTGATTGTGCGGGGAGATTCTCAGTTGGTGGTCCGACAAGTTAACAAGAGCTATCAGAGCCCTTTGATGGAAGCATATGTCGATGAAGTGAGAAAGCTTGAAGAGCACTTTGAAGGTTTGCAGATGGAGCACGTTCCGAGAGCTCAAAATGAAATTGCAGACGGCCTTTCAAAGTGCGCTTCGATGAAGTTACCTGTGGAACCAGGGACCTTCTTGCTCAAGCTGACTCAGCCATCCGTTACACCATCAATTGGGCAGTCCAAGAAGAGAAAGTTGGTCTCAGGCGACTACTTGCCGGCGGATCTTCCTGAAGCCGCCGCCAAGGTCCCCAAGATCAACAACCAGAACGCTGAGGAACAGTTTGCTCCTGCAAGTCCTCGGGCTTGTACAGTTGAAGCAAGCGTTCCCGGCAAGCCTTGCCCCGGCGAGCTTGCCGGGGGACCGTCAGCTCCGGCAGAACCAGAGGTCCTTGCCGTAGAAGCTGAGGTTCCCGCAGCGGCCCTCGAGCCTTTAGTCCTTGCCGTCGAGCCTCGGGCTCCGGCATGGGCGCAGCAAATCGTCCGTTTCCTTCAAACTGGAGAACTTCCCGACGACCCTCAAGAGATAGAGAAGATAACCAGGCAGTCAAGTATGTATCAGTTCGTGGATAACGAGCTGTACAGAAGAAGACTCAATGGTGTCAGACTGAAGTGCATCTCCAGGGAAGATGGACAGAAGCTGTTGGCGGAAATACACGGAGGCATATGCGGCCACCACATTGGCGCTAGGGCGCTTGCCGGGAAGGCTTTCCGGCAAGGGTTCTTTTGGCAAGAAGCCCTCCAAGATGCAACTGCACTAGTAACCAAATGTGAAGCGTGCCAGTTCCATGCAAAGCAAATTCATCAGCCAGCTCAAGCTCTCCAAACAATCCCTTTGTCATGGCCCTTCTCGGTCTGGGGGCTCGATATCCTCGGCCCTTTCCCTCGCGCTATCGGGGGCTTTGAGTACTTGTACGTTGCAATCGACAAGTTCACAAAGTGGCCAGAAGTGGAGCCAGTGAGGAAGGTGACAGCACAGTCAGCGGTCAGGTTCTTCAGGTCGATTGTTTGCCGTTTCGGGATCCCTAACCGGATCATCACCGACAACGGTACGCAATTCACCAGTCGCACCTTCATGCAGTACGTCCAAGACCTTGGCGCCAAGGTCTGTTTCGCTTCTGTTGCTCACCCGAGGAGCAACGGTCAAGCGGAGAGGGCGAATGCTGAAGTGCTGCGCGGACTCAAGACAAGGACCTTTGACAGGCTGCGCAAGTGTGGAAGAAATTGGATAGAGGAGCTACCGGCGGCTCTTTGGTCAATCAGAACGACACCAAGTCGAGCCACCGGACAGACACCCTTTGCTCTAGTCTATGGAGCAGAGGCAGTTCTCCCCACGGAACTCGTATACGGATCTCCTCGAGTACTCGCTTATGATGAGCTAGAGCAAGAGCAACTGCGGCAAGATGACGCATTGCTCCTCGAGGAGGGACGTCTCCAGGCTGCTGTACGAGCTGCTCGATACCAGCAAGCTTTGCGCCGCTACCATAGCCACAAAGTCAAGGCCAGGAGTCTCGAGGAAGGCGACCTTGTTCTTCGGCGTGTTCAGTCCGCCAAGAATTCCAACAAGTTGACGCCAAAGTGGGAAGGCCCTTATCGGGTGAGACAAGTTACGAGGCCCGGCGCTGTCCGCCTCGAGACCGAAGAAGGCTTACCGGTGAGCAACTCCTGGAACATAGAGCATCTTCGCAAGTTTCACCCCTAAGGCGCGGTTGCCGTGATCCGCTCCGGCAACCACCTTTTGTACAAGCTTTGCCGCTGTTGCATGTAACCCTTTGTACAAAGCCGGGCGCAGACCCCGTGCATCAGTAAAGCTTTTGTGTTTTTCGCACCGATCGCCTTTTGCATGCTTTTCTTTGCTATTTGCATGTTCTGTTTGGCATTTGGTGCAACACTCAGATATACGGTAAGCACGATTACGCCGAAAGGCCATATGCTTGTTTCCCTCTCCCTTTTCATTCCTCTTAAGCAGAAGGAACGTTCCTCGCGCACAAGTTTGCCGGGGGGGGAAGGAAGTGGAGGAGGAACCAAGTGCTGTTCAAGAAAGAGAAGTCTTACCGGAAAGCAAGCAACATAAGCAAGCAACATATGAGAGATAAGTTGTTAGAATTTGACCAGTTCAAATTTTTAAATTTTAGTTGTCTTCCTTGAACAGTCACACTTTGTATGGAAAACCTGTGCGCGGAGGAACCTACCCGTAGCTTGCCGCACCCTTATCTTGTTTTCGAGTTCACTCAACGATTTAAGTGAGCTGCGACAAGTGTCGCGCCCTTGCTTCGTTTCCGAGTACGCTCAGCAAGCTAAGTGCGTTGCGACTAGCTGCGGCAAGGTTGCTTGCCAGCGAAGACCTTGGCCAGCAGGCCGCTCAGAGTCCAGCACTCAGCGCTCGCGGCAAAGGCCCCTTGCCGGCAAGCTCCCCGGGAGCGTAGGGTGAAAAACATACAAAGTCAAGGATTAAGCCAAGGAAGATAACATTGCACTGATTGATCAAAATAAAGTAAATATCTTACAAAGGATAACTTGTCGCAATGGACTAATAAGTTCATGACATAATGTGCAGCAACAAAAAGATAAAGATAATGGAGCCCTAATCTACGCGGTCGCCCTCCTTCCTGCCGAGCCTAGCCACCTTGGCGATGATGTGGCCGACCTGCTCCTTCAGGGCCTCCGTGTCTGCATCAGCCGGCAAGCTACGAAGAACGTTGGTGAGATTGATCCCCGGGTTGCGGTACACGATCTTCGTCAGCACCCGCTCCAGGGTTCCCGCGCAGAGCAGGCGCGACTCCTCGGCCAGCTGCACGGGGATGCGGTTCCGGAGACCCGCAAGGGCCGGCGCGATCCCTCTGAAGAAGAGGCTGAGCTTGGCGCTGTGCGGGAGATCCGGATCTGGCGAGTAGATGAGGTGTTCGACCTTCAGCGCCAGCAGCTCCTGGTCAATGTTGGACGCAGAAGAAACCAAGTCTTCGGTCCATACCTCGATGGTCTGGCGGAAGAGCTCGGATGCCTTGTTGACGCTGTCCACCAAGGTCCGCTCCTTGCGGAGCTCCTCCTTCAGCTTGTTCTCCTGAGCCCGGGCAGCGTCGAGCGAATCCTTCAGAGTGGTGACCTTCAGTTCCAAGTCCTCGATGGAGTCCTTGGCGGCCTTCAACTCGTCGCCCCTCTTGGAGAGACTCACCTGAAGCTCGGAGTTTGTGTGAGCGTCCTTCTCGCGCTCCAAGATGAGCACGGCAACCTTCTCTGCGCTCACCTTCAGCGCCTTCTCCAACTGCTCAACCTTGGCGGCAAGCTCCTTCTTGGCGTCTTCCGCGGCAACCGCGGCGGCTTTCGCCTCCTTCAGTTCCCCGCCAAGGGCAGCCTCGCGAGCGGCAAGGTCCTCTTCATGGGAGTCCAGCTCGACCTTCCGCTGCGCGAGCTCTCCCTCTCGCCGGGACATCTCCACCCCGGCGAGCCGCTGCTGTTCGTCAGCTTCAGCCTTCTCGAGCACCCACTCCTGGTACTCGCCGGCGAGACGCTCACGCTCCTCCGTCACCTCGCGGAGGGCCGCCTGGTTGGCGGCGCTGAGCTCCGCCGCACGCTTCTCCATTTCCGCGGCGGCCTTGGCGGCAAGGGCCTCCCGGGAGGCGAGCTTCGCCTGCCTGGCCTGGTAAAGGGCCAGGAGCTGGTGGAGCAACCTCTCCTCCTCGGGCCCCTCACTCCCGCCGGGCGCCTCGACGATCTTCAGGCCTGCGGAGGCGAGGACTTCTCCGTCGAACGCCTCGCCCTCCGCGGGAGCTCGTGATGAAGACCCCCAGGGCATCTGGATGAAGACGCCGTTGGGGGCCTCAAGATAATACCCCTGCTCCTTGCTGGCGGAGGGGCCGGTGGCCGGTGCAGCATCTGATGCTCCCGCCGCCTCCGGGCCGGCGGTGCGGTCGCCGTCCCCCTCCCCAGCCGCTGCGTCCGCAGCCGGGGCAGTCTCCTGCGCGGCCGGCTCGGCGGCCTCGGCTATCTCCTCGACGACAGGAGCGTCGCCGCCGCCGCCCTGCGCGCCCTCCTCCTCGAGGTTGATAACCTCCGTCTCCATGGGCTCAGGAGGAGGAAGATCTAAAAAGAAGAAGAAGAAAAAGAAGTTCAAGATTCAAGCAAATATCCAAAAAGAGGCAAAAGAAGACAAGTCACGGAACTTACCTTGGCGGACGTCCTCAGCGGCGGGCTCCCTCGTCGGGGAGCTCGGCCTTGTCGGAGTAGTCACCCTCGCCGGGCTGCCCGCCCTCGGCGGGGTACTCTGCCGGGCGGAGTACCCGCCCTTGGCGGAGCGCTCTCCCTTGCCGGAGAGTTCTGCCTTGGCGGGGACGGCGGGGCCTGCGGCTCTTCAGCGACGGTCTCCGGGCGCTCTTCTCGCTGTGGCTCCACCTCTGCACAAAACAAGACAAGAAACATCAAGGCATGAAGACAAGACCAAATCCTCAGGCGTACCCCGACAGGCGAAAAGAGTAAACCCCAGACTTACGCTGGGGGCTGCGCTGCGGGCTGCGCTGGGGGCTGCTCCTCGGAGCAGCGCTCGGGTCCGGCAGGCTCGGCTCCGGCACACCCCCTGTTGCCGCAGCTGCTGAGTCTTCCGTGACCTCGACCTCGGGCGCCTTGGCCTTCTTCGCCGCGCGATGGGCCAGGGTCCTGAAATCAGAACAATGAACAGAGTCAGCATTAACAAAAAAAACCAAGACGGAAAATGAGAAGATGTAAGGTCCTGGATCCTTACTCCTGGTCCTCCTCGTCGTCCTCGCTCAGGGCGGAGAAATCATACTCCACCGTGGGCGCGTCGGCGTGAGGAGCGGAAGACGAAGACTCCCTCGCGCGCTTGGTGTTCACCGGGGCTGGGGGCTGCGAAGACCCAGCCCCTGTGGTAGCCGGAGCCCGAGGGGCGGGCAGAGCCGCTGCTCCGCTCCGCGAAGACCCCTGCCGGCTCGCTGCCGGCCTGCGAGGCGCCTCCGTCGTGGTCCGCGCATGGGCCGCCTCCGCTGTGGCTGGTGCGCCGGACGGCCTCGGCGCGGCTTGGCTCCCCCGGGGAGCTGCCCGGCGAGCTGGCTGTTGCCGGGGCGCCTGCGCCCTTTCCCCCGTCGCCGCCTTGCGGAGACGCTTCGCCGGGGACTGCCTCGGGCTTGCCGGGGGCGGGGAGCTCTCCGACGAGGAGAGGTCGTCGGCGTACAACTCCGTGGATCCGCCGGAGTCCTCGGCCTCCTCCTCCTCCTCCTCTTCCCCGGCCGGCTCACTGGGCCCAGCGTCCTGCGCTGCGGCCCCCTTTCCCTTGGCGCCTCCACCCCTCGCGGCGCCTCTGCTCCCTCCGGCGGTACCCTCCATTGCCGCGGCCTCGGCCGCGATCCCGTGGATCCCGGAGTGCCTCAGCGAGGGGACCCCGGCGAGCGCGTCGGGAGGAAGCTTCAGCAACCTGCGGATCTCCGCCTCCTCCGCCTGGGTGGACGCGTCCGCAGCCTCCGCCTCTTCCGGCGAGTATCCGAAAATTCCTGCCGCCACGGCTGCGGCGGCCTCTTCAGCCCGAGAAGCTATGTAGGCGATCTCCTGGTCGGTGGTGTCCCGCGTGTGCAGCTTGAGGTCGTCCTTGTTCTTCGCCACCTCTGCGAGGTTGTCGTAGAAGTTGAGGACGTCGATGGGCTTCGGAGCGATCCACGTGCGGTCCAAGCCGTGCGAGTCACACATGGGCATCATGGCGAGGATCCGATCCCTGACGATGTTGTTGCAGAGCGGCACCACTTCCCGGGGAGTCCTGAACCACTCAGGGTGTGCCGGGTCGTACTTGAAGAGTTCCCGGACCATTCCCCTCAGCTCCAGCGTGGTGAAGTTGAAGTTGAGCCCGGGGCGCAGCCTCATTATGTCTGCCGGGCCGCCGTACTCCCAGGCCGGCCTCTTCCGGTCTTGGAGAGGGGCGATGCGCCGGCGGAGGAAATCTGCGCCCACCTCAGCAACTGACAGCTTGGCCATCCGAAGACGAAGAATCCGGACGAGGGCGATGTCGAGCTTGATGTCGTCCGAATCTAGCTCACTCCAGTCCCTGCCGCGCACGATGGGCGTTGTGCGCGGCGCGGTGAAGGCTTGCGGCTGGTCTTCGACGATCCAGCACCACTCCGCTCGCCATTCCTCCCACTTGCCGCGGAGCTCCCCCGGCAAGTACGCACCCTTTTTATTCAGACGGAAGACCCAAGAAATTCCTCCGGAGAGGGGGGCATCGGCCTCGGCTCTAGGAGTGAAGAAGTGCCTAAAGAGCGCTACATTGGGGTGGACTCCTATGAAGTTTTCGCACATGTGTGCGAAAACCGCCATGGTGAGGATGGCGTTGGGGGTGAAGTCAAGCAGATGGAGGCCGTATGTGTTCATGATGTCGCAGAAGAAGTTTGAGAAAGGAGGACAGAGACCACAATGAAAGAAGGCAGCAAAAAAGTAGTACCCGCCGGGATAGCTGTCCTTGGCGGCGGCCGGATATGCTCGCGTGCGGGGATGCGCGTCGGTTTCCTTGGACCAGAACAAGTAATACTTGTTCCAGAGCTCCCGCACACCAAGCTTCGGCGGGAAGACGAGATGCTGCTTCCGGTACGCGATGAGCTTGGCCGCTTGCTCCGATTTCTCCCGCTTGGACTTCTCCGCCTTCGCCTTGTCGGTCTTTGGGGCCATGGCGGACGCGGCGGAAGGAGGGGAACGAAGAGCTCGGCGGCGGCGGAGGTGCGGAGGCAGAGCGCAAGAGAGAATCCTTGGAGGAGGAAGACGATGCAATGAAAGCGCAAGGAGGGGAACCGCGCCCGCTTCCTCTGCTTTTATGGGGGAGTGGGGGGCGTTTCGCCCTTTCCATTAAGAGATCGTGGGCACGTCCCATCCCACGGCGCCGCGATCGACGCGTGCCGTTACAGTGGGGTGCGGCGGATACGGAAGTGGATTCGGCGCGCCGCGGGCCGCGGATGCCCGTGCACTGTTTTGGGCCTGGCCCAACAGCGCTCGGCACCGTGTGTGGCCCAGGCCCGGGGGCTCCTGTCGGTGTACTAAGGTAGGGGTACCTCAGTACCCCAACTTGTGCACGGGCAGTTGCAGCTTCCCGCGGCAGGGTTTACTGCGTGCTCGCCGGAGACCTTCCTGCTCCCTATTAAACCATTCAAAAACAATGTATACAAGACATAAGACCGAGACCCCGGCAAGAGGAGCTTGCCGGGAAGGCCGTACCAGGCCCGAGACTGCCCCGCTAACACAAGACCCTGGCAAGAGGAGCTTGCCAGGAAGACTAGAAGACAACGCCTCGGCGCTATATGCGCCCCGGCAAGGGCCCGGGGAGCGGCAAGCTCCCAGGGCCCGGCAAGATCAAGGCCCCGGCAAGGTGCTTGCCGGGAAGGCTGCGCTGTGTGCCCGCGCTCCAGCTCATCGGCCCACGCGTCGCCCTGGGGCCTATCCAGGGACGCGTGGCGGATGGCTGTGCAGCCTGGGGTACACGGTGGCACTCCACGGTGATGGATCCATCGCCGTGGCAGACGGAGACGCCAGGGCGGGAGCTTTTGGGGTCGACGGCGACGGGCATTAAATGCCCTTGTCCCCCACTGTTAAAGTAGGTATAGACCACTGTTCTGTACTGTAGCTCCACTGTTCCCGCACTGTTACAACTACCACCTCTTTTACATTTTTACCCCTTTCTCCTACGTTGACACCTGTCGGTGACCCCTTACACTATAAAAGGAGGCCCATGCACAACGTGGAGGGGGTTCGGAACCTAGATCACTCTCGCGCTTGGTGTAGCTGCTTCTTCAAGCTCCCGAGCGCTCAAACTCAATACACAACCAAGCAGGAGTAGGGTTTTACGCGTCTACCGCGGCCCGAACCTGGGTAAAACTGCCCGCGTGCTCGCTACGATCTGCTCTTTGTGCTCCCTCCGCCCTCGTACCGCACAGACAAGGGACTCCGGTCCCATAGGTGTTCGTGGCGGACAGTTTCCCCCGACACCGGCCATTGAACAAGAAGACGATTAAGAACAAGTATCCGCTCCCCAACATCAACGAACTCTTTGAGCAACTCAAAGGAGCTAAAGTGTTCTATAAGCTTGACCTCCGAATGGGCTATCATCAAATTCGCATTCGCGAGGAAGACATACCCAAGACGGCCTTCAGAACGAGCTACGGTTCATACGAGTATACCGTCATGTCCTTCGGTCTCGCCAATGCTCCTCCTACCTTTTCAAGGATGATGCATTACATCTTCAACCCCTATACTGGCGAGTTTGTGCTCGTGTATCTGGACGATATTCTGGTGTTTTCCAAGAATGAAGAAGATCACGAAAAGCACTTACGTCTGGTTCTTGATCGACTCCGAGAGCATAAATTCTATGCCAAGTTCTCCAAGTGCGAGTTTTGGCTCGATAAGGTTTTGTACCTGGGCCACATCATCTCAGCTGACGGCATTGCGGTAAATCCCGAGAAAGTTGAAGCAATTGTCAACTGGGAAGCTCCTCAGAACGTCAAGCAGCTCCGCAGTTTTCTGGGTCTTGCCAGCTATTGCAGAAGGTTCGTTGAGAACTTCTCCAAGATTGCCAAGCCTCTTTCCAACCTGCTTCAGAAGAATGTCAAATACTTTTGGTCTCCAGAGTGTGAAGTGGCATTCAAAACTCTCAAAGAGAAGCTTGTCTCTGCTCCAGTTCTGACTCCTCCGGACGAATCCAAGCCCTATGAAGTATTCTGTGATGCTTCTCTTCAAGGTCTTGGTGGTGTGCTTATGCAAGATAAGAGAATTGTGGCATACACTTCTCGTCAGCTAAAGCCAAGTGAGAAGAACTATCCCACACATGATCTCGAGCTAGCAGCTGTGGTACATGCTCTGATTACGTGGAGACATCTGTTGTTGGGCAGAGAGGTCGACATCTTCACCGATCACAAGAGCTTGAAGTACATCTTCACACAGCCGCATCTGAACCTCCGCCAGACTCGTTGGGTTGAAATGATCCAAGAGTACAACCCCAGCATTGAATACACTCCTGGCAAGGCGAATGTGATTGCAGATGCTTTGAGCAGAAAGGCATATTGCAACAGCCTTCTTATCAAGCAGTACCAGCCTGAGCTTTGTGAAGCATTCAGGAAGCTCAACCTCCAAGTTGTTCCGCAGGGTTTTCTTGCAAATCTTCAAATTGCTCCTACCTTGGAAGATCAAGTTCGTGAGGCCCAGCTCAGTGATACCATGGTGAAGAAAGTGAAACATGGGATTGCAAAGGGCACTCCAAAATACAAGTGCTTCCGTGTTGATGAGAGAGATACCTTGTTCTTCGAGGACAGACTCGTTGTTCCCAAAGGTGATCTCAGGAAGCTCATAATGGAAGAAGCTCATGATTCTCTCCTTTCCATTCATCCTGGCAGTTCCAAGATGTATCAAGACATCAAGCAATCTTACTGGTGGACACGCATGAAAAGGGAAATTGCCCAATTCGTGTACGAATGTGATGTATGCAGAAGAGTGAAAGCAGAACATCAACGTCCAGCCGGTCTTCTCCAACCTCTTCCTATCCCCGAGTGGAAGTTCGACCACATTGAAATGGACTTCGTCACTGGTTTTCCTAAATCCAAGCGAGGAAATGATGCTATCTTTGTGGTGATTGACAAGCTTACCAAAGTCGCTCACTTTCTTCCAGTCAAGGAATCAATCAATGCAGCTCAACTTGCAGAGCTGTACACTTCCAGAATTGTGTCCCTACATGGCATTCCTCAAGTTATATCCTCAGACCGTGGAAGCTTGTTCACATCAAGGTTCTGGGACTCCTTTCAGTCCGCCATGGGCACGAAGATCAGGTTCAGCACTGCTTTTCACCCTCAGACTAGTGGTCAAGTCAAGCGCGTGAATCAGATTCTAGAAGACATGCTCAGAGCCTGTATCATCTCCTTCGGCATGAAATGGGAAGACTGCCTTCCATTTGCCGAGTTCTCTTACAACAACAGCTTTCAAGCAAGTGCAGGCAAAGCACCATTTGAAATTCTCTATGGCAGAAAGTGCCGTACCCCTCTCAACTGGTCTGAAACAGGCGAACGCCAACTCCTTGGCAATGACTTGATCTCAGAAGCCGAAGAAATGTGCAAAGTCATACGTGAGAATCTCAAGGCCGCTCAGTCGCGTCAGAAGAGCTACTATGACGGCAAGCATCGTGATTTGGCTTTCGACATCGGTGATCATGTCTATCTCCGAGTTTCTATGATGAAAGGAACCCAAAGATTCGGTATCAAAGGGAAACTTGCTCCTAGATACGTCGGTCCTTTCAAGATTCTTGGCAAAAGAGGCGATCTAGCCTATCAGCTTGAGCTCCCTCCCAACTTTGCAAATGTTCATGATGTCTTCCATGTGTCTCAACTTCGCAAATGCTTCAAGGCACCTGAGCGCATGATTCCGTTTGAAGAGATTGATCTTCAACAAGACATGTCCTACCGAGAGCATCCTGTTGCAATTCTCGAAGAAACCGAACGCAAGACCCGCAACAAGTCCATCAAATTTCTGAAAGTCAAGTGGTCACATCACACCGACCGAGAAGCTACCTGGGAACGAGAAGATCATCTTCGTTCCGAGTACCCTTCCTTTTTCCAGTCCTAGATCTCGGGATGAGATCTTTTTGTAGTAGAGGAGAGTTTGTAATGCCCCGGATGTAATACTTTCCCTTTTGGGTATATAATATATCTCCGGCTTCATCTATTTCCATTCCGGGTTCTTTGTCTTTCGGGTTTTCGTCGTTTTGTTGTGTGAGTGTGTGGCATTCATTCATATCATGTAGACATGTGCATCGCATTGCATTTGTGTTATCGGTTGCATCCGGTTCCGCGTGTTTCTTCCCGTTGTCCGTTTCGCGTTCCGGAGCTCCCTCACGTGTCCGTGACGTCCCGTAGGCCTACTTTGTTGTTCGGGCGTTTAACGTTACCGGTGTGCCGCGAGGTTGTTGTCTGTGTTGTTGTTTTGTTGTGTGCAACCCGCCTCTCAAATCTCGTCTCGTTTGGACTCCGTTGACTTTCTTATCCGTTGTTCGTGTGGGTCCGAAGTGCCTTCACTTCGTGTCCCAGAAACACCCCTACTGCAGTCTTTTATCTCCTGCTAGGCCTTTTAAATCTATCCCTGCGATCGGATCCGTCGGATCGCGATCGGAGGGCTCCTAGCGCCCCTAAATTCCCCCCTAACCCTAAACCCTGCTATATATTAGACCCTAGTCTAATTTTAGCATCTAGCTTCTTCTCCACCCTCACCCCCTCCATTTTTTCAGATCCACCAACCCCCTCTTCCACTTAGCAGATTTCCTCCCGAAGGAAAGAAAAATCTGCCTGAAATCTTCCTCGAGCGCCGTCCGCGCCGCCTCTCCCTTCGATCTGGCCAGCAGGGTCAACGCCCTCTGCCAGTCGATCGGATCGACCCAGGCCGCGCCGGCTCCCTCGCCTCGGGCGACCGCGTCGACCTCCGCTTCGAGCCCAGTCGCCAACTGGACCACTTGGCCGCCAGGGAGACCGCGTCGTCGCCTCCCGCTTCGGGCCCGTAGGTCCCCACATCATCGCCTGAGCCCAGCCTCCCTCCTGGCCTTCCAGCGCCAGGCCCGTCCCCCGTTCGGGACCACTTCACCGGGCTGAGCCGCACCGGGCCAGCGCCCCCCCTCAGCTGGGCCGCCGCGCGCCAGGTCGGCCGCCTCCGCAGCCGGGCGATCTGGCCCGTACTCCGCAGCGCGGGACTCCACCCCCCCTCCAGGCCGGCCGCTTGGCCCACTCCCCGCCCGGACCGCGCCGCGCGCCAGGCCGGGCCTCTTCCTCCAGCCGCGTGGGCCGCCGCCGGGCCCCGCGCGCCCGGATCCGCCAGATCCGCCGGCCCGAAGCCCGAGTTGACTTTGATCCAGATCCAGATCTGAGGTTGACTCCCCACTCCTAAGTCCCTGTTTTGTTAATCTCTGATGCTATGTTTGACCTGCTCTAACTTTTTGCCTGTTGCTCCGTTTCGCGCGTATGATATGTCCAGACGTTCGTGGAGACTTGCTCTACGTTTTACCTGTTGTTGTCATGCATGTTAGAGATCATCTAGGTGCTTGTTTTGCTGTTACAAGAGTGCATCATGATATAAACTGCTGTTATGTGATGTTTTTATGTCAACTTTGCCATGTGATATCTTTTAGCTCGTTTGTCCGAATGATGCAAATGACATGTCCACGTGTTCGTCTTGCCATGCTCTACATGTTGTATGTGATAGGTTGCATGGTAGATTTATTATTGCCTTGTTATCATCGTTGCAAAGTGCCATGTGGCTGTGATGTTATTTCACTTGTTATGAAATGCCATCTTGTTGAGCTCGTTGCTATCGTTGTGCTTACCTACATGAAGCATGCTTGTGTGTTTCGGGATCACCTTCATGTGTACTTTGATGAGGTGCTTACCCTTTGCCATGATTAGTTTCAAGGTGACTTAAACATGCTCTTTTATATGCCATGATGATATTGCTGTTTTAGGACTTAGTGGTTTTTCACTAAGTCTGAAATCTGTAACGTTCCGATGCCATGTTCGTGTGATGTTCTAGGACAAAGCATGATAGTTTTGGAGTGGATTTTGATTGTTCCTTGTAGTATATATTGTTTTCTTTCCATTCATGTCCTCACATGTCCATTTAAGTGGCTGTAGCATGTTTATCTTTTGCTCCAAAGTTTCAATAAAAATCTGCTGCGAGAATTTTATTGTCAAGTTCAATATGTCCAAGATCATTGCTATTGATCCGTGACTCCGTTGGGGGTGCACCTTGGACTTAGTTTCTGTTCTATATGTCTAGTTTGTGTTCATGTCCTTTGCCATGTTGTTTGGGTGCTGTAGCTCAATTATTTTGACCTCCGAAGATGCTATGTTGCTGTAATTTTCAGCTTTCGCTCAAATCTTGTTTCGGGCATAACTTTTAGCCCGTAACTCCGATTTCAGCGAATCTTATATCAAACTTGATTGATTTTCTGTGTAGATTAATAATATCAGATTGTTATCATGTTTTGAGGTTATTTGCTTGAGTGATATTTTCCGTGCTCCGTGTGCATCCTTAGTGCATCCATCATGCATTCATCTTTTCCGAGTGCGCATTGCATCTTATTGATTTGTGCTTGGTGTGATTGTTTTGTTTAGAGCCGGGAGCTGAGACCGAGTACGAGGTTGAGCACGAGGTTTCCAACGAGGTTGAGCACGAGGACCCTTCTTACGATCCGAACGACTTCTCTTCAGGCAAGATGACCGAACCCCGATAACATTACTATCTTTGCCTATTGCTAGTAGTCTCGATCTATAGTTTTGCCTCGATGCCCATGATCTTCTTGTCAGCCTCCTACTTGTAAACCATTGCCATGTTTAACCAACCTACATATGCAAACCGTTGCTTGGCTAAGTACGCTTCGCTCAGCCCTTCTTATAGCATTGCTAGTTGCAGGTGAAGATCGAAGATGCTTGCTTCATGATGAAGTTTGGTTGGGTTATATCACACTATATAAATGCTTTAAAATGAAATCATCTATATATTGGCAAGGGTGGAAGGCTAAGCCTTTTGCTTGGCGATTTGTTCCACTCATGCCGTTAGGAACCGTATAAACCGGTGTTATGTTCCTTGATTATGCGTTCCTAACACGGTTGGGGTGTATGGGACCCCCTCGATAAACCGCTAAGTGCTAAGTATTTTCCAGCAAGTCCCAACCTTGGTACTATTTGCCTAAACAACTAAAACTTTCCGAGGGAGTAATTAACCCGAGGCTTAATTAATTCAACCCCCCTGGGCCAGTGCTCGACTTGAGTGTTGGTCCAAACTAGAGCCACTTGCGGATACCACCCGGTTCGCTGGGATCTTCGGTATCTGTACGTACTGCTCATCCGGACGTGTCCTGAGACCTAGATACGCGCGGCTACTATCAGGGTGTCGACACGCCGGGAGGATTTGCTGGATTAGCCTTACCTTAGCTCGGTATATCTTGAGCACGGGATTCCGAGAATACTCCGGTCTTCCCACTTTGGAGTTGTGACTCCGCGGATCGTGGGCTTGTAATGGGTCAAGTTGGAACACCCCTGCAGGGTTTGAACTTTCGAAAGCCGTGCCCGCGGTTATGTGGCAGATGGGAGCTTGTTAATTCCGGTTGTAGAAAACTTGACACAATGTTTCTAATACACTACCAGCGTGTGTTCCGTGACTGTCAATTTCCGAATAGGGATTCGGGAGTTGAACACGGAGGGGTTATGCTTGTTGAGCTTGTAGCTAGGATCACTTCGTGATCACTTCTCGCCGAGGCCTTCTCTTCTCGCTCTCACTTACGTAAGCTAGATGCTAGTTGCTGCTGCAGACACTTATTCTTTTCTTCAGCCTTATCCTCACCCAAAGGCTTTGATAGTCTTGTTACCCGGTAACGGGATTGCTGAGTCCTTTGTGGCTCACAGTTACTTCACACACCAGATGCAGGTCCAGCTGTGAGCTATCCAGGTGATGGCACCGAGCTGGATTGGGAGTTCGACGAGGAGCGTAGTCGGTACTATGTGCGATACCCGGATGATCAGTAGTGGAGACTCTTACTAGGATTCGATCCGCCTGTGGTTTATTTATCTAAGTTTGGTACTTTGACATTTGGCTTTTGCCCTTAGAGGGTTGTGATGTTCTTAATGTATGATGTTTGAGTCTTGTACTGTAATTCTGTGACGTGGCGAGTGTAAGCCAACTATTTTCTGTTTACTATCCCCTCTTTTACATGAGTTGTGCGAAGATTACCAAACTTGAGATCATTCTAGGATGGATTTATGCCTTTAAGTCGTGCCTCGACACGTAGGAGGTATAACTCCATCCTGGGCATTACAGCGGCCCGGACCGACCTTACACGTACGCTTACGTGAGACTGGTTCCACCGACAGACATGCACTAGATGCATAAGGTGGCTGGCGGGTGTCTGTCTCTCCCACTTTAGTCGGATCGGATTCGATGAACAGGGTCCTTATGAAGGGTAAATAGAAATTGACAAATCACGTTGTGGTTTTGGCGTAGGTAAGAAACGTTCTTGCTAGAAAACCTATAGAAGCTACGTAAAACTTGCAACAACAATTAGAGGTCGTCTAACTTGTTCTTGCAGCATGTGCTATGTGATATGGTATGGCCAAGAAAGATGTGATGAATGATATATGTGATGTATGAGATTGATCATGTTCTTGTAATAGGGAATCACGACTTGCATGTCGATGAATTTGACAACCGACAGGAGCCATAGGAGTTGTCTTAATTATTGTATGACCTGCGTGTCACTGAATAACGCCATGTAATTACTTTACTTTATTGCTAAACGTTAGCCATAGTAGTAGAAGTAATAGTTGGCGTGACAACTTCATGAAGACACAATGATGGAGATCATGATGATGGAGATCATGGTGTCGAGCCGGTGACAAAGATGATCATGGTGCCCCGAAGATGGAGATCGAAGGAGCAAGATGATATTGGCCATATCATGTCACTTTAATTGATTGCATGTGATGTTTATCATGTTTATGCATCTTGTTTACTTAGAACGACGGTAGTAAATAAGATGATCTCTCACTAAAATTTCAAGAATTGTGTTCCCCCTAACTGTGCACCGTTGCTAAGGATCGTTGTTCCGAAGCACCACGTGATGATCGGGTGTGATAGGTTCTAACGTTCGCATACAACGGGTGTAAGCCAGATTTACACACGCAACACACTTAGGGTTCACTTGACGAGCCTAGCATGTACAGACATGGCCTCGGAACACGGAAGACCGAAAGGTCGAACACGAGTCGTATAGAAGATACGATCAACATGAAGATGTTCACCGTTGATGACTAGTCCGTCTCACGTGATGATCGGACACGGGCTAGTCGATTCGGATCATGTATCACTTAGACGACTAGAGAGATGTCAATCTGAGTGGGAGTTCGTTAAAATTTGATTAAGATGAACTTAATTATCATGAACTTAGTCTAAAATCTTTACAATATGTCTTGTAGATCAAATGGCCCACGCTCATGTCACCCTCAACTTCAACGCGTTCCTAGAGAAATCCAAGCTGAAAGACGATGGTAGCAACTACACGGACTGGGTCCGTAACCTGAGGATCATCCTCATAGCTGCCAAGAAAACTTATGTCCTAGATGCACCGCTAGGTGACACTCCCGCCCCGGCAAACCAAGATGTTATGAACGCTTGGCAGTCGCGTTGTGATGATTACTCCCTGGTTCAGTGCGGCATGCTTTACAACTTAGAATCGGGGCTCCAAAAGCGTTTTGAGCACCACAGGGCATATGAGATGTTCCAAGAGCTGAAAATGGTTTTCCAGGCTCATGCCCCAGTCGAGAGATATGACGTCTCTGACGCATTCTACAACTGTAAGATGGAGGAAAACAGTTCTGCCAGTGAGCACATCCTCAAGATTTCTGGGTTGCACAACCGCTTGTCTCAGTTGGGAATGAATCTCCCAAACGAAGCGGTCGTTGACAGAATCCTCCAGTCGCTCCCACCAAGCTACAAGAGCGTCGTGTTGAACTTCAATATGCAGGGGATGGAGAAGTCCATTCCCGAGGTGTATTCGATGCTGAAATCAGCGGAGGTGGATATCAAGAAAGAACATCAAGTGTTGATGGTCAATAAAACCACAAAGTTCAAGAAGGGCAAGGGTAAGAAGAACTTCAAGAAGGACGGTAAGGGAGTTGCCGCGCCCGGTAAGCCAGTTACCGGGAAGAAGCCAAAGTATGGACCCAAGCCTGAGACAGAGTGCTTTTATTGCAAGGGAACGGGTCACTGGAAGCGGAACTGCCCCAAATACTTAGCGGACAAGAAGGCCGGCAACGTCAAAGGTATATGTGATATACATGTTATTGATGTGTACCTTACCAGCGCTCGTAGTAGCTCCTGGGTATTTGATACCGGTGCAGTTGCTCATATTTGTAACTCTAAGCAGGAGTTGCGGAATAAGCGGAGACTGGCGAAGGACGAGGTGACGATGCGCGTCGGGAATGGTTCCAAGGTCGATGTGATCGCTGTCGGCACGCTGCCTCTACATCTACCCTTGGGATTAGTTTTAAACCTCAATAATTGTTATTTAGTACGACCTTTGAGCATGAACATTGTATCTGGATCTTGTCTTATGCGAGATGGCTACTCATTTAAATCTGAGAATAATGGTTGTTCTATTTATTTGAGAGATATGTTTTATGGTCATGCCCCGCTGGTCAATGGTTTATTTTTGATGAATCTCGATCGTGATGATACACATATTCATAGTGTGAATGCCAAAAGATGTAAAGTTGATAATGATAGTCCCACATATTTGTGGCATTGCCGCCTTGGTCATATTGGTGTCAAATGTATGAAGAAGTGATACGTCCAAAACGTATCTATAATTTCTGCTTGCTCCATGCCTCTTTTGTGTGATATTGCTATGATATTTATACACTTCCATACACTTTTGATCATATTTGGACTAACATATTAACTCAGTGCACCCCAGTGCCAGTTTCTGTTTTCTGCTGTTTTTGTATTTCAGGTTTTCCCATTACGTAAACTCTGCATGTTTCCGACCATCAATTCTGAGTGGCGATATAACTTCCATGCCTGATTCAATGTTGCTTTGTCGCTCTGCATGATTATGACCGTCATTGCTCTTTTAGTTGGTCGCTCCCAGTCTTTTGCTAACCTTCGCCTGTACTAAGCGGACTGACTGCTTGTGCATCCAAAATCCTTTAAACCAGTTATGCCATATGAGTCCACCATACGTACCAATACATGGTATTTACCTGCCATTCCTAACGAAGACTTTCATGTACCATCTCGAAATCATTCAAAAAAAACATTTCTCTTTTGTGCCTCTCTTTTAGCTCATGAGGAAGTAGTAGTTAATTCATGATCTTTTTAAGTTGGACAAGCTTCACCCCGGGATTGCATGTCTAATGTGCAAACCCATAATACGAGAAGGAACTGGCATAGAGCGCGCCCGGCTCATTAAAAAATTATACAACAAACAAACCCTCCTTCACGCTTTGTTCATGAGAAATCAGAAAACTTTGGCAGTGATAAACAAAGGAGATTAAGAGGATGTGATTGTTGGGGAACGTAGTATTTTAAAATTTTCCTACGATCACGCAAGATCTATCTACTAGATGCATAGCAACGAGAGGGGAGAGTGTGTCTAGGGCAGTTCCACTTTGCCATCCTTCTTATCCCATTTCGAGTTACTACTCTTTGGCAATTGAACCAATATCAAATACCGATGGGTTGCTATGAACACTAGTAAAATACACATCAATAATCTGTATATCAAATATACCTTTGTTCACTTTGCCATCCTTCTTATCCGCCAAATATCTAGGGCAGTTCCACTTCTAGTGACCATTTCCTTTGCAGTAGAAGCACTTGTTTCAGGCTTGAGTTTAGCTTTGGGTTTCTTCACGGGAGTGACAACTTGCTTGTCATTCTTCTTGAAGTTCCCCTTCTATCCCTTTGCCCTTTACTTGAAACAAGTGGTCTGGTTAACCATCAACACTTGATGCTCTTTCTTGAATTCTACCTTCGCCGATTTCAGCATCGTGAAGAGCTCGGGAATTACTTTCGTCATCCCTTGCATATTATAGTTCATCACGAAGTTCTACTAACTTGGTGATAGTGTCTAGAGAACTTTGTCAATTACTATCTTATCTGGAAGATTAACTCCCATTTGATTCAAGCAATTGTACTACCCAGACAATCTGAGCACATGCTCACTGGTTGAGCTATTCTCCTCCATCTTGTAGGCAAAGTACTGTCAGAGGTCTTATACCTCTCGACACGGGCATGAGTATGAAATACTAATTTCAACTCTTGGAACATCTCATATGCTCCGTGGCGTTTCAAAACATTTTTGAAGTCCCGGTTATAAGCCGTAAAGCATGGTGCACTAAACTATCAAGTAGTCATCATATCGAGCTTTTGTCAAAACGTTCATAACGTCTACATCTGCTCCTGCAATAGGTCTGTCACCTAGCGGTGCATCAAGGACATAATTCTTCTGTGCAGCAATGAGGATAATCCTCAGATCACGGAACAATTCCGCATCATTGCTACTAACATCTTTCAACTTGGTTTTCTCTAGGAACATATGAAAAATAAACGGGGAGCAACATCGCGAGCTATTGATCTACAACATAGATATGCTAATACTACCAGGACTAACTTCATGATAAATTAAAGTTCAATTTAATCATATTACTTAAGAACTCCCACTTAGATAGACATCCCTCAGGTCATCTAAATGATCACGTGATCCAAATCAACTAAACCATGTCCGATCATCACGTGAGATGGAGTAGTTTCAATGGTGAACATCTTATGTTGATCATATCTACTATATGATTCACGCTCGACCTTTCGGTCTCCAGTGTTCCGAGGCCATATCTGCATATGCTAGGCTCGTCAAGTTTAACCAGAGTATTTTGCGTGTGCAAAACTGGCTTACACCCGTTGTATTTGAACGTAGAGCTTATCACACCCGATCATCACGTGGTGTCTCGGCACGACGAACTTTCGCAACGGTGCATACTCAGGGAGAACAATTATACCTTGAAATTTAGTAAGGGATCATCTTATAATGCTACCGTCGTTCTAAGCAAAATAAGAAGCATAATAAGATAAACATCACATGCAATCAAAATATGTGACATGATATGGCCATCATCATCTTGTGCTTTTGATCTCCATCTCCAAAGCACCTTCATGATCACCTTCGTCACCGGCGCGACACCTTGATCTCCATCGTAGCATCGTTGTCGTCTCGCCAACTATTGCTTCTACGACTATCGCTACCGCTTAATGATAAAGTAAAGCAATTACATGGCGATTGCATTTCATACAATAAAGCGACAACCATATGGCTCCTGCCAGTTGCCGATAACATTACAAAACATGATCATCTCATACAAAACCGTATAACTCATCATGTCTTGACCATATCACATCACAACATGCCCTGCAAAAACAAGTTAGACGTCCTCTACTTTGTTGTTGCAAGTTTTACGTGGCTGCTACGGGCTTAGCAAGAACCGTTCTTACCTACGCATAAAAAACCACAACGATGTTTCGTCAAGTATGTGCTGTTTTAACCTTCACAAGGACCGGGCGTAGCCACACTTGATTCAGCTAAAGTGAGAGAGACAGACACCCGCCAGTCACCATTAAGCAACGAGTGCTCGTAACGGTGAAACCAGTCTCGCGTAAGCGTACGCGTAATGCCGGTCCGGGCCGCTTCATCTCACAATACCGCCGAAGCAAAGTATGACATGCTGGTAAGCAGTATGACTAGCATCGCCCACAACTCATTGTGTTCTACTCATGCATATCATCTACGTATAGACCTGGCTCATGATGCCACTGTTGGGGAACGTAGTATTTTAAAATTTTCCTACGATCACGCAAGATCTATCTACTAGATGCATAGCAACGAGAGGGGAGAGTGTGTCTACGTACCCTCGTAGACCGGGAGCGGAAGCGTCAAGTGATGCGGTTGATGTTGTCGAACTTCTTCGCGATCCAACCGATCAAGCACCGAACGTACGGCACCTCCGCGTTCAGCACACGTTCAGCTTGATGACGTCCCACGAGCTCTTGATCCAGTTGAGCTTCACGGGAGAGTTTCGTCAGCACGACGGCGTGGTGACGGATATGATGTATTCACCGGCGCAGGGCTTCGCCTAAGCACTGCAATGGTATGACCGAGGTGTGTTTCTGTGGAGGGGGGCACCGCACACGGCTAAAACAATTCAACTTGTGTGTCTTTGGGTGCCCCCCTGCCCCCGTATATAAAGGAGCAAGGGGGGAGGCCGGCCGGCCCTCCTATGGTGCGGCTAGGGGTGCAATCCTACTAGGAATAGGATTGCAATCCTATTCCTAGTAGGAACTACCAAAGAAGGAAGAGAGGGAAAGGAAAAAGGAGGGAGAGGTGGCGCCCCCCAATCCTGGTCCAACTAGGATCCCTTAGGTGGGGCGCCGGCCAGCCCCTATGGGCTGCACCTCTCTTTCCCTTAAGGCCCACTATGGACCATCCCCCTTCGTAGGGGGCTCCGGTAACCCCCTCCGGCAATCCCGTTAAATCCGAAACTTTTCCGGAACACTTCCGGTGTCCGAATATAGTCGTCCAATATATCAATCTTTATGTCTCGGACATTCCGAGACTCCTCGTCATGTCCGTGATCTCATCTGGGACTCCGAACTACCTTCGGTACATCAAAACTCATAAACTCATAATACCGATCGTCATCAAACGTTAAGCGTGCGGACCCTACGGGTTCGAGAACTATGTAGACATGACCGAGACTCATCTCCGGTCAATAACCAATAGCGGAACCTGGATGTTCATATTGGCTCCTACATATTCTACGAAGATCTCTTATCGGTCAAACCGCATAACAACATACGTTGTTCCTTTTGTCATCGGTATGTTACTTGCCCGAGATTCGATCGTTGGTATCTCTATACCTAGTTCAATCTCGTTACCGGCAAGTCTCTTTACTCGTTCCGTAACACATCATCTCGTGACTAACTCATTAGTCTTTTGCTTGCAAGGCTTATTATGATGTGTGTTACCAAGAGGGCCCAGAGATACCTCTCCGACACTCGGAGTGACAAATCCTAATCTTGATCTATGCCAACACCACGAATACTTTCGGAGACACCTGTAGAGCATCTTTATGATCACCCAGTTACGTTGTGACGTTTGATGGCACACAAGGTGATCCTACGGTATTCGGGAGTTGCATAATCTCATAGTCATAGGAACATGTATAAGTCATGAAGAAAGCAATAGCAGTAAAACTAAACGATCATAGTGCTATGCTAACAGATGGATCTTGTCCATCACATCATTCTCCTAATGATGTGATCCCGTTGATCAAATGACAGCTCATGTCTATGGTTAGGAAACATAACCATCTTTGATCAATGAGCTAGTCTAGTAGAGGCATACTAGGGACACTCTGTTTTGTCTATGTATTCACACATGTACTAAGTTTCCGGTTAATACAATTCTAGCATGAATAATAAACATTTATCATGATATAAGGAAATATAAATAACAACTTTATTATTGCCTCTAGGGCATATTTCCTTCAGTCTCCCACTTGCACTAGAGTCAATAATCTAGCTCACATCTCCATGTGATTTAATACCGATAGTTCACATCGTTATGTGAATAACACCGATAGTTCACATCACCATGTGACCAACACCCAAAGGGTTTACTAGAGTCAATAATCTAGTTCACATCGCTATGTGATTAATACCCAAGAGTAATACGGTGTGATCATGTTTTGCTTGTGAGAGAAGTTTAGTCAACGGGTCTGTCACATTCAGATCCATATGTATTTCGCAAATTTCTATGTCTACAATGCTCTGCATGGAGCTACTCTAGCTAATTGCTCCCACTTTCAATACGCATCGGCGTAACCCTTTACGACGAACTTTTTATCACCTCCATAATCGAGAAACATTTCCTTAGTCATCCAATTACTAAGGATAATTTTGACCGCTGTACAGTGATCTACTCCTGGATCACTATTGTACCTCCCTGTCAAACTCATGGCAAGGTACACAACGTGTTTTGTACACAACATGGCATACTTTATAGAACCTATGGCTGAGGCATAGGGAATGACTTTCATTCTCTATATTTTTCTGCCGTGGTCTGGCTTTGAGTCTTACTCAACTTCACACCTTACAAGTCAGGCAAGAACTCCTTCTTTGACTGATCCATTTTGAACTACTTCAAAATCTTATCAAGGTATGTACTCATCGAAAGTCTTATCAAGCGTCTTGATCTATCTCTATAGATCTTGATGCCCAATATGTAAGCAGCTTCACCAAGGTCTTTTTTTGAAAAACTCCTTTCAAACACTCCTTTATGCTTTCCAGAAAATTCTACATCATTTCCGATCGACAATATGTCATTCACATATACTTATCAGAAAGGTTGTAGTGCTCCCACTCACTTCTTGTAAATACAGGCTTCACCGCAAGTCTGTATAAATCTATATGCTTTGATCAACTTATCAAAGCGTATATTCCAACTCCGAGATGCTTGCACCAGTCCATAGGTGGATCGCTGGAGCTTGCACATTTTGTTAGCACTTTTAGGATTGACAAAACCTTCTAGTTGCATCATATACAAGTCTTCTTTAATAAATTCATTAAAGAATGCAGTTTTGTTATCCATTTGCCAGATTTCATAAAATGCGGCAATTACTAACATGATTCGGACAGACTTAAGCATCGCTACGGGTGAGAAAGTCTCATCGTAGTCAACTCCTTGAACTTGTCGAAACCCTTTCGCAACAAGTCGAGCTTTGTAAACAATAACATTACCGTTTGCGTCGGTCTTCCTCTTGAAGATCCATTTATTTTTGATGGCTTGCCGATCATCGGGCAAGTCAACCAAAGTCCATACTTTGTTCTAATACATGGATCCCATCTCAGATTTCATGGTCTCAAGCCATTTTGCGGAATCTGGGCTCATCATCGCTTCCTCATAGTTCGTAGGTTCATCATGGTCTAGTAACATGACTTCCAGAACTAGGTTGCCGTACTACTCTGGTGCGGAACGAACTCTGGTCGATCTACGAAGTTCAGCAGAAACTTGATCTGAAGTTTCATGATCATCATCATTAGCTTCCTCACTAATTGGTGTAGGAATCACTGGAACGAGTTTCTGTGATGTACTACCTTTCCAATTCGGGAGAAGGTACAATTACCTCATCAAGTTCTACTTTCCTCCCACTCACTTCTTTCGAGAGAAACTCCTTCTCTAGAAAGGATCCACTCTTAGCAACAAAGACCTTGCCTTAGGATCTGTGATAGAAGGTGTACCCAACAGTTTCTTTTTGGGTATCCTATGAAGATTTATTTCTCCGATTTGGGTTCGAGCTTATCATGTTGAAACTTTTTCACATAAGCATCGCAGTGCCAAACTTAAAGAAATGACAGCTTAGGTTTCTCGTCAAACCATAGTTCATACGGTGTCATCTCCACGGATTTAGATGGTGCCCTATTTAACATGAATGTAGCTGTCTCTAATGCATAACCCCAAAAGCGATAGTAGTAGATCGGTAAGAGACATCATCGATCGCACCATATCTAATAAAGTACGATTATGATGTTCGGACACACCATTACACTATGGTGTTCCAGATGGCGTGAGTAGTGAAACTATTTCACATTGTTTTTACTGAAGGCCAAACTCGCTAACTCAAATATTTTACCTCTACGATCATATCGTAGAAACTCTTATTTTCTTGTTACGATGATTCTCCACTTCACTATGAAATTCTTTGAACTTTTCAAATGTTTCAGACTTGTGCTTCATTAAGTAGATATACCCATATCTGCTCAAATCATCAGTGAAGGTCAGAAAATAATGATACCCGCCGCGAGCTTCAACACTCATTGGTCCACATACATCTGTATGTATGATTTCCAACAAATCTGTTGCTCGCTCCATAGTTCCGGAGAACAGAGTTTTAGTCATCTTGCCCATGAGGCATGGTTCGCAAGCACCAAGTGATTCATAATCAAGTGATTCCAAAAGTCCATCACTATGGAGTTTCTTCATGCGCTTTACACCAATATGACCTAAACGGCAGTGCCACAAATACGTTGCACTATCATTATTAACCTTGCATCTTTTGGCTTCAATATTATGAATATGTGTATCACCACGATCGAGATCCAACAAACCATTTTCATTGGGTGTATGACCATAGAAGGTTTTATTCATGTAAACAGAACAACAATTATTCTCTAACTTACATGAATAACCGTATTGCAATAAACATGATCAAATCATATTCATGCTCAACACCAAATAACACTTATTTAGGTTCAACACTAATCCCGAAAGTACAGGGAGTGTGCGATGATGATCATATCAATCTTGGAACTACTTCCAATACACATCGTCACTTCATCCTTTAACTAGTTTCTGTTCATTATGCAACTCCCATTTCGAGTTACTACTCTTTGGCAACTGAACCAATATCAAATACCGAGGGGTTGCTATGAACACTAGTAAAATACACATCAATAATCTGTATATCAAATATACCTTTGTTCACTTTGCCATCCTTCTTATCCGCCAAATATCTAGGGCAGTTCCACTTCTAGTGACCATTTCCTTTGCAGTAGAAGCACTTGTTTCAGGCTTGAGTTTAGCTTTGGGTTTCTTCACGGGAGTGACAACTTGCTTGTCATTCTTCTTGAAGTTCCCCTTCTATCCCTTTGCCCTTTACTTGAAACAAGTGGTCTGGTTAACCATCAACACTTGATGCTCTTTCTTGATTTCTACCTTCGCCGATTTCAGCATCGTGAAGAGCTCGGGAATTACTTTCGTCATCCCTTGCATATTATAGTTCATCACGAAGTTCTACTAACTTGGTGATAGTGTCTAGAGAACTTTGTCAATTACTATCTTATCTGGAAGATTAACTCCCATTTGATTCAAGCAATTGTACTACCCAGACAATCTGAGCACATGCTCACTGGTTGAGCTATTCTCCTCCATCTTGTAGGCAAAGTACTGTCAGAGGTCTTATACCTCTCGACACGGGCATGAGTATGAAATACTAATTTCAACTCTTGGAACATCTCATATGCTCCGTGGCGTTTCAAAACATTTTTGAAGTCCCGGTTATAAGCCGTAAAGCATGGTGCACTAAACTATCAAGTAGTCATCATATCGAGCTTTTGTCAAAACGTTCATAACGTCTACATCTGCTCCTGCAATAGGTCTGTCACCTAGCGGTGCATCAAGGACATAATTCTTCTGTGCAGCAATGAGGATAATCCTCAGATCACGGAACAATTCCGCATCATTGCTACTAACATCATTCAACTTGGTTTTCTCTAGGAACATATGAAAAATAAACGGGGAGCAACATCGTGAGCTATTGATCTACAACATAGATATGCTAATACTACCAGGACTAACTTCATGATAAATTAAAGTTCAATTTAATCATATTACTTAAGAACTCCCACTTAGATAGACATCCCTCAGGTCATCTAAATGATCACGTGATCCAAATCAACTAAACCATGTCCGATCATCACGTGAGATGGAGTAGTTTCAATGGTGAACATCTTATGTTGATCATATCTACTATATGATTCACGCTCGACCTTTCGGTCTCCAGTGTTCCGAGGCCATTTCTGCATATGCTAGGCTCGTCAAGTTTAACCCGAGTATTTTGCGTGTGCAAAACCGGCTTACACCCGTTGTATTTGAACGTAGAGCTTATCACACCCGATCATCACGTGGTGTCTCGGCACGACGAACTTTCGCAACGGTGCATACTCAGGGAGAACAATTATACCTTGAAATTTAGTAAGGGATCATCTTATAATGCTACCGTCGTTCTAAGCAAAATAAGAAGCATAATAAGATAAACATCACATGCAATCAAAATATGTGACATGATATGGCCATCATCATCTTGTGCTTTTGATCTCCATCTCCAAAGCACCTTCATGATCACCTTCGTCACCGGCGCGACACCTTGATCTCCATCGTAGCATCGTTGTCGTCTCGCCAACTATTGCTTCTACGACTATCGCTACCGCTTAGTGATAAAGTAAAGCAATTACATGGCGATTGCATTTCATACAATAAAGCGACAACCATATGGCTCCTGCCAGTTGCCGATAACATTACAAAACATGATCATCTCATACAAAATTGTATAACTCATCATGTCTTGACCATATCACATCATAACATGCCCTGCAAAAACAAGTTAGACGTCCTCTACTTTGTTGTTGCAAGTTTTACGTGGCTGCTACGGGCTTAGCAAGAACCGTTCTTACCTACGCATAAAAAACCACAACGATGTTTCGTCAAGTATGTGTTGTTTTAACCTTCACAAGGACCGGGCGTAGCCACACTTGATTCAGCTAAAGTGAGAGAGACAGACACCCGCCAGTCACCTTTAAGCAACGAGTGCTCGTAACGGTGAAACCAGTCTCGCGTAAGCGTACGCGCAATGTCGGTCCGGGCCGCTTCATCTCACAATACCGCCGAAGCAAAGTATGACATGCTGGTAAGCAGTATGACTAGTATCGCCCACAACTCATTGTGTTCTACTCGTGCATATCATCTACGTATAGACCTGGCTCATGATGCCACTGTTGGGGAACGTAGTATTTTAAAATTTTCATACGATCACGCAAGATCTATCTACTAGATGCATAGCAACGAGAGGGGAGAGTGTGTCTACGTACCCTCGTAGACCGGGAGCGGAAGCGTCAAGTGATGCGGTTGATGTTGTCGAACTTCTTCGCGATCCAACCGATCAAGCACCGAACGTACGGCACCTCCGCGTTCAGCACACGTTCAGCTTGATGACGTCCCACGAGCTCTTGATCCAGTTGAGCTTCACGGGAGAGTTTCGTCAGCACGACGGCGTGGTGACGGATATGATGTATTCACCGGCGCAGGGCTTCGCCTAAGCACTGCAATGGTATGACCGAGGTGTGTTTCTGTGGAGGGGGGCACCGCACACGGCTAAAACAATTCAACTTGTGTGTCTTTGGGTGCCCCCTGCCCCCGTATATAAAGGAGCAAGGGGGGAGGCCGGCCGTCCCTCCTATGGTGCGGCTAGGGGTGCAATCCTACTAGGAATAGGATTGCAATCCTATTCCTAGTAGGAACTACCAAAGAAGGAAGAGAGGGAAAGGAAAAAGGAGGCAGAGGTGGCGCCCCCCAATCCTAGTCCAACTAGGATCCCTTAGGTGGTGCGCCGGCCAGCCCCTATGGGTTGCCTCTCTCTTTCCCTTAAGGCCCACTATGGACCATCCCCCTTCGTAGGGGGCTCCAGTAACCCCCTCCGGCAATCCCGTTAAATCCGAAACTTTTCCGGAACACTTCCGGTGTCCGAATATAGTCGTCCAATATATCAATCTTTATGTCTCGGACATTCCGAGACTCCTCGTCATGTCCGTGATCTCATCTGGGGCTCCGAACTACCTTCGGTACATCAAAACTCATAAACTCATAATATCGATCGTCATCAAACGTTAAGCGTGCGGACCCTACGGGTTCGAGAACTATGTAGACATGACCGAGACTCATCTCCGGTCAATAACCAATAGCGGAACCTGGATGTTCATATTGGCTCCTACATATTCTACGAAGATCTTTTATCGGTCAAACCGCATAACAACATACGTTGTTCCTTTTGTCATCGGTATGTTACTTGCCCGAGATTCGATCGTCGGTATCTCTATACCTAGTTCAATCTCGTTACCGGCAAGTCTCTTTACTCGTTCCGTAACACATCATCTCGTGACTAACTCATTAGTCTTTTGCTTGCAAGGCTTATTATGATGTGTGTTACCGAGAGGGCCCAGAGATACCTCTCCGACACTCGGAGTGACAAATCCTAATCTTGATCTATGCCAACACCACGAATACTTTCGGAGACACCTGTAGAGCATCTTTATGATCACCCAGTTACGTTGTGACGTTTGATAGCACACAAGGTGATCCTACGGTATTCGGGAGTTGCATAATCTTATAGTCATAGGAACATGTATAAGTCATGAAGAAAGCAATAGCAGTAAAACTAAACGATCATTGTGCCATGCTAACGGATGGGTCTTGTCCATCACATCATTCTCCTAATGATGTGATCCCGTTGATCAAATGACAACTCATGTCTATGGTTAGGAAACATAACCATCTTTGATCAATGATCTAGTCTAGTAGAGGCATACTAGGGACACTCTGTTTTGTCTATGTATTCACACATGTACTAAGTTTCCGGTTAATACAATTCTAGCATGAATAATAAACATTTATCATGATATAAGGAAATATAAATAACAACTTTATTATTGCCTCTAGGGCATATTTCCTTCAGTGATCGTCCTCATTCGGGAGCCGTTCCTCGAAACTTGTCCAACTCAAGAAGTGATTGAGTTATCTGCTAGCATTCGTTGACGAAATATGCATATTCTAAAAAAATAATTATTACCTCTGTTTTTAAAACCAAGAGCTCTGGTACATGTTTAGTTCTTTGTTTCGGACCACGGGTTTTCAACCTTGCCAACAAAAGCCACGGTTCGAGAGTCTCCATCTTCTTTAAAGCACCAACTACTGAGAGCATGATTGTCATTCTGAGTGTAATGTGCATTGTCCCAAAGTAGCATTGTCTTTTGCATGATTATGATATCGTTTATTCTGAAATCATTGTGTCTAGTCGTCACTTAAACCTTGGAGGTGCCCCTGCATTTATGTTTTGCTTCACTAAAGGGGGCAAGCGAGATACCACTTTATCATACTTGCACACCATGCTCACTACAAATCTATTTGATGTTTCAGTATCATATTGTAAAACTTTCAGTTCTTTGTGATTTTCTCATGAGGCAACTTAATTACTAGAGATCCATTGTCTCAGTAAGCACTTGTCATGTGACTGTAAAAAGTCCTTATATGGTTAATAGCATGTCACCACAGAAATTATGCTTATTATCATTTACCTACTCGAGGACGAGCAGGAATTAAGCTTGGGGATGTTGATACGTCCAAAACGTATCTATAATTTCTGCTTGCTCCATGCCTCTTTTGTGTGATATTGCTATGATATTTATACACTTCCATACACTTTTGATCATATTTGGACTAACCTATTAACTCAGTGCACCCCAGTGCCAGTTTCTGTTTTCTGCTGTTTTTGTATTTCAGGTTTTCCCATTACGTAAACTGCCAGAAAAATTCCAGGAAAAATATATAAAAAA
>LR738710.1:867204699-867321876 GCA_902687465.1 Secale cereale
TTCGATTATGTTAATGTTGTTGGGAGTTGCCACTAGTGAAAGTATGAACCCTAGGCCTTGTTTCCACCATTGCAATACCATTTGTGCTCACGTTTACCACTTGTTTGCTTGCTGCACTTTTTATTACAGATTTATATTACTTTGTTTTGCCATCCATATCACTTGCCATTTAACATCTCTTCGCCGAACTAGTGCACCTATACATCTGACAAGTGTATTAGGTGTGTTGGGGACACAAGAGACTTCTTGTATCTTAGTTGCAGGGTTGCTTGAGAGAGACCATCTTCAACCTCTACTTCCCTGAGTTCGATAAACCTTAGGTCATCCACTTGAGGGAAATTGCTGCTGTCCTACAAACCTCTGCGCTTGGAGGCCCAACATAGTCTACAAGAGTAGAAGCGTGTGTAGACATCAAACTATTTCTGGCGCCGTTGCCGGGGAAGTGAGTGCTTGAAGGTATATCTTTAGATCTTGCAATTAAATCTTTTCGTTTCTTGTTTTTAGTTTCACTAGTTATGTTTATGGAAAACCGTAATATTGGATCGTTGCTTGTGGGAAGACGCCCCACACCTGTGGTGGTTGCTCCTCCCCCTACTGAAATTGTGCCCTATAAAATACCAGCTGGTATTATCGATTATGTTTTGGCTAATCGTTATGCAGGAGACAGACATCCCGGTGAACACTTGCTATATCTGTCACAACTATGTTCATTATTTAAGCTTGCAGGTGTATCAAGGGAGTTTGTCATGAGGAAATTATTGTTGGGGATCGTAGCAGAAAATCAAAATTTTTCCTACGCATCACCAAGATCTATCTATGGAGTAATCTAGCAACGAGCATAAAGGAGAGTGGATCTACATACCCTTGTAGATCGCGATGCGGAAGCGTTGCAAGAACGCGGATGAAGGAGTCGTACTCGCTGCGATTCAGATCGCGGTTGATTCCGATCTAAGCGCCGAACAACGGCGCCTCCGCGTTCAACACACGTGCAGCCCGATGACGTCTCCCACGCCTTGATCCAGCAAGGAGAGAGGGAGAGGTTGGGGAAGACTCCATCCAACAGCAGCACGACGGCGTGGTGGTGGTGGAGGAGCGCGGGACTCCAGCAGGGCTTCGCCAAGCACTGCGGGAGACGAGGAGGGAGAGGGGTAGGGCTGCGCCAAGAGGGAGACGTTCTCGTGTGTCTAGCAGCCCCAAAACCCCCACTATATATAGGGGAAGGGGAGGGGCTGTGCCCCCATCTAGGGTTCCCTCCCTAGGGGTGGCGGCAGCCCCCAAACCCATCTAGGGTGCGGCCAAGGGGGGGAGAGAGAGGGGGCGCCCTAGGGTGGGCCTTAAGGCCCATCTGGACCTAGGGTTTGCCCCCCTCCCACTCTCCATGCGCCTTGGACCTTGGTGGGGGGGCGCACCAGCCCACCTGGGGCTGGTCCCCTCCCACACATGGTCCACGCAGCCTTCTGGGGCTGGTGGCTGTTGGGGAACGTAGCATAAATCAAAAAATTTCTACGTCTTCACCAAGATCCAAGTATGGAGACATCTAGCAACGAGCAACTAAGAGTGCATCTACATACCGTTATGAAGATTGCGTGCGGAAGCTTTCAACGAAGCAAGGATGAAGTAGTCGTACTCTTCACGTTCTTCGTCACCGATGATCTAGCGCCGAACGGACGGCACCTCCGCGTTCAGCACACGTACGGTGCAGCAACGTCACCTCCTTCTTGATCCAGCAAGGGGGGAGGAGAAGTCGTCAGAGATCCGGCAGCACGACGGCGTGATGACGGATGCAGTGGAGATCGCAGCAGGGCTTCGCCGGGCTGCCCTGCAAAGGAGTTGGGAGGTGTGACGGGAGGGGGAGAGGCGCCAGGGCTGAGGTGCGGCTGCCCTCTCCCCCCCACATATATATAGGGGGCCAGGGGGGGTGCCAGCCCCTTGCAGATCCAATCTGCAAGGGGGGGCGGCGGCCAGGGAGGAGTCCCCCTCCCCCAAGGCAAGTGGTGGCCCCCCTCCCCTTAGGGTTTATCCCTAGGCGCAGGGGAGGTGGGCCTCCCTAGGTGGTGCGCTAGCCCTGAGGGCTGGACACATCCCCTTGCGGCCTAGGGGCCCCACCGGGAGGGGTGGCCCCACCCGGTGGACCCCCGGGGCCCCTCCGGTGGTCCCGGGACACTCCCGGTGACCCCCGGAGATCACCCGTTGGCCGAAACTGGACTTCCCATATATCAATATTTACCTCCGGACTATTCCAGAACTCCTCGTGACGTCCGGGATCACATCCGGGACTCCGAACAACTTTCGGGTTTCCACGTGCATTAATCTCTACGACCCTAGCGTTACCGAACCTTAAGTGTGTAGACCCTACGGGTTCGGGAGACACGTAGACATGACCGAGACCACTCTCCGGTCAATAACCAACAGCGGGATCTGGATACCCATGTTGGTTCCCACGTGTTCCTCGATGATCTTCATCGGATGAACCACCGTGTCAAGGATTCACTCAATCCCGTATGTTATTCCCTTTGTCCATCGGTACGGTACTTGCCCGAGATTCGATCGTCGGTATCTCCGATACCTTGTTCAATCTCGTTATGGCAAGTCTCTTTACTCGATCCGTAATCCATCATCCCGTGACTAACCACTTAGTCACATTGAGCTCATTATGATGATGACTTACCGAGTGGGCCCAGAGGTACCTCTCCGTCATACGGAGTGACAACATCCCAGTCTCGGTTCGTCCCAACTCAACAGACACTTTCGGAGATACCCGATGCGTACCTTTATAGCCACCCAGTTACGTTGTGATGGTTGGCACACCCAAAGCACTCCTACGGTATCCGGGAGTTGTACAACCTCATGGTCTAAGGAATAAATACTTGACACCGAAAAGCTTATGCATTACGAACTATACGATCTCTTGTTATGCTCAAGTTTGGGTCTTGTCCATCACATCATTCTCCTAATGATGTGATCCCGTTATCACCGACATCTCATGTCCATGGTCAGGAAACCATGACCATCTGTTGATCAACGAGCTGGCTACTAGAGGCCTACCAGGGACTCATTGTGATCTGTGTATTCACACATGTATCGCTGTTTCCGTACAATACAATTCAAGCATGAATAACAGACAATTATCATGAACAAGGAGATATAATAATAATGCTTTTATTATTGCCTCTAGGGCATATCTCCAACAGTGGCCCCACCTGGTGGACCCCCGGGACCCTCCCGGTGGTCCCGGTACATTACCGATAGCGCCCGAAACTTTTCCGGTGACCAAAACGGGACTTCCCATATATGAATCTTTACCTCCGGACCATTCCGGAACTCCTCGTGACATCCGGGATCTCATCCGGGACTCCGAACAACATTCAGTAACCGCGTACATACTTTCCCTATAACCTTAGCATCATCGAACCTTAAGTGTGTAGACCCTACGGGCTCGGGAACCATGTAGACATGACCGAGACAACTCTCCGGCCAATAACCAACAGCGGGATCTAGATACCCATGTTGGCTCCCACATGTTCCACGATGATATCATCAGATGAACCACGATGTCAAGGATTCAATCAATCCCGTATACGATTCCCTTTGTCTATCGGTATAGCACTTGCCCGAGATTCGATCGTCGGTATACCGATACCTTGCTCAATCTCGTTACCGGCAAGTCTCTTTGCTCGTTCCGTAACACATCATCCCGTGATCAACTCCTTGATCACATATTGTGCACATTATGATGATGTCCTACCGAGTGGGCCCAGAGATACCTCTCCGTCATACGGAGTGACAAATCCCAGTCTCGATTCGTGCCAACCCAACAGACACTTTCGGAGATACCTGTAATGCACCTTTATAGCCACCCAGTTACGTTGTGACGTTTGGTACACCCAAAGCATTCCTACGGTATCCGGGAGTTGCACAATCTCATGGTCTAAGGAAAATATACTTGACATATAGAAAAGCTTTAGCATACGAACTACACGATCTGTGCTAGGCTTAGGATTGGGTCTTGTCCATCACATCATTCTCCTAATGATGTGATCCCGTTATCAACGACATCCAATGTCCATGGTTAGGAAACCGTAACCATCTATTGATCAACGAGCTAGTCGTCTAGAGGCTCACTAGGGACATGGTGTTTGTCTATGTATCCACACATGTATCTGAGTTTCCTATCAATACAATTCTAGCATGGATAATAAACGATTATCGTGAACAAGGAAATATAATAATAACCAATTTATTATTGCCTCTAGGGCATATTTCCAACAGTCTCCCACTTGCACTAGAGTCAATAATCTAGTTCACATCGCCATGTGATTAACACTCACAGGTCACATCGCCATGTGACTAACATCCAAAGAGTTCACTAGAGTCAGTAATCTAGTTCACATCAATATGTGATTAACACTCAATGAGTTCTGGGTTTGATCATGTTATGCTTGTGAGAGAGGTTGTAGTCAACGGGTCTACAACATTCAGATCCCTATGTACTTCGCAAAACTTTATGTCATATCATAGATGCTGCTACCACGTTCCACTTGGAGCTATTCCAAACTGTTGCTCCATTATATGTATCCGGTATCTCCACTTAGAGTTACCAGGATAGGTGCTAAGCTTGCATCGACGTAACTGTTTACGTCGAACTCTTTAATCACCTCCATAACCGAGAAACATTTCCTTATTCCTCTAAGGATAATTTTGACCACTATCTAGTGATCCACTCCTGGATCACCTTTGTACCCTCTTGCCAGACATGTGGCAAGGCACACATCAGGTGCGGTACTTAGCATGGCATACCGTATAGAGCCTATGACAAAAGCATAGGGGACGACCTTCGTCCTTCCTCTTTCTTCTGCCGTGGTCAAGCTTTGAGTCTTACTCAACTTCACACCTTACAAATCAGGCAAGAATTCCTTCTTTGACTGATCTATTTTGAACTCCTTCAAAACTATGCCAAGGTGCGTGTTCTTTTGAAAGTATCATCAGGCGTCTTGATCTATCTCTATAGATCTTGATGCCCAATATGTAAGCAGCTTTATCCAGGTATTCCTTTGAAAAACACCTTTCAAACAACCCTTTATGCTTTCCAGAAATTCTACATCATTTCGAATCAACAATATGTCATTCACATATACTTATCAGGAATGTTGTAGTGCTCCCACTCACTTTATTGTAAATACAAGTTTCTAACAAACTTTGTATACCCAAAAACTTTGATCACTCCATCAAAGCATATATTCCGACTCCGAGATGCTTGCTCTAGTCCATAGAAGGATCGCCGGAGCTAGCATATCTTTTAGCATCCTTAGGATCGACAAAACCTTTCTGATTGTATCATATACAACCTTTCCTTACGAAAATTGGTAAGGAAACTTGTTTTTTCATCCATCTGCCAGATTTCATAAATGCAGCTAATGCTACATGATTCCGACGGACTTAAGCATCGCTACGGGTGAGAAAATCTCATCGTAGTCAACTCCTTGAACTTGTGGAAAACTCTTTGCCACAAGTCGAGCTTTATAGACGGTGACATTACCGTCCACGTCCGTCTTAGTCTCAAAGATCCATTTGTCTCAATGGCTTGCCGATCATAGGGCAAGTCCACCAAAGTCCATACTTTGTTTTTGATACATGGATCCTATCTCGGATTTATCGGCTTCTAACCATTTGTCGGAATATGGGCCCACCATCGCTTCTCCATAGTTCGTAGGTTCATTGTTGTCCAACAACATGACATCTAAGACAGGATCACTGTACCACTCAGGAGTAGTACATATCCTTGTCGACCTACGAGGTTCGATAGTAACTTGATCTGAAGCTTCATGATCACTATCATTAGTTTCCTCTTCAACAGTCGTAGGTTCCACAGAAACCTCTTTCTGTGTTGCACTACTCTTCGGTTGAAGTGAGGGTTCGAAAACCTTATCAAGTTCTATCTTCCTCCCACTCAATTCTTTCGAGAGAAACTCTTTCTCGAGAAAGGACCCGTTCTTAGCGACAAACATTTTTGTCCTTGGATCTGAGATAGAAGGTATACCCAACCGTTACCAGTGGGTATCCCATGAAGATGTATTTGTCCGCTTTGGGTTCGAGCTTTTTCCGGCTTAAGCCGTAAGCATCGCAGCCCCAAACATTGAGAAACGACAACTTTGGTTTCTTGCCAAACCTTAGTTCATACGGCGTTGTCTCAACGGACTTAGATGGTGCCCTATATAAAGTGAATGCAGCTGTCTCTAATGCATAACCTCAAAATAATAGCGGTAGATCGGTAAGATACATCATAGATCGCACCATATCTCATAAGGTTCGATTACGATGTCCGGACACACCATTACGCTGTGGTGTTCCAGGGGGCTTTCAACTACGAAACAATTCCACAATGTCTTAAGTGATTGCCAAACTCATAATTCAGAAAATATCCCCTTGATCAGATCGTAGGAACATGATCTTCTTGTTATGATGATTCTTAATCTTCACTCTGAAATTGTTTGAACCTTTCAAACGTTTCAGACTTTTGCTTCATTAAGTAAATATACCATATCTACTCAAATCGTCAGTGAAGATGAGAAAATAACGATATCCACCACACGCCTTAATTCTCATTGGATCACATACATCAGCATGTATGATTTCCAACAAGTCACTTGCCCGTTTCATTGTACCTGAAAACGGGATCTCAGTCATCCTGCCCATGAGGCATGGCTCGCATGTGTCAAGCGATTCAAAATCAAGTGACTCCAAACATCCATCAGTATGGAGTTTCTTCATGCATTTTATGCCAAAATGACCTAAGCGGCAGTGCCACAAGAAAGTGTTACTATCATTATTAACTCTACATCTTTTGGCATTAATATTATCATCATGTGTATTACCATGATCGAGATTCAACAAACCATTGGGTGCATGACCATAAAGGTATTATTCATGTAAACAGAATAACCATGATTCTCTGACTTAAATGAATAACCGTATTGCAATGAACATGATCTAATCATATTCATGCTCAACGTAGACACCCGATAACATTTATCTAGGTTCAACACTAATCTCGAAAATAGAGGGAGTGTGCGATGGTGATCTTATCAACCTTGGAAACACTTCCAACACACATCGTCACCTCGCCCTTAGCTAGTCTCCGTTCAGTCCGTAGCTTTTGCTTCAAGTCACTAATAATAGCAACTGAACCGGTATCCAATACCCATGTGCTACAAGGAGTACTAGTAAGGTACACATCAATAACACGTATATCAAATATACTTTGTTGAAGTTGCCAGCTTTTCTTATCTACCATGCATTTGGGGTAGTTCCGCTACTATGTGACCGTTCCCCTTACAATCGAAGCACTTAGTCTCGAGGTTTGGGTGCAACCTTGGGTTCCCTCATTAGAGCGACAACTGGTTTGCCATTCATGAAGTTTCCCTTCTAGCCCTTGCCCTTTTTGAAACCAGTGGTCTTGTTAAACCATCAACACTTGATGTTCCTTCTTGATTTCTACTTTTGCGGTCTTAAGAACCGCTAATAGCTCCGGGATCATCTTCATCCTTTGCATGTCATAGTTCATCACGAAGTTCTAGCAGCTTGGTGATAGTGTCTAGAGAATTTCATCAACCACTATCTCACCTGGAAGATTAACTCCCACTTGGTTCAAGTGATTTTAGCACCCAGACATTCTGAGTACATGCTCACAAGTTGAGCTATTCTCCTCCATCCTTTTGGCAAAAGAACTTGTCAGAGGTCTCATACCTCTCAATATGGGAATGAGCCTGAAATCCCAGTTTCAGCTCTTAGAACATCTCATATGTTCTATGGCGTTCAAAACGTCATTGGAATCCCGATTCTAAGCCGTAAAGTATGGTGCACTTAACTATCAAGTAGTTATTAGGACGTGTCTGTCAGGTGTTCACAACATCCACAGACAACGTTGTAGGGGTTTGCACATCGAGCGGTGCATCAAAGACGTAAGCTTTCTGTGTAGCAGTGAGGACACTCCTCAGACTACGGACCCAGTCCGCATCATTGCTTACAATATCTTTCAACTTAGTCTTTCTCTAGGATCGTATTAAACAGGGAGCTACAACGCAGTTATTGGTCTACAACATAATTTGCGAAGAAAACTTAGACTATTGTTCATGACAATGAAGTTCATCTAATGAACTCCCACTCAGATAGACATCTCTCTAGTCATCTAAGTGATACATGATCCGAATCGACTAGGCCGTGTCCGATCATCACGTGAGACGGACTAGTCATCAACGGTGAACATCTTCATGTTGATCGTATCTTCTATACGACTCATGTTCGACCTTTCGGTCTTCCGTGTTCCGAGGCCATGTCTGTACATGCTAGGCTCGTCAAGTGAACCCTAAGTGTATCGCGTGTGTAAATCTGGCTTACACCCGTTGTATGCGAACGTTAGAACCTATCACACCCGATCATCACGTGGTGCTTCGGAACAACAAACCTTAGCAACGGTGCACAGTTAGGGGGAACACAATTCTTGAATTTTAGTGAGAGATCATCTTATTCACTACCGTCGTTTTTAAGCAAATAAGATGTAAAACATGATAAACATCACATGCAATCAAATAGTGACATGATATGGCCAATATCAATTTGCTCCTTTTGATCTTCATCTTCGGGGCTCCATGATCATCATCATCACCGGCATGACACCATGATCTCCATCATCATGATCTCCATCATCGTGTCTTCATGAAGTCGTCTCGCCAAACATTACTTCTACTACTATGGCTAACGTTTAGCAATAAAGTAAAGTAATTACATGGCATTATTCAGTGACACGCAGGTCATACAATAAATAAGACAACTCCTATGGCTCCTGCCGGTTGTCATTCTCATCGACATGCAAGTCGTGATTCCTATTACAAGAACATGATCAATCTCATACATCACATATATATCATTCATCACATCCTTTTGGCCATAGCACATCACACGGCACATGCTGCAAGAACAAGTTAGACGTCCTCTAATTGTTGTTGCAAGTTTTTACGTGGCTGCTACAGGTTTCTAGCAAGAACGTTTCTTACCTACGCCAAAACCACAACGTGATATGCCAATTTCTATTTACCCTTCATAAGGACCCTTTTCATCGAATCCGATCCGACTAAAGTGGGAGAGACAGACACCCGCTAGCCACCTTATGCAACTAGTGCATGTCAGTCGGTGGAACCTGTCTCACGTAAGAGTACGTGTAAGGTCGGTCCGGGCCGCTTCATCCCACGATGCCGCCGAATCAAGATAAGACTAGTAACGGCAAGAGAATTGACATGATCTACGCCCACAACTACTTAGTGTTCTACTCGTTCAAGATACTACGCATAGACCTAGCTCATGATGCCACTGTTGGGGATCGTAGCAGAAAATCAAAATTTTTCCTACGCATCACCAAGATCTATCTATGGAGTAATCTAGCAACGAGCATAAAGGAGAGTGGATCTACATACCCTTTTAGATCGCGATGCGGAAGCGTTGCAAGAACGCGGATGAAGGAGTCGTACTCGCTGCGATTCAGATCGCGGTTGATTCCGATCTAAGCGCCGAACAACGGCGCCTCCGCGTTCAACACACGTGCAGCCCGATGACGTCTCCCACGCCTTGATCCAGCAAGGAGAGAGGGAGAGGATGGGGAAGACTCCATCCAACAGCAGCACGACGGCGTGGTGGTGGTGGAGGAGCGCGGGACTCCAGCAGGGCTTCGCCAAGCACTGCGGGAGACGAGGAGGGAGAGGGGTAGGGCTGCGCCAAGAGGGAGACGTTCTCGTGTGTCTAGCTGCCCCAAAAACCCCACTATATATAGGGGAAGGGGAGGGGCTGCGCCCCCATCTAGGGTTCCCTCCCTAGGGGTGGCGGCAGCCCCCAAACCCATCTAGGGTGCGGCCAAGGGGGGAGAGAGAGGGGGCGCCCTAGGGTGGGCCTTAAGGCCCATCTGGACCTAGGGTTTGCCCCCCTCCCACTCTCCATGCGCCTTGGACCTTGGTGGGGGGGCGCACCAGCCCACCTGGGGCTGGTCCCCTCCCACACATGGTCCACGCAGCCTTCTGGGGCTGGTGGCCCCACCTGGTGGACCCCCGGGACCCTCCCGGTGGTCCCGGTACATTACCGATAGCGCCCGAAACTTTTCCGGTGACCAAAACGGGACTTCCCATATTTGAATCTTTACCTCCGGACCATTCCGGAACTCCTCGTGACGTCCGGGATCTCATCCGGGACTCCGAACAACATTCGGTAACCGCGTACATACTTTCCCTATAACCCTAGCGTCATCGAACCTTAAGTGTGTAGACCCTACGGGCTCGGGAACCATGTAGACATGACCGAGACAACTCTTCGGCCAATAACCAACAGCGGGATCTGGATACCCATGTTGGCTCCCACATGTTCCACGATGATATCATCGGATGAACCACGATGTCAAGGATTCAATCAATCCCGTATACAATTCCCTTTGTCTATCGGTATAGCACTTGCCCGAGATTCGATCGTCGGTATACCGATACCTTGCTCAATCTCGTTACCGGCAAGTCTCTTTACTCGTTCCGTAACACATCATCCCGTGATCAACTCCTTGATCACATATTGTGCACATTATGATGATGTCCTACCGAGTGGGCCCAGAGATACCTCTCCGTCATACGAAGTGACAAATCCCAATCTCGATTCGTGCCAACCCAACAGACACTTTCGGAGATACCTGTAATGCACCTTTATAGCCACCCAGTTACGTTGTGACGTTTGGTACACCCAAAGCATTCCTACGGTATCCGGGAGTTGCACAATCTCATGGTCTAAGGAAAATATACTTGACATATAGAAAAGCTTTAGCATACGAACTACACGATCTGTGCTAGGCTTAGGATTGGGTCTTGTCCATCACATCATTCTCCTAATGATGTGATCCCGTTATCAACGACATCCAATGTCCATGGTTAGGAAACCGTAACCATCTATTGATCAACGAGCTAGTCGTCTAGAGGCTCACTAGGGACATGGTGTTTGTCTATGTATCCACACATGTATCTGAGTTTCCTATCAATACAATTCTAGCATGGATAATAAACGATTATCGTGAACAAGGAAATATAATAATAACCAATTTATTATTGCCTCTAGGGCATATTTCCAACAATTATTTGCCTTGTCACTGAAAGGAAAAGCATTGGAATGGTATAGGCTACTAGATGACTCTCACCTGCTGGATTGGGAAGAGATCCAGTCTCTCTTTTACTCCAAGTTTTATCCTCTTCATGAAGTCCATGAGAATAGGAATTATGTTTATAATTTCTACCCTCATGACGGAGAGAGCATAGCTCAAGCTTGGGGGAGACTGAAAACGTTAATGCTAAAATGTCCTAACCATGGGCTCCCCAAAGATATGATTATTACTAATTTCTATGCGAGGCTTTCTCGACAGAATAAATATTTGCTCGACGCTTCCTCTATGGGTTCTTTCACAAACGAAAAGATTGATGCTAAATGGGAACTCCTTGAAAGAATTCAACGCAACACTGAAAATTGGGAGATCGACAAAGGTAAAGAGTCAGGTATAATTTATAAGTATGATTGCATTAAGTCCTTTGTTGAAACTACAAGTTTTAATAAGTTTAGTGCTAAGTTTGGGCTTGATTCTCAACTCCTTGTTGATTTCCTCAAATCTTTTGCTTCACATCTTAATATGCCTAAGGAGGATTGGATCGAGTATCATAAACCTTTTAAAGAGACTTGCAAAGAAAATGAAATTGTTCATGATGATTGCAACATGCATGATCCAATTCCTAAAAATGAAGTTTTATATAAGCATGTTAATTTTTGTGGAGTGGATAGACCTTGTGAAAGGCCTATGATTGAAGAAGAGAAGTATTGTAAGCAACATAAGCATGAAAGAACAATCACTTGGGTCAGAGATTTAAATGAAATTGCTAGAGAATTGTGTGACCTTTATCCTTTTACTTGTGAACTTTGCTGTATAGAGGGTCACTTTAATTTTCAATGCATGAACTTTCAAAACATAACTGTTACCAGTTGTGTGATAACATGATCACCTCTGATCTTTATGATGAGCTTATGTTATTTTTGATGTGTGAAGAGTTATCAGAAAAGACTTCTTGGCTAGATGTTAATGCCATAGGAATAAAAAACACTTTGCAAAATTGCCATCTCTATTGTGTTGTTAATTGCCATGAAAATGATTACATAAGTAAGATTAGAAAGGAGGGGACTTTACCAAAGTATAAAAATGTCTCTTATATTTCTGCTAATAAAAAGGAGAGTTTCTCCCAAGTTTCCCCTATTGTTTCTAATGATAAACCAGGATATGTGGAGAAGCTTCATCTCCAACCACTCCCTCCTAAGATGAAGAAGAAGAAAAAGAAGAGGAGGAGGAAGAGGAGCAAGAAGGAAGAAGAATGTGTATCAACCTGGCCTGAGCATATTCCTCCCATCAACTTTTATCCTAACGGTTGTAAGTCTAAAGAAGAAGGTGAAGTTTATTGCCTTAATTATCATCTTGATGATACGTCCGTAGGTACTATTGAAGATGATTTTGATTATGATATGCATGTTACTTATTGTGATTGGGAAAATGATGATAATGCTACTTATGATCTTGAAAATCTTTTTGGTACCAACTCTGAAAGTGATGATATGGAAAGCTCTAAGCTTGGGGATGATAGGATTGCAAATCCTTTACCCACTAGTAATGTGACAATTGATAGTTCTTTTGCTAGTAAGAATAAAGACAACATGTTTACAAATATATTTGCTAGCAATGATAATGCTCTTCTCTACTATGATGATGTTATAACTCCAATCTATAGTGATTATAAAGGTACCTATGACATAAGGAGAAATTATCCTTATGAAACTTGTCATAATCATGGAGGGAATTACTCCCTTGTTGAACACCATCTTCCCAATACACAATTAATCTACAGTGTTCAAGTTGTTTATGATAGTCCTACTCCCACTATTACCAATGAGAAAAATTATGCTTATGTGGAGAGTAAGAGTACCTTTTTTGCATGTGGATCATGGTAACAATGCTTTATGTGATGCTTATATTGTTGAGTTTATTCGTGATCCCACTGAAAATTATTATGAGAAGGGAACATATGCTTATAGATATTTCAATAATATTAAGTTCCCTCTCTTTATGTTGAAGGTTTTGAAGTTATGCTTGTTTTGCCTTCCCATGCTAGTTGCTTTATGCTTCAATAATTTATTTTCTTGCAATATTCATATGCATAGGAAGCATGTTAGGCTTAAATGTGTTTGGTATTTTCTTCTTGATGCTCTCTTTTGTTCTTCAACTCTTATTCCTACGAGAGCATCATTAAAGTCTTAAGCCTATCTTTATGGCTATAAAGAAAGAGCTCTAGGGAGACAACCCTTGTTATCTTTGCTTTCAGTTTGTTCTTTCAGTTTTTAGTGGTCTTGATGTTTGTTACTACAGTAACATCATCATTGTATCTTTACTTTTCAGCTTTGTGCCAAGTGTAGCCTCTGATTGCAAGAAAGTTCAAAAGTTGTGACGTGCTGTCCAGGAAACAGATTCTGTCCTTGGACAGAAAAATTCGTATAAAATCACCAGATCATCTTTTTGGTCTGAATTTTTTCGACAGCGTGCTCTATACAATTGTCTTTCGGGCGTCTGTTCTGAGTTTTTTGAATTGAGTTGCAGAAGTGCCCCGAAAAAATCATTTACTACCTGATGGTCTGTTTTTCACAGATTATGTCCTGTTTTGCCTTTTCTTCATTTTGCAAACCTTGAGCTTGCTTTTTCTTTGCAAAAACCTTTTGGTAATCTTGAGAAACAGTATACCTTCAAGAATATCCTTATTTCCAGCAAGGAACAATTATTTTATTATGGGTACTAACCTCGCTAATCAGATTATGATGAGTTATGTATGAAGGGAGTTTTCAAGTGTGCGAGGGAAGATGATAAAAAGATTCAGGAGTGTCAAACGCTCAAGCTTGGGGATGCCCCCATGCACCCCCAAGACATATTCAAGAAGACTCAAGCGTCTAAGCTTGGGGATGCCCCCGTGCATCCCCTTCTCCATCAACAATTATCAGTTCGTCTTTCGTTCCACTATATTTTTATCACTTCATGTGTTATGTGCTATGCTTGGAGCGTCTTGCTTTTAGTTTCCTTTTTAGTTTTCTTTAGATTTGCTTGCTGTTCATAATGAGTTGGAACTCAGCTTTCTTTGTGTGGGAGAGTAACACGCTCCACTTCAACCTAGAACATAACATAGAATTTTCATGTCTATCTTTGTTGTGTGTGTTCTTGGTCTTTCAATAGCTACTATCATGTTCAGCTCTTAGTTTTCATGCTTATCTTTTTAAAGAGCTTTTGTTTAGTTGGTCGCTGGAACTCTCTTTATTTATCATGCTTATCTTGTTAAGAGAGTTGGCTTCTGTTGCATTGGTTGATATGTCTATGATAAAATGCTATGTGCATAATGATGCTTAGTAGTTCATGTTTTCTTATGGCTAGTCTCAAATAGCTGGGGGGTTCTCAATGTGTTATTGGAGTACCAACATGATTTGTTTGTCTATGATGTGGTATGGTTTAGTAATATCTTCCTTCAAGAATTTATTTTGATTGACTTGGCGTATGCTCACGCATATTTAAGACTGTAAAGAAAGTCTATCGAGCCTTGATGATCTTTAATTTCTGAGTGGCGATATAACTTCCATGCCCGATTCAATGTTGCTTTGTCGCTCTACATGATTATGACCGTCATTGCTCTTTTAGTTGGTCGCTCCCAGTCTTTTGCTAACCTTTGCCTGTACTAAGCGGACTGACTGCTTGTGCATCCAAAATCCTTTAAACCAGTTATGCCATATGAGTCCACCATACCTACCTATACATGGTATTTACCTGCCATTCCTAACGAAGACTTTCATGTACCATCTCGAAATTATTCAAAAAAAGCATTTCTCTTTTGTGCCTCTGTTTTAGCTCATGAGGAAGTAGTAGTTAATTCATGATCTTTTTAAGTTGGACAAGCTTCACCCCGGGATTGCATGTCTAATGTGCAAACCCATAATACGAGAAGGAACTGGCATAGAATGCGCCCGGCTCATTAAAAAATTATACAACAAACATACCCTCCTTCACGCTTTGTTCATGAGAAATCAGAAAACTTTGGCAGTGATAAACAAAGGAGATTAAGAGGATGTGATCGTCCTCATTCGGGAGCCATTCCTCGAAACTTGTCCAGCTCAAGAAGTGATTGAGTTATCTGCTAGCATTCGTTGACGAAATATGCATATTCTAAAAAAATAATTATTACCTCTGTTTTTAAAACCAAGAGCTCTGGTACATGTTTAGTTCTTTGTTTCGGACCACGGGTTTTCAACCTTGCCAACAAAAGCCACGGTTCGAGAGTCTCCATCTTCTTTAAAGCACCAACTACTGAGAGCATGATTGTCATTCTGAGTGTAATGTGCATTGTCCCAAAGTAGCATTGTCTTTTGCATGATTATGATATCGTTTATTCTGAAATCATTGTGTCTAGTCGTCACTTAAACCTTGGAGGTGCCCCTGCATTTATGTTTTGCTTCACTAAAGGGGGCAAGCGAGATACCACTTTATCATACTTGCACACCATGCTCACTACAAATCTATTTGATGTTTCAGTATCATATTGTAAAACTTTCAGTTCTTTGTGATTTTCTCATGAGGCAACTTAATTACTAGAGATCCATTGTCTCAGTAAGCACTTGTCATGTGACTGTAAAAAGTCCTTATATGGTTAATAGCATGTCACCACAGAAATTATGCTTATTATCATTTACCTACTCGAGGACGAGCAGGAATTAAGCTTGGGGATGTTGATACGTCCAAAACGTATCTATAATTTCTGCTTGCTCCATGCCTCTTTTGTGTGATATTGCTATGATATTTATACACTTCCATACACTTTTGATCATATTTGGACTAACCTATTAACTCAGTGCACCCCAGTGCCAGTTTCTGTTTTCTGCTGTTTTTGTATTTCAGGTTTTCCCATTACGTAAACTGCCAGAAAAATTCCAGGAAAAATATATAAAAAACCAGCGTTCCGGAAGCTTCCATGCGGCCAAAGTAGGGCCGGAGGGGGGCCACCAGGGCTCCAGGCGCCCTGGCCACGCGGCCCCCCTCCAGGCCGCGTCGGGGGGGGGGGGGGCGCCTGGGCCCCCTTTAGCTCCCCTGGAGACCCCCTTTGGCATATATTTAACAACCGTCGAGGAAACCTTGATTCCAGACCCCTTTTCTCCAAACGCAATTCCGATCTCCGCCGCCATCGCCATCAAGCTTCGGGGGACCATAATTCCTGTGCCGGCACCCTACCGGGACGGGGAAGTGCCCCCGGATTCATCTCCATCGACGTTGCTTCCTCCCTCCATGATGCGGGAGTAGTTCCTCCTCGGGGCTGAGGTTTCTACCAGTAGCTATGTGGTCAATTCTCTCTCCCATGATGTGATCTTCATTGTGATCATAGGCTATGTTAATCTAGGGTGATCCCATGATATTTCCCCTTCCTCTATGTATTGGATTGATGTACTCACTTGTCTTTATCTAGTATAATCCCTGAGACCAAGGTGACAGCGGTCTATTGGACATGGATTAGAAAAATATTTTCATGAGTGATTTCCTCTCTTGTGTGTTGATTGAAGATTGAGAGTCTCTTGGTGCTTGTCTTTGACTACCCTTTAGATATGTTGTGGTGATTGTGGGACTCTCTTTGGATGGCCGCGGTGACATTGGGAAATCCTTAGATTGAGAACTACGAACTTTGAGGTGTGCTTTTGTAGCCCTACATAATTCTCGTCCTCTCTTGACCACGAAGGAATGACCTCCGGGTGCGTCTCCATTGCATGTTTTATGGGAAATATCATGTGATTCGATTATGTTAATGTTGTTGGGAGTTGCCACTAGTGAAAGTATGAACCCTAGGCCTTGTTTCCACCATTGCAATACCATTTGTGCTCACGTTTACCACTTGTTTGCTTGCTGCACTTTTTATTACAGATTTATATTACTTTGTTTTGCCATCCATATCACTTGCCATTTAACATCTCTTCGCCGAACTAGTGCACCTATACATCTGACAAGTGTATTAGGTGTGTTGGGGACACAAGAGACTTCTTGTATCTTAGTTGCAGGGTTGCTTGAGAGAGACCATCTTCAACCTCTACTTCCCTGAGTTCGATAAACCTTAGGTCATCCACTTGAGGGAAATTGCTGATGTCCTACAAACCTCTGCGCTTGGAGGCCCAACATAGTCTACAAGAGTAGAAGCGTGTGTAGACATCAAGAAGCTTCATGCCGATGGGCTTCTGGAGTCTCTTGATTATGAATCATTTGACACGTGCGAACCATGTCTCTTGGGCAAGATGACCAAGACTCCGTTCTCCGGAACAATGGAGCGAGCAACCAACTTATTGGAAATCATACATACCGATGTGTGCGGTACAATGAGTGTTGAGGCTCGCGGAGGCTATCGTTATGTTCTCACCCTCACGGATGACTTGAGTAGATATGGGTATATCTACTTGATGAAACACAAGTCTGAGACTTTTGAAAAGTTCAAGGAATTTCAGAATGAGGTTGAGAATCAATGAGACAAGAAAATAAAGTTCTTACGATCGGATCGTGGGGGTGAATATTTGAGTCATGAATTTGGCACGCACCTTAGGAAATGTGGAATCGTTTCACAATTGACACCGCCCGGAACACCTCAGCGTAACGGTGTGTCCGAACGTCGAAATCGTACTCTGTTGGACATGGTGCGATCTATGATGTCCCTTACTGATTTACCGTTATCTTTTTGGGGTTATGCTTTAGAGACTGCCGCATTCACTTTAAATAGGGCTCCGTCGAAATCCGTTGATACGACACCGTATGAACTTTGGTTTGGCAAGAAACCGAAGCTGTCGTTTCTGAAAGTTTGGGGTTGCGATGCTTATGTCAAGAAACTTCAACCTGAAAAGCTCGAACCCAAATCGGAAAAATGCGTCTTCATAGGATACCCAAAGGAAACGATTGGGTACACCTTCTACCACAGATCCGAAGGCAAGGTCTTTGTTGCCAAGAATGGATCCTTTCTGGAGAAAGAGTTTCTCTCGAAAGAAGTGAGTGGGAGGAAAGTAGAACTTGATGAGGTGACAGTCACCCCTCCTGGACCGGAAAGTAGCACATCACAGGAAATTGTTCCTGAGGTGCCTGCACCAACAAGGGAGGAAGTTAATCATGATGATCATGAAGAAACAGATCAAGTTACTACTGAACTTCGAAGGTCCACAAGGGCACGTTCCGCACCAGAGTGGTACGGTAACCCTGTCATGAATATCATGTTGTTAGACAACGGTGAACCTTCGAACTATGAAGAAGCGATGGCGGGCCCGGATTCCAATAAATGGCTTGGAGCCATGAAATCCGAGATAGAATCCATGTATGAAAACAAAGTATGGACTTTGGTGGACTTGCCTGATGATAGGCACGCCATAGAAAATAAATGGATATTTAAGAAGAAGACAGACGCGGATGGTAATGTGACCATCTATAAGGCTCGGCTTGTCGATAAGGGTTATCGACAAGTTCAAGGGATTGACTACGACGAGACTTTCTCTCCCGTAGCGATGCTGAAGTCAGTCATAATCATGTTAGCTATTGCCGCATTCTATGATTATGAGATATGGCAAATGGACGTCAAAACGGCATTCCTTAATGGTTTCCTTAAGGAAGAGTTGTATATGATGCAGCCGGAAGGTTTTGTCGATCCAGTAAATGCTAACAAGGTATGCAAGCTCAAGCGCTCGATCTACGGGCTAGTGCAAGCATCTCGGAGTTGGAATATTCGCTTTAATGATGTGATCAAAGCGTTTGGCTTTATACAGACTTATGGAGAAGCCTGTATCTACAAGAAAGTGAGTGGGAGCTCTGTAGCATTTCTCATATTATATGTGGATGACATATTGCTGATGGGAAATGATATAGAATTCTTGGAAACTGTAAAGGCCTACTTGAATAAGAGTTTTTCAATGAAGGACCTTGGAGAAGCAGCTTACATATTAGGCATCAAAATCTATAGAGATAGATCAAGACGCCTCATCGGTCTTTCACAAAGTACATACCTTGACAAGATATTGAAGAAGTTCAATATGGATCAGTCCAAGAAGGGGTTCTTGCCTGTTTTGCAAGGTATGAGATTGAGCAAGGCTCAGTCGCCGACCACGGCAGAAGATAGAGAAAAGATGAGTGTCATACCCTATGCCTCAGCCATAGGTTCTATCATGTATGCCATGCTGTGTACCAGACCTGATGTGAACCTTGCCCTAAGTTTGGTAGGGAGGTACCAAAGTGATCCCGGTATGGAACACTGGACAGCGGTCAAGAACATCCTAAAGTACCTAAAGAGGACTAATGATATGTTTCTCATTTATGGAGGTGACGAAGAGCTCGTCATAAATGGTTACGTCGATGCTAGCTTCGACATAGATCGGGATGACTCAAAGTCACAAACCGGATACATGTATATTTTGAATGGTGGAGCAGTCAGCTGGTGCAGTTGCAAGCAAAGCGTCGTGGCGCATTATACATGTGAAGCGGAGTACATAGCTGCTTGCGAAGCAGCACAGGAAGGAGTCTGGATGAAGGAGTTCATCACCGACCTAGGAGTCATTCCAAGCGCGTCAAGCCCGATGACTCTCTTCTGTGACAACACTGGTGCTATTGCCATTACCAAGGAGCCGAGGTTTCACAAGAAGACCAAACACATCAAGCGCCGTTTCAACTCCATCCGGAATTATGTTCAAGATGGAGACATATATATTTGTAAAGTGCATACGGATCTGAATGTTGCAGACCCGTTGACTAAACCTCTTCCACGGGCAAAACATGATCAACATCAGGACTCTATGGGTGTTCGATTCATCACAATGTAACTAGATTATTGACTCTAGTGCAAGTGGGAGACTGTTGGAAATATGCCCTAGAGGCAATAATAAAAGTATTATTATTATATTTCCTTGTTCATGATAATCGTCTGTTATTCATGCTTGAATTGTATTGTACGGAAACATCGATATATGTGTGAATACATAGACCACAATGAGTCCCTGGTAGGCCTCTAGTTACCAGCTCGTTGATCAGCAGATTGTCACGATTTCCTGACCATGGACATAGGATGTCAGTGATAACGGGATCACATCATTAGGAGAATGATGTGATGGACAAGACCCAATCCTGAGCATAGCACGAGATCTTTTAGTTCGTAATGCATAAGCTTTTCGGTGTCAAGTATTTATTCCTTAGACCATGAGGTTGTACAACTCCCGGATGCCGTAGGAATACTTTTGGTGTGCCAAACGTCACAACGTAACTGGGTGGCTATAAAGGTACGCATCGGTATCTCTAAAAGTGTCTGTTGAGTTGGTACGAACCGAGACTGGGATATTGTCACTGCGTGTGACGGAGAGGTACCTCTGGTGTCGGTGTACTAAGGTAGGGGGTACCTCAGTACCCCAACTTGTGCACGGACAGTTGCAGCTTCCCGCGGCAGGGTTTACCGCGTGCTCGCCGGAGACCTTTCCTGCTCCCTATTAAACCATTCAAAAACAAAGTATACAAGGAAGAAGACCAAGACCCCGGAAAGAGGAGCTTGTCGGGAAGGCCGTACCAGGCTCAAGACTGTCCCGCTAACACAAGACCCTGGCAAGAGGAGCTTGCCAGGAAGACTAGAAGACAACGCCTCGGCGCTATATGCGCCCCGGCAAGGGGCCCGGGGAGCGACAAGCTCCCGGGCCCGGCAAGATCAAGGCCCCGGCAAGATCAAGGCCCCGGCAAGGTGCTTGCCGGGGAGGCCGCGCTGTGTGCCCGCGCTCCAGCTCATCGGCCCACGCGTCGCCCTGGGGCCTATCCAGGGACGCGTGGCGGATGGCTGTGCAGCCTGGGGTACACGGTGGCACTCCACGGTGATGGATCCGTCGCCGTGGCGGACGGAGACGCTAAGGCGGGAGCTTTTGGGGTCGACGGCGACGGGCATTAAATGCCCTTGTCCCCCACTGTTAAAGTAGGTATAGACCACTGTTCTATACTGTAGCTCCACTGTTCCCGCACTGTTACAACTACCACCTCTTTTACATTTTTACCCCTTTCTCTTACGTTGACACCTGTCGGTGACCCCTTGCACTATAAAAGGAGGCCCATGCACAACGTGGAGGGGGTTCGGAACCTAGATCACTCTCGCGCTTGGCGTAGCTGCTTCTTCAAGCTCCCGAGCGCTCAAACTTAATACTCAACCAAGCAGGAGTAGGGTTTTACGCGTCTACCGCGGCCCGAACCTGGGTAAAACTGCCCGCGTGCTCGCTACGATCTGCCCTTTGTGCTCCCTCCGCCCTCGTACCGCACAGACAAGGGGCTCCGGTCCCATAGGTGTTCGTGGCGGACAGTTTCCCCCGACATCTTTGGCGCGCCAGGTAGGGGGCGTCGAGGTTGTGCGAACCTGATCCGGCGTTCGCGCGGGCGCATCCTTCATCAACCTCTCCAGCTTCATCAGCAACTGCATCAGCGACAACTCCATGGCCCCGAAGAAGAAGGCTTCGGAGGTCGGAGGCCCGTCTGCGTCTCACCCGCCGCCACCAGAGCCAACGGTGGGCGGGGGAGATGCCGTCGGAAGGGTGACCGCCGGTGAGGACACTCACGGCGCCACCAGATCCAAGAACAGGACGGACGACCGAACCTCGGTCTCCGTGGACGCGCCGCGTCCATCCCAGCACACGACGACCCAGCAGCGCCATACCACGGGAGGTGGTATCCGCTTGCTGGGGCAAGGCCAGACCGGAGGCTCGCGGGACGCCCCGGACCCCCGTCCGGGCACAAGCAAAGCGAGGGCGCCGGCGCGGGACCCCGCTCCTTCTAACGTTGTTAGAAGTCCGAGCGTATCCCGCTCCTCGCACCGCTCGCCCGCGTTCCCCTCCACTCCAGCGGAAGCGCTCGCAAGAGCGCAACTGCTCCTCGACTTTCCTCCAGCGGCCGACAAGGCCGAAGAATGGAGGGCCACTATACGGAGCCTGATAGACTTCGCCAACAACGATTCTCCACAGCAGCCGTCGGCCTCACGGCCGCGGCAAGCTGAGAAGACGAAGGCTGACGGCAACAAGACTGCCGGGGGTGCGACAAGCGTGCACTCCCCGCCGCAGAAGCAGAAGACGCCGCCCCGCCGGAACAACCCCGACGACGGCTCCACGGCCTCGTCGGACCCGCGGGCTCGTCGGGACCAGCGCCAAGTCCTCGACGACCGGCGAGATGAAGACGCTCGGACCACAATCGAGCGCCGTCGAGAAGCTCGGCGACAATCTGACAAAAGAGCTGGGAACACTGTCGACGCACACGCGCCCGGTGAACCAGGTGACTTGCCGTACGCGGCAGGCTGCCCTGCGTTCACCCGCGAGCTGCGGCGCGTCCAGTGGCCCAGCATGAAGAATTTCAAGCCCGACGTACCGGAGAAGTACGACGGCAAAACGCACCCCTCGGAGTTTCTCAGCGTCTACACCATCGCGGTGCAAGCTACCGGGGGGCGCGACGAGAAGATCTTGGCGAATTACTTCCCGCTCGTGCTAAAGCCGAACGTCCGTTCGTGGCTCATGCACTTGCCGGAAGGTTCCATCTCTTCTTGGGCCGACCTCTGCCACCAGTTTGTTGGCGCCTTCACCGGCGGCCACAAACCCCATGGCCAGGAGAGCGATCTCCATATCTTGGCCCAGAAGGAAGGCGAGACCCTGCGCAAGTATATCCAACGCTTCAGCCGGGTGCAGCACAACATCCCTGACGTTCACCCTGCCGCGGTTATCAGCGCGTTCCATCAGAACGTGCGGAACCGCCGCATGCGTGAGGAGATGGCGATGACGAAGATTCGGGATGTCAGCGAGCTCTATGCTCTGGCTGACAAGTGCGCACGCGCGGAAGAGGGGAGGAGACTCCCCGGGGAGGATACCGGCGCGGGAGGAAGCGACAGCGACGACGCCGCCCCGGCAAAGAAGAGCCGGCGGCGGAACAACAGAAAGAAGGGCAAGAAGGAGGTGCTTGCCGTCGAGAAGTCCGGCAAGGAGGCGCCCGCCAAGCAAGCGCAGGCCGGTGGCTCCGGCAAGGAGCCTGCCCCTGCAGCGGCGGCCGACAAGCCGGGTAGCTCCAACAAGCAATACTGTAAGATCCACCGCACCAAGGGTCACGATCTCTCCAACTGCAAGCGCGTCGAGTACCTCGTCGAGCAGCAGAAAGCTGAGTACGAGAGGCGCGACAAGGAGAAGGCCCAAGGTGGCGGGGAAGAGCCCAGCAAGAAGCGGCCGTTCAACGGCCGGGGAGGACGCCGCGGCAAGGCTAAGCAGCGGCAAGGAGACCGACCTCCCCGGGGCCGCGACAACGACGAGGAAGATGACGACGAAGACATGGAGGACGAGGAGAACAGCGAGCAGGAGTTCCAGAAGGCCACGGAGGTCCTGTGCGTCGACGGTGGCGCCTCCCTGCATACCTCCCACCGCCAACTCAAGCAGTGGGTGCGTGAGGTAAACGCAGCGGAGCCGCCCGTGGAGTCGCGCAGGCTCCTCAAATGGTCCAGCACGCCCATCGTTTTTGATCTTGAGGATCACCCTGACCGCACCACTGCGGTCGGGTGCTTGCCGATGCTGGTTTCTCCCACCATCCGCAACCTCAAGGTCACCAAAATGTTGGTTGACGGCGGGGCCGGGCTGAACTTGATCTCCTCTGCTGTGATCAAGAAACTCCAGATACAAGATGGCGAGCTCGAAGAGACCGGTTCATTCCAAGGAATCAACCCGGGAAGGAGCAAGCCCAAGGGAAAGATCACTCTGCCGGTGACCTTTGGCGGGGAGCTCAACTTCAGTACTGAGCGCATCACTTTCGACGTCGCCGATATTCCATTGCCCTACAATGGAATACTCGGCCGTCCTGCCCTCGCAAAGTTCATGGCAGCTTCCCATTATGCCTACAACGTATTGAAGATGCCGGGGCCGATAAGCGTCATCGCTGTCCACAGCGACAAGAAGGATGCGCTTATTTGCGCCGACAAGATCTACCGGGATGCGGCAGCTGCGGCCGAGAAGGATACTCTTGCCGCTGAAGCTCCCGGGGGGAAGAAGACGAAGACCAAGTCCGGCAAGTGCTCTGGGACCCACTCCGGCAACCACACCTCCTCGGAGTGCTGCGCTGCCGTCGAGGACGTTCCATCGAGCTCCACCGGCAAGAGTAAGAAAGGAATGGCCGCTCCTCCGGCAACCAAGAAAGTGTCCGCAAAGGAGGACGGCACTGGTGGTACCTTCACCATCAGTGCCACCCTTGACAGCAAATAGGAAAGCGCGCTCGTTGCCTTCCTGCGGGCGAATGTCGATGTGTTTGCCTGGCAACCATCTGACATCCCCGGTGTTCCCAGGAAGGTGATTGAGCACAAGCTTGCTGTCTGTCCTCATGCGCGGCCCATTAAGCAGAAAGTGAGGAAGCAAGCCGTGGAGCGCCAAGAGTTCATCAACGAGGAAATCAAGAAGCTAGAAGCAGCAGGCCTAGTTAGAGGTGTGATCCATCCGACGTGGTTGGCAAATCCAGTCGTCGTGCGCAAGGCCAACGGGAAGTGGAGACTGTGCATAGACTTTACCGATGTCAATAAAGCATGTCCCAAGGATCCATTCCCTTTGCCGCGCATTGACCAGATCGTTGACTCCACTGCCGGGTGTGAGCTACTATGTTTTCTTGATGCATACTCAGGCTATCATCAGATTTTCATGGCTAAGGAAGATGAAGAGAAGACTGCATTTATCACCCCATGTGGCACTTATTGCTTTATCCGCATGCCATTTGGATTGAAGAATGCAGGCTCAACCTTTGCAAGGGTAGTGTACACTGCTTTTGAGCCACAGATCCACAGAAATGTAGAAGCTTACATGGATGACATCGTGGTGAAGAGCAAGAGCAAAGAAACCCTGATTCAAGACTTGGAAGAAACGTTTCAGAACCTGCGCAGGATACAGCTCAAGTTGAACCCCGAGAAGTGCGTCTTCAGAGTCCCCTCCGGCAAGCTTCTCGGGTTCTTTGTATCACAGAGGGGGATTGAAGCCAACCCCGACAAGATCAAAGCCATCGAGCAGATAGAGGCCCCAAAGCGCGTCAAGGATGTCAGAAGGCTTGCAGGTTGTGTTGCTGCCCTCAGTAGGTTCATTTCAAAGTCTGCAGAACGCGCCCTACCTTTCTTCAAAATCTTGAAGAAGGCAGGTCCCATGAAGTGGACTCCGGAAGCGGAGGAGGCGTTGCAGGATTTGAAACGGTACCTGTCCTCCACTCCTATACTTGTCGCACCTAGACCACAGGAAAAGTTGTTGCTATACTTAGCGGCAACCAACCAGGTGGTTAGTGCTGCGTTAGTAGCGGAGAGGGAGTCCGACGAGGAGTCAGCACCACCGGCAAGCGAATCCAGCGACAAGCAGGGGGCTGCTCCGGCAAGCTCTGGCCCCGACAAGGATGACTCTGCGCAGGAGCAAGGAGAGGTGCGGAAGAAGATGGTGCAGCGCCCAGTGTATTTTGTAAGTTCCCTTCTCCAGGGGGCTAGATCAATGTACTCTGGTATGCAAAAGTTGCTTTTCGGCCTCCTCATGGCCTCGAGAAAGCTGCGCCATTACTTCCAAGCCCATGAGATAACAGTAGTCACTCGCTTTCCGTTGAAGAGGATATTACACAATCCAGAAGCAACAGGCAGGATCGTTGAGTGGGCACTGGAGCTGTCGAGCTTTGGTCTCAAGTTTGAAAGTACTTCAACCATACAGAGCCGAGCTTTGGCAGAATTCATAGCTGAGTGGACCCCAACGCCAGATGAAGAAGTTCAAGAAACAAGCGCACCCGTGCAAGAAGCAACAAGTGAATGGGTAATGTATTTTGATGGTGCCTTCTCGCTGCAAGGCGCCGGTGCCGGCGTGGTACTCATCGCGCCCACCGGAGAGCACCTCAAATATGTTATCCAGATGCACTTTCCCAGGGAGCAAGCGACAAACAACACTGCAGAATATGAAGGCTTGCTTGCCGGCCTCAGGATTGCGGCCGAACTTGGGATCAGAAAGCTGATTGTGCGGGGCGATTCTCAGTTGGTGGTCCGACAAGTTAACAAGAGCTATCAGAGCCCTTTGATGGAAGCTTATGTCGATGAAGTGAGAAAGCTTGAAGAGCACTTTGAAGGTCTGCAGATGGAGCACGTCCCAAGAGCTCAAAATGAAATTGCAGATGGCCTTTCGAAGTGCGCTGCGATGAAGTTACCTGTGGAACCAGGGACCTTCTTACTCAAGCTGACTCAGCCATCCGTTACACCATCAGTTGGGCAACCCAAGAAGAGAAAGTTGGTCTCCGGCGACTACTTGCCGGCGGATCTTCCTGAAACCGCTGCCAAGGTCCCCAAGATCAACAACCAGAACGCTGAGGAACAGTTTGCTCCTGCAAGCCCTCGGGCTTGTACAGTTGAAGCAAGCGTTCCCGGCAAGCCTCGCCCCGGCGAGCTTGCCGGGGGACCGTCAGCTCCGGCAGAACCAGAGGTCCTTGCCGCAGAAGCTGAGGTTCCCGCAGCTGCCCTCGAGCCTTTAGTCCTTGCCGTCGAGCCTCGGGCTCCGGCATGGGCACAGCAGATCGTCCGTTTTCTGCAAACTGGAGAACTTCCCGACGACCCTCAAGAGATAGAGAAGATAACCAGGCAGTCAAGTATGTACTAGTTCGTGGATAACGAGCTGTACAGAAGAAGACTCAATGGTGTCAGGTTGAAGTGCATCTCCAGGGAAGATGGACAGAAGCTGTTGGCGGAAGTTCACGGAGGCATATGCGGCCACCACATTGGCGCAAGGGCGCTTGCCGGGAAAGCTTTCCGGCAAGGGTTCTTTTGGCAAGAAGCCCTCCAAGATGCAACTGCACTAGTAACCAAGTGTGAAGCGTGCCAGTTCCATGCGAAGCAAATCCATCAGCCAGCTCAAGCTCTCCAAACAATACCTTTGTCATGGCCCTTCTCGGTCTGGGGGCTCGATATCCTCGGCCCTTTCCCTCGTGCTGTCGGGGGCTTTGAGTACTTGTACGTTGCAATCGACAAGTTCACAAAGTGGCCAGAAGTGGAGCCGGTGAGGAAGGTGACAGCACAGTCAGCAGTCAGGTTCTTCAGGTCGATTGTTTGCCGTTTCGGGATCCCTAACAGGATTATCACCGACAACGGTACGCAATTCACTAGTCGCACCTTCATGCAGTACGTCCAAGACCTTGGCGCCAAGGTCTGTTTCGCTTCTGTTGCCCACCCGAGGAGCAACGGTCAAGCGGAGAGGGCAAATGCTGAAGTGCTGCGCGGACTCAAGACAAGGACCTTTGACAGGCTGCGCAAGTGCGGAAGGAATTGGATAGAGGAGCTCCCGGCGGCTCTTTGGTCAATCAGAACGACACCAAGTCGAGCCACCGGGCAGACACCTTTTGCTCTAGTCTATGGAGCAGAAGCAGTTCTCCCCACGGAACTCGTATACGGATCTCCTCGAGTGCTCGCTTATGATGAGCTCGAGCAAGAGCAACTGCGGCAAGATGACGCATTGCTCCTTGAGGAGGGACGTCTCCAGGCTGCTGTACGAGCTGCTCGATACCAGCAAACTTTGCGCCGCTACCATAGCCGCAAAGTCAAGGCCAGGAGTCTCGAGGAAGGCGACCTTGTTCTTCGGCGTGTTCAGTCCGCCAAGAATTCCAACAAGTTGACGCCGAAGTGGGAAGGCCCTTATCGGGTGAGACAAGTTACGAGGCCTGGCGCTGTCCGCCTCGAGACCGAAGAAGGCTTACCGGTAAGCAACTCCTGGAACATAGAGCATCTTCGCAAGTTTCACCCCTAAGGCGCGGTTGCCGTGATCCGCTCCGGCAACCACCTTTTGTACAAGCTTTGCCGCTGTTGCATGTAACCCTTTGTACAAAGCCGGGCGCAGACCCCGTGCATCAGTAAAGTTTTCGTGTTTTTCGCATCGATTGCCTTTTGCATGCTTCTCTTTGCTATTTGCATGTTCTGTTTGGCATTTGGTGCAACACTCAAGTATACGGTAAGCATTAGCACGCCGAAAGGCCATATGCTTGTTTTCCTCTCCCTTTTCTCTCCTCTTAAGCAGAAGGAACGTCCCTCGCGCACAAGTTTGCCGGGGGGGAAGGAGGTGGAGGAGGAACCAAGTGCTGTTCAAGAAAGAGAACTCTTACCGGAAAGCAAGCGATATAAACAAGCAGCATATGAAAGATAAGTTGTTAGAATTTGACCAGTTCAAATTTTAAATTTTAGTTGTCTTCCTTGAACGATCACATTTTGTATGGAAAACCTGTGCGCGGAGGAACCTACCCGTAGCTTGCCGCACCCTTATCTTGTTTTCGAGTTCACTCAACGATTTAAGTGAGCTGCGACAAGTGTCGCGCCCTTGCTTCGTTTCCGAGTACGCTCAGCAAGCTAAGTGCGTTGCGACTAGCTGCGGCAAGGTTGCTTGCCGACGAGAACCTTGGCCAGCAGGCTGCTCAGAGTCCAGCACTCAGCGCTCGCGGCAAGGGCCCCTTGTCGGCAAGCTCCCCGGGAGCGTAGGGTGAAAAACATACAAAGTCAAGGATTAAGACAAGGAAGATAACATTGCACTGATTGATCAAAATAAAGTAAATATCTTACAAAAGATAACTTGTCGCGATGGACTAATAAGTTCATGACATAATGTGCAGCAATAAAAAGATAAAGATAATGGAGCCCTAGTCTACGCGGTCGCCTTCCTTCCTGCCAAGCTTTGCCACCTTGGCGATAATGTGGCCGACCTGCTCTTTCAGGGCCTCCGTGTCTGCATCAGCCGGCAAGCTGCGAAGAACGTTCGTGAGGTTGATTCCCGGGTTGCGGTACACGATCTTCGTCAGCACCCGCTCCAGAGTTTCCGCGCAGAGCAGGCGCGACTCCTCGGCCAGCTGCGCGGGGATGCGGTTCCGGAGACCTGCAAGGGCCGGCGCGATTCCTCTGAAGAAGAGGCTGAGCTTGGCGCTGTGCGGGAGATCCGGATCCGGCGAGTAGAAGAGGTGTTCGACCTTCAGCGCCAGCAGCTCCTGGTCAATATTGGACGCAGAAGAAACCAAGTCTTCGGTCCATAACTCGATAGTCTGGCGGAAGAGCTCGGATGCCTTGTTGACGCTGTCCACCAAGGTCCGCTCCTTGCGGAGCTCCTCCTTCAACTTGTTCTCCTGAACCCGGGCAGCGTCGAGCGATTCCTTAAGAGTGGTGACCTTCAGTTCCAAGTCCTCAATGGAGTCCTTGGCGGCCTTCAACTCGTCGCCCCTCTTGGAGAGACTCACTTGAAGCTCGGAGTTCGTGTGAGCGTCCTTCTCGCGCTCCAAGATGAGCGCGGCGACCTTCTCTGCGCTCACCTTCAGCGCCTTCTCCAATTGTTCAACCTTGGCGGCAAGCTCCTTCTTGGCGTCTTCCGCGGCAACTGCGGCGGCTTTCGCCTCCTTCAGCTCCCCGCCAAGGGCAGCCTCGCGAGCGGCAAGGTCCTCCTCGTGGGAGTCCAGCTCGACCTTCCGCTGCGCGAGCTCTCCTTCTCGCCGGGACATCTCCACCCCGGCGAGACGCTGCTGTTCATCAGCATCAGCCTTCTCGAGCACCCACTCCTGGTACTCGCCGGCGAGACGCTCCCGCTCCTCCGCCACCTCGCGGAGGGCTGCCTGATTGGCGGCGCTGAGCTCCGCCGCACGCTTCTCCATTTCCGCCGCGGCCTTGGCGGCAAGAGCCTCCCGGGAGGCGAGCTTCGCCTGCCTGGCCCGGTAAAGGGCCAGGAGCTGGTGGAGCAACCTCTCCTCCTCGGGCCCCTCACTCCCGCCGGGCGCCTCGACGATCTTCAGACCTGCGGAGGCGAGGACTTCTCCGTCGAACGCCTCGCCCTCCGCAGGAGCTCGCGACGAAGACCCCCAAGGCATCTGGATGAAGACGCCGTTGGGGGCCTCGAGATAGTACCTCTGCTCCTCGCCGGCGGAGGGGCCGGTGGCCGGTGCAGCATCTGATGCTCCCGCCGCCTCCGGGTTGGCGGTGCGGTCACCGTCCCTCTCCCCGGCCGCTGCGTCTGCAGCCGGAGCAGTCTCCTGCGCGGCCGGCTCGGCGGCCTCGGCCATCTCCTCGACGACAGGAACGTCGCCGCCATCGCCCTGCGCGCCCTCCTCCTCAAGGTTGATAACCTCCATCTCCATGGGCTCAGGAGGAGGAAGATCTGAAAAGAAGAAGAAGAAAAAGAAGTTCAAGATTCAAGCAGATATCCAAAAAGAGGCAAGCCAAGAAAACAAGTCACAAAACATACCTTGGCGGACGTCCTCAGCGGCGGGCTCCCTCGCCGGGGAGCTCGGCCTTGGCGGAGTGGCCGCCCTCGCCGGGCTGCTCGCCCTTGGCGGGGTACTCTGCCTCGGCGGAGTACCCGCCCTTGGCGGAGCACTCTCCCTTGCCGGGGAGTTCTGCCTTGGCGGGGATGGCGGGGCCTGCGGCTCCTCAGCGGTGGTCTCCGGGCGCTCTTCCCGCTGTGGCTCCACCTCTGCACAGAACAAGACAAGAAACGTCAAGATATGAAGACAAAACCAAATCCTCAGGCGTTCCCCGACAAGCGAAAAGAGAGAACCCCAGACTTACGCTGGGGGCTGCGCTGCGGGCTACGCTGGGGGCTGCTCCTCGGAGCAGCGCTCGGATCCGGCAGGCTCGGCTCCGGCACACCCCCTGTTGCCGCGGCTGCCGAGTCTTCCGTGACCTCAACCTCGGGCGCCTTGGCCTTCTTCGCCGCGCGATGGGCCAGGGTCCTGAAATCAGAACAATAAACAGAGTCAACATCAACAAAAAAAATCAAGACTGAAAATCGAGAAGGTATAAGGTCCCGGATCCTTACTCCTGGTCCTCCTCGTCGTCCTCGCTCAGGGCGGAGAAATCATACTCCACCGTGGGCGCGTCGGCGCGAGGAGCGGAAGACGAAGACTCCCTCGTGCGCTTGGTGTTCACCGGGGCTGGGGGCTGCGAAGACCCAGCCCCTGTGGTAGCCGGCGCCCGAGGGGCGGGCGGAGCCGCCGCTCCGCTCCGAGAAGACCCCTGCCGGCTCGCTGCCGGCCTGCGAGACGCCTCCGTCGTGGTCCGCGCACGGGCCGCCTCCGTTGCGGCTGGTGCGCCGGACGGCCTTGGCGCGGCTTGACTCCCCCGGGGAGCCGCCCGGCGAGGTGGCTGTTGCCGGGGCGCCTGCGCCCTCTCCCCCGTCGCCGCCTTGCGGAGGCGCTTTGCCGGGGACTGCCTCGGGCTTGCCGGGGGCGGGGAGCTCTCCGACGAGGAGAGGTCGTCGGCGTACAACTCCGTGGATCCGCCGGAGTCCTCGGCCTCCTCCTCCTCCTCCTCTGCCCCGGCCGGCTCACTGGGCCCAGCGTCCTGCGCTGCGGCCCCCTTTCCCTTAGCGCCTCCGCCCCTTGCGGCGCCTCTGCTCCCTCCGGCGGTGCCCTCCATTGCCGCGGCCTCCGCCGCGATCCCGTGGATCCCGGAGTGCCTCAGCGAGGGGACCCCGGCGAGCGCGTCGGGTGGAAGATTCAGCAACCTGCGGATCTCCGCCTCCTCCGCCTGGGTGGACGCGTCCTCAGCCTCCGCCTCCTCCGGCGAGTATCCGAAAACTCCTGCCGCCGCGGCTGCGGCGGCCTCCTCAGCCCGAGAAGCTATGTAGGTGATCTCCTGGTCGGTGGTGTCCCGCGTGTGCAGCTTGAGGTCCTCCTTGTTCTTCGCCACCTCGGCGAGGTTGTCGTAGAAGTTGAGGACGTCGATGGGCTTCGGAGCGAGCCATGTGCGGTCCACGCCGTGCGAGTCACACATGGGCATCATGGCGAGGATCCGATCCCTGACGGCGTTGTTGCAGAGCGGCACCACTTCCCGGGGAGTCCTGAACCACTCGGGGTGTGTCGGGTCGTACTTGAAGAGTTCCCGTACCATTCCCCGCAGCTCCAGCGTGGTGAAGTTGAAGTTGAGCCCGGGGCGCAGCCTCATGATGTCTGCCGGGCCGCCGTACTCCCAGGCCGGCCTCTTCCGGTCTTGGAGAGGGGCGATGCGCCGGCGGAGGAAATCTGCACCCACCTCAGCAACTGACAGATTGGCCAACCGAAGACGAAGAATCCGGACGAGGGCGATGTTGAGCTTGACGTCGTCCGAGTCCAGCTCACTCCAGTCCCTGCCGCGCACGATGGGCGTTGTGCGCGGCGCGGTAAAGGCTTGCGGCTGGTCTTCTACGATCCAGCACCACTCCGCTCGCCATTCCTCCCACTTGCCGCGGAGCTCCCCCGGCAAGTACGCCCCTTTTTTATTCAGACGGAAGACCCAAGAAATTCCTCCGGAGAGGGGGGCATCGGCCTCGGCTCTAGGAGTGAAGAAGTGTCTAAAGAGGGCTACATTGGGGTGGACTCCTATGAAGTTTTCGCACATGTGTGCGAAAACAGCCATGGTGAGAATGGCGTTGGGGGTGAAGTCAAGCAGATGGAGGCCATATGTGTTCATGACGTCGCAGAAGAAGTTTGAGAAAGGAGGACAGAGACCACAATGAAAAAAGGCAGCAAAGAAGTAGTACCCGCCGGGATAGCTGTCCTTGGCGGCGGCCGGGTATGCTCGCGTGCGGGGATGCGCGTCGGTTCCCTTGGACCAGAACAAGTAATACTTGTTCCAGAGCTCCCGCACGCCGAGCTTCGGCGGGAAGACGACATGCCGCTTCCGGTACGCGATGAGCTTGGCCGCTTGCTCCGATTTCTCCCGCTTGGCCTTCTCCGCCTTCGCCTTGTCGGTCTTTGGGGCCATGGCGGACGCGGTGGAAGGAGGGGAACGAAGAGCTCGGCGGCGGCGGAGATGTGGAGGCAGAGCGCAAGAGGGAATCTTTGGAGGAGGAAGACGATGTAATGAGAGCGCAAGGAGGGGAACCGCGCCCGCTCCCTCTGCTTTTATGGGGGAGTGGGGGGAGTTTCGCCCTTTCCATTAAGAGATCGTGGGCACGTCCCATCCCACGGCGCCGCGATCGACGCGTGCCGTTACCGTGGGGTGCGGCGGATATGGAAGTGGATTCGGCGCGCCGCGGGCCGCGGGTGCCCGTGCACTGTTTTGGGCCTGGCCCAACAGCGTGCCGTTACCGTGGGGTGGGGCTCCTGTCGGTGTACTAAGGTAGGGGGTACCTCAGTACCCCAACTTGTGCACGGGCAGTTGCAGCTTCCCGCGGCAGGGTTTACCGCGTGCTCGCCGGAGACCTTTCCTGCTCCCTATTAAACCATTCAAAAACAAAGTATACAAGGAAGAAGACCAAGACCCCGGCAAGAGGAGCTTGCCGGGAAGGCCGTACCAGGCTCAAGACTGTCCCGCTAACACAAGACCCTGGCAAGAGGAGCTTGCCAGGAAGACTAGAAGACAACGCCTCGGCGCTATATGCGCCCCGGCAAGGGGCCCGGGGAGCGACAAGCTCCCGGGCCCGGCAAGATCAAGGCCCCGGCAAGGTGCTTGCCGGGGAGGCCGCGCTGTGTGCCCGCGCTCCAGCTCATCGGCCCACGCGTCGCTCTGGGGCCTATCCAGGGACGCGTGGCGGATGGCTGTGCAGCCTGGGGTACACGGTGGCACTCCACGGTGATGGATCCGTCGCCGTGGCGGACGGAGACGCTAAGGCGGGAGCTTTTGGGGTCGACGGCGACGGGCATTAAATGCCCTTGTCCCCCACTGTTAAAGTAGGTATAGACCACTGTTCTATACTGTAGCTCCACTGTTCCCGCACTGTTACAACTACCACCTCTTTTACATTTTTACCCCTTTCTCTTACGTTGACACCTGTCGGTGACCCCTTGCACTATAAAAGGAGGCCCATGCACAACGTGGAGGGGGTTCGGAACCTAGATCACTCTCGCGCTTGGCGTAGCTGCTTCTTCAAGCTCCCGAGCGCTCAAACTTAATACTCAACCAAGCAGGAGTAGGGTTTTACGCGTCTACCGCGGCCCGAACCTGGGTAAAACTGCCCGCGTGCTCGCTACGATCTGCCCTTTGTGCTCCCTCCGCCCTCGTACCGCACAGACAAGGGGCTCCGGTCCCATAGGTGTTCGTGGCGGACAGTTTCCCCCGACATCTGGGCCCACTCGGTAAGACATCATCATAATGAGCTCAAAGTGACTAAGGAGTTAGTCACAGGATGATGGATTACGGATCGAGTAAAGAGACTTGCCATGACGAGATTGAACAAGGTATCGGGAATACCGACGATCGAACCTCAGGCAAGTACCGTACCGATGGACAAGGGGAATAACGTACGGGATTGAGTGAATCCTTGACACAGTGGTTCATCCGATGAAGATCATCGAGGAACACGTGGGAACCAACATGGGTATCCAGATCCCGCTGTTGGTTATTGACCGGAGAGTGGTCTCGGTCATGTCTACGTGTCTCCCGAACCCGTAGGGTCTACACACTTAAGGTTCGGTGACGCTAGGGTCGTAGAGATACATGCACGTGGAAACCCGAAAGTTGTTCGGAGTCCCGGATGAGATCCCGGACGTGACGAGGAGTTCCGGAATGGTCCGGAGGTAAAGAATGATATATAGGAAGTCCAGTTTCGGCCATCGGGTGAACTCCGGGGTCACCGGGAGTGTCCCGGGACCACCGGAGGGGTCCCGGGGGTCCACGGGGTGGGGCCACCCATCCCGGTGGGTCCCCTAGGCCGCAAAGGGGAAGGGGCTAGCCCCTGGTGGGCTGGCGCACCACTTGGGCCCCCATGCGCCTAGGGTTGAAACCCTAGGGGAGGGGGGCGCCTCCTATGCCTTGGGGGGCAAGTCTCCCCCCTAGGCCGCCGCCCCCCCTTGCAGATGGGATCTGCCAGGGCCGGCGCCCCCCCTGGCCCCTATATATAGTGGGGGGGGGGAGAGGGCAGCCGCACCCAAGTCTCTGGCGCCTCTCCCCCTCCCGTCACACCTCATACTCTTCACGCAGGGCGCCGGCGAAGCCCTGCAGGATTTCCCGCTGCATCCACCACCACGCCGTCGTGCTGCTAGATCTCCGACGACCTCTCCTCCCCCCTTGCTGGATCAAGAAGGAGGTGACGGTGCTGTACCGAACGTGTGTTGAACGCGGAGGTGCCGTCCGTTCGGCGTTAGATCATCGGTGACGAAGAACGCGAAGAGTACGACTACTTCATCCACGCTTCTTCGAACGGTTCCGCTCGCGATCTACAAAAGGGTATGTAGATGCACTCTAATATGCTCGTTGCTAGATGTCTCCTAAGATTGATCTTGGTGAAAGCGTAGAATTTTTTTGAATTCTGCTACGTTCCCCAACACATATTCCATGTGCTGACCCGTTTCGGGCTGCAACATGTTACATTGCAGACTTTTCAGATGAAGAGTAAGATGCGATAGGTCGTTTGTCATGCACTCAGCTATGCCGTTGGAGTTGATGGACTCACTTATCTTCCAAGCCTTTCGCTGTTATTTTGTTAGATGGCCTTATGCCATAGACTTTTGTAATAAGTTCTCTTTTGAGACATTCGATGTAATAAGTGTGTGATTGCCACTCTGTTATAAATCCTTCAAGTACTGTGTGTGTCAGCATTACCGATCCAGGGATGACACAGAACACAGAGACTTCGGTCCATTCGGATCGTGGTCACTACAAGATGGTATCAGAGCCCACGCTGACTGTAGGACACGACCACTAAGATAAATCCTAGGTCACTCTTCTCTACTCATTTCTGACTCCTCTCCTTTTTCTACTCTTTAGGATGGTGGACTCAAGGAACAAGTTTAATCAACCAGATGAAGACACACCATTTAGACGACACTTGAAGGAAGTCACTAGGTACTTGAACATCAGAATACGAAGCTTCACCGGGACCTACACCGCCACTTTACCAGAAGAGGAGCGATGGAGTATTTGTAGGATCGAAAGTAGGTCTAGAGGGGGGGTGATTAGACTACTTGACAATATAAAAATCTGCCTTTAGATCATGCAAAGTTTTTGGCAGTTTCACAAACAAGATCAATTCAAGTAACACCCTACACATGCAATTCTAGAGTATATGCAGCGGAAAGTAAATTGCACATGTAAAAAGGAGGTGGAGAAGATCAAACGCAGTTTGGTGACACGGAGATTTTTGTCGTGGTTCCGATAGGTGGTGCTATCGTACATCCACGTTGATGGAGACTTCAACCCACGGAGGGTAACGACTGCGCGAGTCCACGGAGGGCTCCACCCACGAAGGGTCCACGAAGAAGCAACCTTGTCTATTCCATCACGGCCTACGCCCACGGAGGACTAGCCTTACTCGGGGTAGATCTTCACGAAGTAGGCGATCTCCTTGCCCTTACAAACTTCTTGGTTCAACTCCACATCATCAAGACGGAGGCTCCCAAGCGACACCTAACCAATCTAGGAGGCACCACCCCCCAAAAGGTAATAGACGGTGTTGATGATGATGAACTCCTTGCTCTTGTGCTTCAAGTGATAAACTCCCCAACACTCAACTCTCCTCACTGATATGGCTGTGGTGGAAGGAAGGTTTGAGTGGAAAGCAACTTGGGAAGGCTAGAGATCAAGTTTCATATGGTAGGAATGGAATGGCTTGATCTCAACACAAGGGTAGGTGGTTCACTTCTCAGAAAGTGTATGGTAGGAATGGTTGTACTTTCTGATGGCTCTCCTCACGAATGAAGAGGGGGTGGAGGGGTATATATAGCCTCCACACAAAATCCAACCGTTACACACACATTTGACCAATCTCGGTCAGACCGAAGTGAAAACTCGGTCAGACCAAAAGTTCAAATATAGTGAACGTTGGGATTTTCGGTGGGACCGAAAATACCATCTCGGTGAGACCGAAGTGAGTCAAAGGTTAGGGTTTGCCATTTCGGTGAGACCGAAAATATAAACTCGGATATTCCGAATTGATGTCAACTGATCACAGAAGGTTGGCAGCCCTTTTTCGGTGAGACCGAAACTCAGAATCGGTTTGACCGAGAAGCTAGGGTTTGGAGAAACAACTGAAGAGGTTCATCTCGGTGGGACTGAGTTGGATGAATCGGTGTGACCGAGATGTTAGGGTTTGTAGAGATAACTTCATCTCGGTGAGACAGAGTTGGTTTGACCGAGATTACTTATGGGTGTGTGTTAAGTAGTGAATAGTGCTGATAGTTGAGGGAGTTAGATCACCAAGCACTTGAGCAACAGGAACATTAACACAACCTCATCCCCTTTTAATAGTATTGGCTTTTCCTATGGACTCAATGTGATCTTTGATCACTAAACCAAAAATGGAGTCTTGAGCTTTTGCCAATGCTTGTCTTAGCATTTTGAGGGGTCCACTTCTTCAGACATTTCCATACCCATATCATCGAATTTCTCTGAAATGATTCTCAAGATAATATTAGTTCAATGATATATATGTTGTTATTAATTACCAAAACCACCCGGGGATTAGTTGCACTTTCAATCTCCCCCTTTTTGGTAATTGATGACAACATATAGATCAAAGCTTCGACAAAAGATATAATCAATGAATAATGTCGTCGCTTTGAGAAGTATGTGATAAACAAGAGCTCCCCCTAAATTTGTGCATTATTTAAAATTTGCGTTTGAATGCAAATGCACAATCGATTAGGATTATGGGTCACTCTTCCATGTCACATACATCTTGGTGGAGCGCACAAAATGATAAGAATGAATAACATGCACTTAATCACCAAGACAAGAGTAAATAGCCATACAATAAGGAATAGCATAGGATAAGCAATAAGCACACATTAAAGCATAGTATGGCTAAGCACTCATTAAGGTAGCATCAAACGTAGTAGCAAGCACACTTAAAGTATCTGGAACCAAAAGAAACCAATGTATCACAGAGAAACCGGCAAAAGACGAAAAAAAAACGAAAGAGCACACTCTCTCTCGAAGCCCTATGATCTATAACAATTTCTCCCCCTTTGGCAACAAGTTACCAAAAAGTTCGAAAAGGTATAGAGCTAAACGTCACTGCGGGCTCGGCTGGCTGCTCCCGTCTGGGTCGATGTCGGTGTAGAGATAGCTGCATCTGCGAAGACCTCTGCTGATGTCTGCGGTGGAGGAGTGGATGCTGGAGCTGTAGGAACTGCTGGAGCTGTAGCTGGTGCTGAAGTGGTAGCCCTGGAGTCTGTCACTGGGATAGCTGCAGATCTGGATCCTCTGGGAACCTGAGCAGCCTGGCGATGAGAGTCCTGGACTAGATCATCCTGCATAAGCTCTGCTCTCTCCTGCCTAGTCTCCTCCATGTCTGCCTCAAGCTTGTTGACAGACACCTGAATCTCAGTCAGCTTCACGTCTAGAGCGTGGATCTTGTCCTCGACAATCCTCTCAAGGCTCTCCTGAGATTGCTCAATGCTGGCCAGGCGTTGTTCAATTCTCTGGGTTGCTTCAAGGATCTGTTCTCCAAAGCTCTTTGGCTTAGCTGCTGCTGCTGCTGCCTCTTTGTCAGCTTTGGCTTTCTTTGCAGCTTCGATCTTGGCTTGCCCTTCAACTGAGGTGGGATCCTCTTCATCCATCACAACTACGTTGTCCTCATGCTCTGGCTGCAGTGGCAAGTGCTTCCTATCCAACATGAATTTGCCCGTGCCAAACTTGGCGTTGATGAGCATCTGTATCTGCGGTGCAAACCCACATGACCTCTTTTGGTCAGCTGCAGTCCTCTTAATGGTCTCTACCATCAAGTCCATCACCTTAAAAGGTGCCTTCTCATCGAGAATGTGCAGCATGTTGATAGAATAGCCTCGTATCATCCGGTGGTCACCTGACTTAGGCATCAAAGTATGCCTCAGAATAGTGTTAGTGGTGGTCAGACCTGCCTGGAGATAATACACTGAGCCGAGCTTCCATCCCTCCAAATCAGCAGCTGGGATCTCCTTGTACATATTCTTCATAGAATCATGACTCTTCTTAGGAATCCCATAGACATCAATGTCGTCCTCTCTCTGCACAGGAGCGTTCAGAAGTTCTGCCCATTCTGCAACAGTCGAAGAAAACCGTTGACCTTCAGTCATCCAGGTGATCTTGCCATCGGGGTAGAAGTGGGCTGTGGCATAGAACTGCATGATCATCTCGTCATTCCATGCTGTCAGTTCTTGACCCACAAAATCAGCAACTCCACATGCAGTAAATCTCTCATGCACATGGGGAAAGAAGTCCCGGTGCTCTTCACTGTCAATGTACTCCCAGTCAACATACCTGGTGTCAGCAACAATGGGCTTCTTATCCATTAGCACGGTCTCATAGAAATCCTGCTGCTCTCTGGTGTGGAATCTGGGGTCCACAGCAGTCCTTCTTCTTACGGCATATGGATCAGACTGTCTCCATAGCCTGAGACCTTTGTCCTTCCTTGCCTTCATGTCCTCAGCTTGAGGATGAGCATCATTGTGGAGTGGCAACTTGGGACGGAGCTTGAGCAACACATGCTCTTCATCTGACTCAGAAGGTGGCATCTCACCTTTGTTCTTCTCAGAAGCTGGAATGCTTCTGGTTGTCCTCTTGGGCTTCGCTGGAGCTGCCTTAGCTTGAGCAGGCTTCTTGGGCTTGGAGGAGGCTTGAGCCCGAATAGCATCACCCATGAACTTAGCTTTCTGAGGAGGAGGCTGGGGTGCATCTTCTTCTTCTTCTTCTTCAGCATCAACTTGAGGTTCAGCATAAACAACTCTCTTCCTCTTGGAAGTCTTCTTCACCTTGCTTGGAGCTGGCTCTTCCAAGATGAGCTTCTTGGCAACTGCTGATTGCTTCACTTTACTTGTGCCTTTCCTTGTTTGCTGCCCTTGGTGCTCTTTGGCAACCACATTCCTCTTGGGCTTGGAGGTAACTTCCTCAGCAACAAAGTCGGAATCCTCATCATCAGAGGTTCTCTTCTTCCTGGTTCTCGTAGCTGCGGGAGGCAAACCACTAGGGGTGCTCCTCTCACCATCATCACTAGAGCTGCTAGCAGGACTTGTATCTGCCTCTGGAATTTCAGCAAATGGTGATTCAGACCTGTTCTGGCTGTCACTGACATCTAACATGGCTGAAAGACCTGTGAAAAGATAAGGTATAGGCAGAATGGAAGAGTTATCACAACTGCAGAAGTTTTTGAAAAAAATGAGTTAAAAACTTAGTTTTGAGTTTTCACAGAATGTATTTCGGTCAAACCGATTTCAAGTTTCGGTGTAACCGAAGTGTTCAACAGAACCTACACACCACTTTCGGTCAGACCGAAATGGGTTTCGGTCCTACCGAAAACTTAGGGTTTCACAGAAACTTCAATTCGGACATTCCGATTTCCACAACTCGGTCAGACCGAACTATGTAGTGCAATGGTCAGAGACCAAATCGGTCAGTCCGAGTTTCAGGAATCGGCTTCACCGAGATGCATTCCGTGGAAACCTAAACCTAAGAATTTTCCTCGAAACTAGAAGATCTGAACAATGTATTGGGATCATATCAAACGTGGATTGAATCAGGGCAGTCCTATCATGCAAGAATCAGAAGTGGAGCATGAAAGGGATCGGGACACACCCTAACTTGGTGGTGTCCCTCTACGGCGGCAACGGAGGAGAAGATTACCGTTGACGGCGGCGGAGACCTGCGGCAAGGGCACACAGGCGACGAAGGCGACGATCCTTAGATCAGGGCGGCGGCAGCAGGGGTCTTGGAGGGCGAACGGTTTGAAAGGAATAGATCGCGCGCAGCCCTCAGTATATATAACCCCGTGCTGTCGGTGGGACCGAGTTGAAAAACTCGGTGTCACCGAGATGTATTTCTGCTGTGCAGTTACACATATCGGTCAGACCGAGATTTTGAACTCGGTTTCACCGAGATGAAACCTAGATCAATCTAAGTGTTTCGGTTGGACCGAGATTGAGAAGCCGGTCAGACCGAAATAGACTTAGAAGGTTTTGGAAGTCAGCCTTAGACGAATCGGTGGTTCCGAGTGCTCCTCACTCGGACTGTCCGAAAAAGACTTGTTCAAAGTTGTGATATAAGCATGAATAGAATTTTGAGACAAGATAGCATAGATAGCTAGGGAAGCTGCTTAGGCATTCTTGTCCATCCATTTGGCCAGAAAAGGAAACCAAAACAATCAAAACAACAAATGGATGTCCTTGAATGGATAAAATCATGCATCCAACATGCTCACACAATAAGATAGCAACTGAAATATGTGTCAAACATGCACAACCAAAACTCTAGCTACTAGCACACAATTTGTCGATGACTAGGTCATCTATATATGAGTATATTGACTTAGGAGTCAAATGAGAACATTTGATCATAGGTCATACTCATCGTTTAAGCACAAGTGGGGTTACCACTTTTACATAAAGCAACATGAGCTTGATGTCTTCTTCTTGTGTAGCTCCTTGATGACTTGTCTTTCCTCTCCGAGTCCTTGCTTCTCCGAGAAGGTCTTCGTTCATAACGATCATCTCTACTCCTTCTCTCTCTCCGAGGTGACTCATCTCTTGCTTTTCTTCTTGGAGACTCTTCTCTTCTCTTGTGGGGAGCCGTACACTCATTTGAGAAGTGTCCGGGTCTTCCACAATTGTAGCAGTTTCGATCACGACTAGAAGATCTCTTTCCATCATATGATCTAGACTTTGAGCTTCTTTCTTTGCCTCTATTCTTGTAGAACTTGTTGAAGTTCCTGACCATTAGGCTTATGTCTTCATTGGAAACTAACTTGTCACTTGAGGTAGTAGGAGCATCACTTGTAGCTTTGTAAGCACCACTCGACTTGTTGTGAAGCTCTTCCTTATCCTTAAGTGTCATCTCATGAGCAACAATTCTTCCAATGACTTCAGTTGGCTTGAGAGTCTTGTAGTTTGGCATCATTTGGATCAAAGTGCACACGGTGTCATACTTTCCATCCAAAGCTCTGAGAATCTTCTTAATGATGAATCGGTCGGTCATTTCTTCGCTTCCTAAGCCTGCAATCTCATTTGTGATGAGAGCAAGCCTAGAGTACATTTCAGCGACTCCTTCACCATCCTTCATCTTGAACTTGTCAAGCTGACCTTGAAGAATATCTAGCTTTGATTCCTTCACAGATTCAGTACCTTCGTGCATTTCAACCAAAGTATCCCAAATCTCTTTAGCATTCTCAAGACGACTGATTTTGTTGAACTCTTCGGGACACAAAGCATTGAAGAGAATGTCACAAGGTTGAGCATTGTTTTGCAACATCTTCAACTCTTCGGGTGTAGCTTCGCGATCCGGAACTTTTCCTTCTTCAAAGAAATCACCTTGCATGCCAACACAAATAATGCCCCATGCGGCTGGGTTATGACCAAGAATATGCATTTTCATTTTATGCTTCCAACTAGCAAAATTTGTACCATCAAAGTAAGGACCTCTACGATAATTACCCTCACTAGACGCCATACTCTCCTAGGTTGTGAAACCAAGCTTATGGAGTCCAATGCAATGGAAACCAAGGCAATGGAGACCAAAGCTCTGATACCACTTGTAGGATCGAAAGTAGGTCTAGAGGGGGGGTGATTAGACTACTTGACAATATAAAAAAATCTGCCTTTAGATCATGCAATGTTTTTGGCAGTTTCACAATTAAGATCAATTCAAGTGACACCCTACACATGCAATTCTAGAGTATATGCAGCGGAAAGTAAATTGCACATGTAAAAAGGAGGTGGAGAAGATCAAACGCAGTTTGGTGACACGGAGATTTTTGTCATGGTTCCGATAGGTGGTGCTATCGTACATCCACGTTGATGGAGACTTCAACCCACGGAGGGTAACGGCTGCGCGAGTCCACGGAGGGCTCCACCCACGAAGGGTCCACGAAGAAGCAACCTTGTCTATTCCATCACGGCCTACGCCCATGGAGGACTAGCCTTACTCGGGGTAGATCTTCACGAAGTAGGCGATCTCCTTGCCCTTACAAACTTCTTGGTTCAACTCCACATCTCAAGACGGAGGCTCCCAAGCGACACCTAACCAATCTAGGAGGCACCACCCCCCAAAAGGTAATAGACGGTGTTGATGATGATGAACTCCTTGCTCTTGTGCTTCAAATGATAATCTCCCCAACACTCAACTCTCCTCACTGATATGGCTGTGGTGGAAGAAAGATTTGAGTGGAAAGCAACTTGGGAAGACTAGAAATCAAGTTTCATATGGTAGGAATGGAATGGCTTGATCTCAACACAAGGGTAGGTGGTTCACTTCTCAGAAAGTGTGTGGTAGAAGTGGTGGTACTTTCTGATGGCTCTCCTCACGAATGAGGAGGGGGTGGAGGGGTATATATAGCCTCCACACAAAATCCAACCGTTACACACACATTTGACCAATCTCGGTCAGACCGAAGTAAAAACTCGGTTAGACCGAAAGTTCAAATATAGTGAACGTTGGGATTTTCGGTGGGACCGAAAATACCATCTCGGTGAGACCGAAGTGAGTCAAAGGTTAGGGTTTGCCATCTCGGTGAGACCGAAAATATAAACTCGGATATTCCGAATTGATGTCAACTGATCACAGAAGGTTGGCAGCCCTTTTTCGGTGAGACCGAAACTCAGAATCGGTTTGACCGAGAAGCTAGGGTTTGGAGAAACAACTGAAGAGGTTCATCTCGGTGGGACTGAGTTGGATGAATCGGTGTGACCGAGATGTTAGGGTTTGTGTTAAGTAGTGAATAGTGCTGATAGTTGAGGGAGTTAGATCACCAAGCACTTGAGCAACAAGAACATTAACACAACCTCATCCCCTTTTAATAGTATTGGCTTTTCCTATGGACTCAATGTGATCTTTGATCACTAAACCAAAAATGGAGTCTTGAGCTTTTGCCAATGCTTGTCTTAGCATTTTGAGGGGTCCACTTCTTCAGACATTTCCATACCCATATCATCGAATTTCTCTGAAATGATTCTCAAGATAATATTAGTTCAATGATATATATGTTGTTATTAATTACCAAAACCACCCGGGGATTAGTTGCACTTTCAATCTCCCCCTTTTTGGTAATTGATGACAACATATAGATCAAAGCTTCGACAAAAGATATAATCAATGAATAATGTCGTCGCTTTGAGAAGTATGTGATAAACAAGAGCTCCCCCTAAATTTGTGCATTATTTAAAATTTGCGTTTGAATGCAAATGCACAATCGATTAGGATTATGGGTCACTCTTCCATGTCACATACATCTTGGTGGAGCGCACAAAATGATAAGAATGAATAACATGCACTTAATCACCAAGACAAGAGTAAATAGCCATACAATAAGGAATAGCATAGGATAAGCAATAAGCACACATTAAAGCATAGTATGGCTAAGCACTCATTAAGGTAGCATCAAACGTAGTAGCAAGCACACTTAAAGTATCTGGAACCAAAAGAAACCAATGTATCACAGAGAAACCGGCAAAAGACGAAAAAAAAACGAAAGAGCACACTCTCTCTCGAAGCCCTATGATCTATAACAATTTCTCCCCCTTTGGCAACAAGTTACCAAAAAGTTCGAAAAGGTATAGAGCTAAACGTCACTGCGGGCTCGGCTGGCTGCTCCCGTCTGGGTCGATGTCGGTGTAGAGATAGCTGCATCTGCGAAGACCTCTGCTGATGTCTGCGGTGGAGGAGTGGATGCTGGAGCTGTAGGAACTGCTGGAGCTGTAGCTGGTGCTGAAGTGGTAGCCCTGGAGTCTGTCACTGGGATAGCTGCAGATCTGGATCCTCTGGGAACCTGAGCAGCCTGGCGATGAGAGTCCTGGACTAGATCATCCTGCATAAGCTCTGCTCTCTCCTGCCTAGTCTCCTCCATGTCTGCCTCAAGCTTGTTGACAGACACCTGAATCTCAGTCAGCTTCACGTCTAGAGCGTGGATCTTGTCCTTGACAATCCTCTCAAGGCTCTCCTGAGATTGCTCAATGCTGGCCAGGCGTTGTTCAATTCTCTGGGTTGCTTCAAGAATCTGTTCTCCAAAGCTCTTTGGCTTAGCTGCTGCTGCTGCTGCCTCTTTGTCAGCTTTGGCTTTCTTTGCAGCTTCAATTTTGGCTTGCCCTTCAACTGAGGTGGGATCCTCTTCATCCATCACAACTACGTTGTCCTCATGCTCTGGCTGCAGTGGCAAGTGCTTCCTATCCAACATGAATTTGCCCGTGCCAAACTTGGCGTTGATGAGCATATGTATCTGCGGTGCAAACCCACACGACCTCTTTTGGTCAGCTGCAGTCCTCTTAATGGTCTCTACCATCAAGTCCATCACCTTAAAAGGTGCCTTCTCATCGAGAATGTGCAGCATGTTGATAGAATAGCCTCGTATCATCCGGTGGTCACCTGACTTAGGCATCAAAGTATGCCTCAGAATAGTGTTAGTGGTGGTCAGACCTGCCTGGAGATAATACACTGAGCCGAGCTTCCATCCCTCCAAATCAGCAGCTGGGATCTCCTTGTACATATTCTTCATAGAATCATGACTCTTCTTAGGAATCCCATAGACATCAATGTCGTCCTCTCTCTGCACAGGAGCGTTCAGAAGATCTGCCCATTCTGCAACAGTTGAAGAAAACCTTTGACCTTCAGTCATCCAGGTGATCTTGCCATCGGGGTAGAAGTGGGCTGTGGCATAGAACTGCATGATCATCTCGTCATTCCATGCTGTCAGTTCTTGACCCACAAAATCAGCAACTCCACATGCAGTAAAGCTCTCATGCACATGGGGAAAGAAGTCCCGGTGCTCTTCACTGTCAATGTACTCCCAGTCAACATACCTGGTGTCAGCAACAATGGGCTTCTTATCCATTAGCACGGTCTCATAGAAATCCTGCTGCTCTCTGGTGTGGAATCTGGGGTCCACATCAGTCCTTCTTCTTACGGCATATGGATCAGACTGTCTCCATAGCCTGAGACCTTTGTCCTTCCTTGCCTTCATGTCCTCAGCTTGAGGATGAGCATCATTGTGGAGTGGCAACTTGGGACGGAGCTTGAGCAACACATGCTCTTCATCTGACTCAGAAGGTGGCATCTCACCTTTGTTCTTCTCAGAAGCTGGAATGCTTCTGGTTGTTCTCTTGGGCTTGGCTGGAGCTGCTTTGACTGGAGCAGGCTTCTTGGGCTTAGAAGAGGCTTGAGCCCGAATAGCATCACCCATGAACTTAGCTTTCTGAGGAGGAGGCTGGGGTGCTTCTTCTTCTTCTTCTTCAGCAACATCTTGAGGTTCAGCATATACAACTCTCTTCCTCTTGGAAGTCTTCTTCACCTTGCTTGGAGCTGGCTCTTCCAAGATGAGCTTCTTGGCAACTGCTGATTGCTTCACTTTACTTGTGCCTTTCCTTGTTTGCTGCCCTTGGTGCTCTTTGGCAACCACATTCTTCTTGGGCTTGGAGGTAACTTCCTCAGCAACAAAGTCGGAATCCTCATCATCAGAAGTTCTCTTCTTCCTGGTTCTCGTAGCTGCAGGAGGCAGACCACTAGGGGTACTCCTCTCACCATCATCACTAGAGCTGCTTGCAGGACTTGTATCTGCCTCTGGAATTTCAGCAAACGGTGATTCAGACCTGTTTTGGCTGTCACTGACATCTGACATGGCTGAAAAACCTGTGAAAAGATAAGGTATAGGCAGAATGGAAGAGTTATCACAACTGCAGAAGTTTTTGCAAAGAAAAATGAGTTTAAAAACTTAGTTTTGAGTTTTCACAGAATGTATTTCGGTCAAACCGATTTCAAGTTTCGGTGTAACCGAAGTGTTCAACAGAACCTACACACCACTTTCGGTCAGACCGAAATGGGTTTCGGTCCTACCGAAAACTTAGGGTTTCACAGAAACTTCAATTCGGACATTCCGATTTCCACAACTCGGTCAGACCGAACTATGTAGTGCAATGGTCAGAGACCAAATCGGTCAGTCCGAGTTTCAGGAATCGGCTTCACCGAGATGCATTCCGTGGAAACCTAAACCTAAGGATTTTCCTCGAAACTAGAAGATCTGAACAATGTATTGGGATCATATCAAACGTGGATTGAATCAGGGCAGTCCTATCATGCAAGAATCAGAAGTGGAGCATGAAAGGGATCGGGACACACCCTAACTTGGTGGTGTCCCTCTACGGCGGCAACGGCGGAGAAGATTACCGTTGACGGCGGCGGAGACCTGCGGCGAGGGCGCACAGGCGACGACGGCGACGATCCTTAGATCAGGGCGACGGCAGCAGGGGTCTTGGAGGGCGAACGTTTGAAAGGAATAGATCGCGCGCAGCCCTCAGTATATATAACCCCATGCTGTCGGTGGGACCGAGTTGAAAAACTCGGTGTCACCGAGATGCATAATTGCAGTGCAGTTACGCATATCGGTCAGACCGAGATTTTGAACTCGGTTTCACCGAGATGAAACCTAGATCAATCTAAGTGTTTCGGTTGGACCGAGATTGGGAAGCCGGTCAGACCGAAATGGACTTAGAAGGTTTTGGAAGTCAGCCTTAGACGAATCGGTGGTTCCGAGTGCTCCTCACTCGAACTGTCCGAAAAAGACTTGTTCAAAGTTGTGATATAAGCATGAATAGAATTTGAGACAAGATAGCATAGATAGCTAGGGAAGGTGCTTAGGCATTCTTGTCCATCCATTTGGCCAGAAAAAGAAACCAAAACAATCAAAACCACAAATGGATGTCCTTGAATGAATAGAATCATGCATTCAACATGCTCACACAATAAGATAGCAACTGAAATATGTGTCAAACATGCACAACCAAAACTCTAGCTACTAGCACACAAATTGTCGATGACTAGGTCATCTATATATGAGTATATTGACTTAGGAGCCAAATGAGAACATTTGATCATAGGTCATACTCATCGTTTAAGCACAAGTGGGGTTACCACTTTTACATAAAGCATTTATGTGTTCACATCATTTGGAGATGCTTTAGCTCAATTTTTAGAGCAAAGCTCCCCCTAGATGTGAGAACCCCTTTTAAAGGGTCAAACTAACCTTGGGTTGTCGTAGAAGACTTCATGTAGATGTTGAAGATGTGGATGCTCAATGTTGATGTAGATCATCAAGAGTTGAGAGCTATCCTTGGATTAGGGCACTTTCAATACCTACATGGGTTAGTCCCACAAGGAACAAACAAGAATATCCATGGACATAGAGTGAAGTACACAAGAGATGATGTCCATGAAAGCAATGATTACCTTGTCCCTTGACTTACCAACAAGAGGGTTTGTGACTCCATGAACCAGTGCATTATGTGGAAGTTGATTGCACAAGTTCTTGCCAAAACGAATATGAGTGAAGTTTGTTGGCGGAGTCACCCTCAAGAACCTACTAGTTCTTCTTCTTTGGGATCCACATCATCTTGATGGGAATCCTTGGTGTTGTAGTTGAGCTTGACGAAGTAGAACTTGATTTGTCCTTGGGAACCCACTTGACCATGGCTTGAGGTGCTTCAATGAATGCATCAATCTCCTCTTGAAGCTTGTCCTTGGCCTTTAGCTTGTGGTCTTGTGGTGGAAGGTCATCTTGAGCTTGTTCCACATTGGAAGAAGTAGGATCATACTTCTCCTTTTGTGAGACAAACTGTGGAGTAGGGTATTGACCTTCTTCCCACTCAACACCTTCGGCGTTGAACTTTCGCTCAAAACCAATCCCTTGATTCTTCCGGTGTCTTCCTTGTTTGCGAACAATCTCCTCAAAGTTCTTGCTTCCGGCAAGACTCTTGTAGACACCTTTCTCTATGATTTCCTTCAATAGGCTATTTTCTTGCTCAAGTGTAACTTGGCTTGAAACATTGTTAGTGGAATCAAGAGAACTACTAGAAGTAACAATATTGGATTTAACATTGTTATTGTTACTACTAGAGGAAGAATTTTTCTTATACTTGTCATGCTTAGTCTTAATAGGTGGCAAGAAATTAGACAAGAGAAGTCGTTTGGCAAGATATGAAGAACTCTTCTTTCGAAGATCGTCATTGATCGCTTTTAGAAACTCATGTTCTTGCTCTAGAGTGAGCTTCTCGAAGCGTAGCTTCTCATGAGATCTTAGGAGCTCTCTATGATCTTCTTGAGTTGTTTCATGAGCTAACTTAAGAGTGTTTAGTTCTTTAGTTAGACGCTCAATCTCCTTCATAGCATTGTCATTCGACTCTTCTCGACTATAAAGACTACTAGCATTTTCATCATTACTAAGCTCACTAGATTTATCATGCAAGAGCTCATCTTCACCAAGTAAGTCATACTCATCACTATCAAAGTCAATGAATTCAGGGTGTGTTACCTTGGGGCCTTTAGCCATGAAGCATCTTCCAATTCCCTCGTTTGGTGAATCAAATAAGTCGTAGGAGTTGGAGTTGGAGGATACGAGTGCAAGTCCGGCAACACCTTCATCTTGACTATAGTCGGAGTCGGAGTGATAGCTTCCATCGGATTGACTGTCAGAGTCGGAGCCGGAGACCCATTCACCAACATGAGCTTGATGTCTTCTTCTTGTGTAGCTCCTTGATGACTTGTCTTTCCTCTCCGAATCCTTGCTTCTCCGAGAGGGTCTTCGTTCATAACGATCATCTCTACTCCTTCTCTCTCTCCGAGGTGACTCATCTCTTGCTCTTCTTCTTGGAGATTCTTCTCTTCTCTTGTGGGGAGCCGTACACTCATTTGAGAAGTGTCCGGGTCTTCCACAATTGTAGCAGTTACGATCACGACTAGAAGATCTCTTTCCATCATATGATCTAGACTTTGAGCTTCTTTCTTTGCCTCTATTCTTGTAGAACTTGTTGAAGTTCTTGACCATTAGGCTTATCTCTTCATTGGAAACTAGCTTGTCACTTGAGGTAGTAGGAGCATCACTTGTAGCTTTGTAAGCACCACTTGACTTGTTGTGAAGCTCTTCCTTATCCTTAAGTGTCATCTCATGAGCAACAATTCTTCCAATGACTTCAGTTGGCTTGAGAGTCTTGTAGTTTGGCATCATTTGGATCAAAGTGCACACGGTGTCATACTTTCCATCCAAAGCTCTGAGAATCTTCTTAATGATGAATCGGTCGGTCATTTCTTCGCTTCCTAAGCCAGCAATCTCATTTGTGATGAGAGCAAGCCTAGAGTACATTTCAGCGACTCCTTCACCATCCTTCATCTTGAACTTGTCAAGTTGACCTTGAAGAATATCTAGCTTTGATTCCTTCACAGATTCAGTACCTTCGTGCATTTCAACCAAAGTATCCCAAATCTCTTTAGCATTCTCAAGACGTCTGATTTTGTTGAACTCTTCGGGACACAAAGCATTGAAGAGAATGTCACAAGCTTGAGCATTGTTTTGCAACATCCGCAACTCTTCGGGTGTAGCTTCGCGATCCGGAACTTTTCCTTCTTCAAATAAATCACCTTGCATGCCAACACAAATAATGCCCCATGCGGCTGGGTTATGACCAAGAATATGCATTTTCATTTTATGCTTCCAACTAGCAAAATTTGTACCATCAAAGTAAGGACCTCTACGATAATTACCCTCACTAGACGCCATACTCTCCTAGGTTGTGAAACCAAGCTTATGGAGTCCAATGCAATGGAAACCAAGGCAATGGAGACCAAAGCTCTGATACCACTTGTAGGATCGAAGTAGGTCTAGAGGGGGGGTGATTAGACTACTTGACAATATAAAAAATCTGCCTTTAGATCATGCAAAGTTTTTGGCAGTTTCACAAACAAGATCAGTTCAAGTAACACCCTACACATGCAATTCTAGAGTTTATGCAGCGGAAAGTAAATTGCACATGTAAAAGAGAGGTGGAGAAGATCAAACGCAGTTTGGTGACACGGAGATTTTTGTCGTGGTTCCGATAGGTGGTGCTATCGTACATCCACGTTGATGGAGACTTCAACCCACGGAGGGTAACGACTGCGCGAGTCCACGGAGGGCTCCACCCACGAAGGGTCCACGAAGAAGCAACCTTGTCTATTCCATCACGGCCTACGCCCACGGAGGACTAGCCTTACTCGGGGTAGATCTTCACGAAGTAGGCGATCTCCTTGCCCTTACAAACTTCTTGGTTCAACTCCACATCATCAAGACGGAGGCTCCCAAGCGACACCTAACCAATCTAGGAGGCACCACCCCCCAAAAGGTAATAGACGGTGTTGATGATGATGAACTCCTTGCTCTTGTGCTTCAAGTGATAAACTCCCCAACACTCAACTCTCCTCACTGATATGGCTGTGGTGGAAGGAAGGTTTGAGTGGAAAGCAACTTGGGAAGGCTAGAGATCAAGTTTCATATGGTAGGAATGGAATGGCTTGATCTCAACACAAGGGTAGGTGGTTCACTTCTCAGAAAGTGTATGGTAGGAATGGTTGTACTTTCTGATGGCTCTCCTCACGAATGAAGAGGGGGTGGAGGGGTATATATAGCCTCCACACAAAATCCAACCGTTACACACACATTTGACCAATCTCGGTCAGACCGAAGTGAAAACTCGATCAGACCGAAAGTTCAAATATAGTGAACGTTGGGATTTTCGGTGGGACCGAAAATACCATCTCGGTGAGACCGAAGTGAGTCAAAGGTTAGGGTTTGCCATTTCGGTGAGACCGAAAATATAAACTCGGATATTCCGAATTGATGTCAACTGATCACAGAAGGTTGGCAGCCCTTTTTCGGTGAGACCGAAACTCAGAATCGGTTTGACCGAGAAGCTAGGGTTTGGAGAAACAACTGAAGAGGTTCATCTCGGTGGGACTGAGTTGGATGAATCGGTGTGACCGAGATGTTAGGGTTTGTAGAGATAACTTCATCTCGGTGAGACAGAGTTGGTTTGACCGAGATTACTTATGGGTGTGTGTTAAGTAGTGAATAGTGTTGATAGTTGAGGGAGTTAGATCACCAAGCACTTGAGCAACAGGAACATTAACACAACCTCATCCCCTTTTAATAGTATTGGCTTTTCCTATGGACTCAATGTGATCTTTGATCACTAAACCAAAAATGGAGTCTTGAGCTTTTGCCAATGCTTGTCTTAGCATTTTGAGGGGTCCACTTCTTCAGACATTTCCATACCCATATCATCGAATTTCTCTGAAATGATTCTCAAGATAATATTAGTTCAATGATATATATGTTGTTATTAATTACCAAAACCACCCGGGGATTAGTTGCACTTTCAGTATTCAAGTTCAAATTCCCGGGAGGACATTCTCACCATCCACTGAGCCAATAGAGTCTTCCTTTGATGCACCAACCTGGAGTCTAGGCAAGAGTATGGCAGCCCACATTACCATGGGACGTATTGGAGAAGTCTACAAGCAGGAGCTGAAGGACACTATCTACCAGATATGTGGACGCCGAGATGAGCAATGTGACATGATCAGTACCCGGAAGGACAGGTCCATTGCAGCGTTCATCCAGGAGTTAAACCAGCACATTCGCCGATAGGAGCACCAGATGTGCGCAGGGATGATAGATTTGAAGAAGGCGCTAACCAGGAACTTGGAGCTAGAAGAGGAACTCAAGTCTACATGCGACGGATACAAGGAGGAGATGAAAATACTTGTGGAGAAGAATGATGACTTGACAAAGAAGCTAGGAGTATTCATGGGAGATCCAGCACCAGGAGGAGGAGGAGAAGAATAAGAACACAAGGAGATTCGTTCTGAGGACTACATCATCATCGACGACACGGCCTCAGACCCCGATGATAGCGACGAAGACTATGAAGATGAAGCTGGAGCAGATATCATGGAATCTTCCGCCGATCAAAATTTCTAGATGACCACCCTATGACTAGTAGTTTTTCCCCTTAAAGTAGAATTTAGAGCACTTTTGTAACGTTAGTTAGAAGCTTTGTAAGCCCTTGCTTGAAATTGATTGGTGTGATATGATTGTGTTTGTCTCATGTGCATATGGGTAGTGAATTTTCCCTTAGACTTCATTTATATTCTAATCTCTTCCCTCTACACCCATCAGATGCCTCCGAGACGTGAGCCCGGATTTCAGTTTCCCCCTGAGCTCACTCAGTTGATCCAGCAGCAGAACGCTTTGAGGCAACTTCTTGTCCAGAACAATCAGAACAACAACAACAACCCTCCGCCACCACCACCCATGGACAACCTGACACGTTTTCTAAGGTTGCAACCACCGGTGTTTGCTAGCAGCATTGAACCAATAGTTGCTGATGACTGGCTGCGCAAGATTGGAAGGGATTTGACCACCGCATTGAACCAATAGCAGCATTGAACCAATAGCAGCATTGAACCAATAGTCCTTCACCTTGTACTCCCGGCCCAACGAGGTCTTCTCCACGGAGAGCGCCATGGAGAGGTTGGTGGTGGATTGGATCTAGCGAGGAGGAAGAGGAGTGACGGGAGGAGGTGGCGATGGGAGAGGGTTTGGCGGAGAGGGTTTTATGGGGGAGCGACTCCGGGGGGAATGGGCTAGGCCAATCCAGGCCGTCCAGTTGTGTATCAACGATCGGTCGCACGCCTCGCGAAACCACAACGTGATTTGCCAGAACCACCCTGGCGGCTGGCAAAATTGCTGAACTTGCCGGTACGAACTTACGAATCAAAACTTGATTCCACCGTGGTTTATTGATCCCATCCTAGTTAAACCTACAATCAAAATTATAATAATACGACAAGATTATTAGTATTTTTTGGAGAAAATATACCAATTATTTTCAAAACTTTTTTGACACAGAAAGAGAATATGATAAAGAAACTAAGGGCTCCTTTGATTCAAAATATTTTCATTAGAATTTTGAAGGATTAGAATCCTGAGATTTTTTTTCATATTGGTTGTTCGATTCATATGATTGATCCCACAGAATTTTCCCCCAAGGAATTTCTATTTTCTATAGGATGTTTAGCATCCACTCAAACCTCTTTGAAAGATGCGGAGTAAGAGTGATGGCGTACAAAGTCTTGCAAAAATAGAGGATATGGATTTGGGGCGCGAACTGTCCCGACAACGACGTTGCTGCCTACCAACACACCGAGTGCAAGACCGCCTGACTTGGCCTCTATCTTGATGGTAAGTTTATGTCTTTTTCTATCTCACAGTCTCCTTGATTTTGGCTTTTGAGAAAGGATTGAAAGTAGTTTAGGTGATTCAGTTAATCCGATGCCCAACAATATCATAAGTTGTCAGCAAGAAGTTACTCCAAATTCCATCGCCCAACAATATCATCAGTTGTTAGCAAGAAGTTAGGAGTTTGGTATGTACCCCATTGCAAGAGACCATGGATGCAAAAGGTGCTTCTGCTAGAGTAAGATTAAATAGTCAAGTTTTGTAGACAGGCAGCGGTGTGCAGTGCACAATAAGGGCATGTACAATGCATTGCCTCAGGGTGATGCCTCACATGCCTTGTAGGATCGGATAACAGATAAAGTAGGCTCGGATTGGAAAGCGGGATCCTCTGCAGGAGGTGGGTGCTTGGAGTGAAAAAGTGTGGTCCGATGTCAAAAGCTGAAAAGGTTTGAGTGAAAAGCAGAGATGCATGTGTATTAGAGTCTTTATTTTTTATTTCTTAATAAGGCTCACTAGAGGTAGCTTGCATTGGGGAGAAAAACAAAATGCAGATGCCTCAAACTACGTTTTGTCATGAGGCATCTGTATCCATATGCCACCATTGTACATGCCTAAAGAGTTCTATGTTTATGTACCACTTTCTTTATTTTGTGGATCACATGTCTTTTTATGTATGCATTATCGAATTACATTTTGTATCAGAGAATATTTCATGTGATGTGGATTTCAATTATGCTTACATGAAAAACTTGATATGTATTATACGTTTATATATGCACACGGCAAAATTATTTAAAAGCATGTGGCAACACACGAACATTCTACTAGTAGTAATAGGATTACTCTGGCCTGTTAGGAGAGTGTTGCGCCTGAAATTATTTTTTATTTGCAAAATTAGTACTCAGTTTTTCTAATAGACAAACTATAGTCATAGGTCTCAACGAGAACATTACTCTTATAACGGATGGTAGAGCACCCGCTTACCGAGGGGCGTGAGAGTGCCCTCCGTGCTCTTATAATGGATGGTAGAGCACCCGCCTCCGGTGGGGCGTGAGAGTTCCCTTTCGCGTTGTCCGATCTGTCTAAACGAAGCGCACCCTGCTGACCCGCCTCGGCGGTTCATGAAAGATGGACCGCAGGCGCGCGTTGGGCCATCCTCATGTAGCGGCTTTTGGGCGTTCCCACGAGAGCCCTCTCTAGCATTGCCCCCCGCGCTAGGGGGAGCCCGGATATGAGACAAGAAACCAGGGCGGAGAGTGACGACGAGGGAGAAGTTGCTAGGAATGGTGCCGGCAGTTTGACATTCTCTGGTTGCTGCTCAAGCTCATGCTAGTGTTGCTCGATAGACGATTGAGAGAAAGGAGAGACATATGTCAGAGGAGGAAGAGAGGGAGATGTGCTTCAAGATTGGATTTTCCAGGTGACATCATCAGTGCGTATAAGTTATTTTTTGTCGACAAAGGTGACACAACGGCCATTAGAGCATCTCCAATAGTCGGTTCATATGTAAAAATAACCAACTTTTCGATCTTCCGAGGCAAAAAACAGCTCTCGAACAGGTGGTCCATATGCAAAAAATAAATACATCTCCGCCTTCCGGTGATGTAAATTCAATAGCTCGCGGTGCAAATTTACGTCTCTGGAGGCAGGAGATGTAAAAGCCGCGGCCGCGCGCCAATGCCCAACCGCTCTTCATTTCAATACCCCCTTCTTCCTCCAGCCCGCCCGCCGCCCCGTCGCACCTCCCCGCCTGGCCGCCACCTGCCGCAGCTCCCTGACGTCGCCCCGCCGTAGATCCAGCCCCCCGCCGCCGATTCCACCCTGCCTGGGCCACCGCGTCGCCCCATCGCACCCACCTTTGCTTCGGCCGCCTCCGGCCCGCCCCGCTCCAACCGTCTCCGCCCCGTGCCGCACGTCGTCGCCCCGCTCCGTCTGCCTCCGCCCCGCCCCGCACGCCGCCGCCCCGCTCCACACGTCGCCGCCCCGCTCCCCGCCCCCGACTCGCTTCCCGCTCGGCCACCGCCCACTCCCCGATGGCGCTGAAGAAGACGCTGAAGGGCAAGTGGGTTCCTTCGGCGTGAGGGCGAAGCACTCCGGGAACTTCGGAGTGGAGTTCTCCGACGCCAGGCGACGTTGGTGGCTCGGCACGTATACCACCGCCGATGAGGCCGCTCATGCCTACGATGTGGCGGTGTGGCGTGCCGGACCGCCGAAGACCGACCTCAATTTCCCGGAGGTCGAGACCCGGGCGGTGGCGGAGTGGCTCGTGCCGCAGGGCATTCGAATGAAGGAGATGCCGACGAAGAAGAGACCGGCGGTTGTCGTCGCTTCCGGCGAGAGCGACGATGCGGGGATGGCTCGGTTTGCGCGGGAGCATTCGTAGTACGTCCAGGCCGAGCTGGAGCACTACTGGAAGCCCGACGTTGAGGCGAAAAAGAAGGGGTTGAAGAAGGAGGACGAGGCCGGCCCCTCGACTGTGATCCCTATCGAGTCTTCGGATGAGGACTAGGATGACTCTGACGAGGAGGACGAGGGGTGCGAAGACCCGGACAAGGACGAGTTCTGGGAGCAGTTCCGCAGCTCCGACGACGAGTAATAGTTTCATCTAGTAGTTCGAATAAGTAGTAATTGAATTTATGTATGAAACTATGTTGAATTTGATGTTTGAACTATGTTAACATGAAGTAGTAGTTGGTCGTTTTCAGAATTTTACATCTTCATTTTGGACCATCTGTTGAAGTCGATCATCTCTTTTTGGACCATCTGTTGGAGTTGAGCATTTTTCGAAGATGTTAAAATCACTTTTTGGTGTTTCAAATTTTTTACATCACCAATTTGAACCACCAAAATATACATCATCTATTGGATATGCTCTTAGTGGGGTGTGTTCCAATCGATCCTCTCATGGCGGCTCTGTCGGCACGACCCTACTGCTTTCTTTGTAATATACTCCCATGTTCGTAAATATAAGTCTTTTATAGATTCCAATATACACTACATACGGAGCAAAATGAGTAAATTTATATACGCATGTAGTCTATACAATAAAATCTTTAAACATACATATATTTAGAAACGGGGAGTATAATATACTACTCCCTCCGTTCCTAAATATTTGTCTTTTATTTTGAACGAAGGCTCGCGAAGAGCCCGGCTTTGAATTAACAAAGCCATCAACCGGCTAGGAGTTATAACAGACAACCCAACTTACAATGGTCAGAACGATACAACGGGGAACACTGGAAAGCCTACTCACTACAACCTCCAACGAATTGCAGCTAACAAAGGCCGAGCACTCCACACTAGGATCATATGTAGTAGAACGGAGCAGCACATCAGGACATAGCCGACCTTCGAGGATGGACCGTGCTCCATGAACATCTAGAGAAGAAAGGAACCAACATCTTCCCTCTCAATCACCGAAGAGGGACCCTACCCCCTCGCCATGGCTCGTAGGCGCCGCACCGTCGGGATTTTGAGAAGGTCACCCTAGAGCTGGAAGGATGTCGCCCTCGCATCGCAAGGTGGACATAGGATGACCACATCGATTTGGGATATGCCACGCCGGCTGCTCTGCCACGGTCCATGCCCAACTAGTTGGAGACAAGCTTCAAGGAATCGGGCGACGCAGAGGAGGTAGCTCAATCCCTCACCTGCAAAACCTCCCGACCAAGCCCCGCACCCTTGACGACGCCTCCAACAAGGTCACGACGCACAAGGCGCCGCCGCCGCCAAATCCGCCAAGGATAAAGGTTTTCACCCGGGCAGGGAGGTCGGGGTGGAGAGCAGGGGACCTCGGCAACGCCCCCAAGGAGATAAGCAGCGCCCTTTGGCGTTGCCGCCGCCGGGCCGGCCGGACCGGCCAAGGTTTCCCCCGGTTCCCTAGCTGACCACCAACACGCACCAACGACGAAGCCAGAAATCGCTAGTCCGCACCGGAGGTGGGAGAGAGGCCGCAGGGAAGAGGGATTTCGCACCTCCAGATCTGACGAAGTTCACGCCGCGGCAGGATTCCACCAGCCACCCGCCGCCCGCGCGGCCGGGCACGCTGGCCAGCATCCCCTGCGAACGCCGCCCACCGCCCGACGATGTCGCCTCTCCAGCTGGGGCCGCCACCCCAAGAACCACGGGCCTCCAAGAGGGGGGGGAGCGCCGAGATCCCCGCCGCCACCTTCACCGGCGTCCGCGCGGGCTTCCCAGCGGCCGTCTCTGGTAGCGGCGAGGGGGAGGAAGGGGGTGGAGGGGGGTGGCTGCGGCGGCGGAACCCTAGTCGCCCCCGAGTCGCCCCAGGGGGCGACGCGAGGGCCGGGAGGAAGGGGGATCCGATCTCTAAATATTTGTCATTCTAGACATTCAAATGGACTGCAACATACGGATGTATGTAGACATATTATAGAGTGTAGATTCACTCGTTTTACTTCGTATGTAGTCACTTGTTGAAATCTCTAGAAAGACAAATATTTAGGAACGGAGGGAGTAACAGGTAAAACTCACATCACAACCGAACCTGTTTTTACTAGTAAATCACAAGCAGTTTCTCGGCAACAGATAACGCGGGCATGGGACTACAGCAAAATTATTCCATGGAAGCGAAACTAAACTAAACCGATCGATCAGAGGAAGATCTTCTCGACGTGGCCGGCCACCATCCAGCCTTCGATCTCCTTCTTGAGCCCATACTGCAGCGCGTACGGCCCCTTGACGAGCACGACGCACATCCTCTCGAGGACCAGCGCGTTCCGGAACAAGAGCCTGGCCATCATCCTCTGCAGCGCGTCACCCTGGTAGTGAACCATGTTGATCTCCTTCACCCGGCTCCGCAAGCACGGCACCGAGAAGCTCGACTCGTCCGGGGCCGTGAGCCCTTCAGGAACGGCGGGGGACTCCATGAACAGCGTGAGGATCTCCAGGTTTGGCGCCTGCTCCAGGACCCGGCGTGATGCGCCGGGGATCAGAAGAGCACCTTGCAGCGCCAGCCGCGTCAGGCCGGAGAAGGAGGGGAAGCCCTCGAAGCAGCTGTAGGGCACGTGTTGGTGGTGTAGGTGCAGGTGCCTCGCGGCAGAGATCTTCTCCATGAACCTTGTGAACCTGTCGGTGGAGGGAACTTGGCAGAAGTTGACGGTGCAGGATGGGATCCCTGCTGCGCCGTGCAGGGACAGGAGCGACTCTGCGGGCGCCGCGCCGGAGTAGTCCAGGGACGTCAGCTCCGAGGCGTCGATGCGAACGGACCTCAGGTTGTGGCAGCAGCGAAGTGCGAACCGGCGGAGGCGCTTGTCGAGGACGGAGACGGTGCTGAGGCGGTCGATGGAATATAGCGTCAGGTCGACGAGGCTGGGGCAGCTCGAGATCAGCCGCTGGACGCTTCTCCCGCCGTCGCGCCGCGGGGCGGTGATGCTCAGCGTCTCGAGGAACGGCAGCTCGACTGTCTTGGGCAGATTCATCCGGCAGTTGCTGATGCGCAGCGTCCGTATGGCGGTGCACGAGAAGAGCCCTCGCGGGAGGACATACGACCACGGTCTCCACTTCCTCCTCCTCCCTTCCTCCTCGGCGTCCGAGTTGTCGGTGCCACTGCCCGCCTCTTCTTCCTCGCCTCCGTAGTCACAAACCTTGCCGCGGCGCTGGCAGATGGGGCCGAGCCAGAAGCAGAGGTCGAGGTGGAGCTCGTGGTGGCGGTTGGTCCGCAGCAGGTAGGAGAGCCACTGGTCGACGTGCACGGCGTTCCAGACGTGGCAGTCGTCGAAGGCGAAGCGGAAGCTGCGCAGCGGCACGTGGGCGGCGGCGGTGCGGCGGCGGCAGAGCAGCGCGGAGCAGACGTCGTCGAGGATCTCGCCGCTGCAGCTCTTCATCTCCTCGGCCTCGAAGTAGGAGCTGTCCCAGTCTTTGGCCCTCTCGCCCTCGCGCTCCTCGAACGAGATGGCGTGCACGTTGCAGAAGATGTTGCGCCACCGCCGGGACAGCGCCGCCGCGCAGCCGGCCTCCTTGGTGGGGAGGTAGGACAGGATGTTGCCGACCAAGAAGTCCGGGAGGTAGCTCAGGCGATCCCTGGGCGCGCGCGCCGACGGCGACACCGACGGCGATGCCATCTCTCGGTCGCCCGGTTGCTTTGGTTTGGAGATCCGATCCGGCAATTATGCCGTCGATGTGCGTCTATATATCCTCAGGAGACTACCGACTAAACAAGCGCGTAATTTGCGGGTTTAGTTGGCCACCGGAACCGACTTAAGTCATCAGGCATAAATAGGAAGGCATCGAGATGGCATCTGATGATCTGATCTCGACGTCGGAGATGGCATCGGGAGGAGATCGGCTGAGCGCTCTCCCGGACAAGGTGCTCGTGCGCATCCTCTCCCACCTGGTCACCGACGAGGCCGTGCGCACCAGCGCGCTCTCCAGCCGGTGGCGCTACGTCCACGAGGGCGTCCCCGTCGTCGACCTCTTGGACACCAAGACAGGCAAGCGGGACCACGGCATGGACGACATCAAGGTCTGCTTCGACCACCAGGTGGCGTGCGCGATCCTCGGCAAGGGGGCGGAGACGCCGATCCGCGTCCTCCGTCTCAGCGGCGTCCTCTACGTCCCGTACGACCTGCTCGACCAGTGGATCGCCACCGCCGCCGCCTCCGGCGTCGAGGACCTGGACATCAAGCTCAGGTACGACGGTTCCGCCCCGCGCCCGCTCTGCCTGTTCCGCGGATCGCCGGACCGAGACGATTCCTGGATGTACACCATGACGCCGCGCCAAACCTTCCGCTGCCGCACGCTCCGCCGGCTGCGCCTGTCGTGCTGGGCGCTCGACCTGCCGGGCGTCGTGGACATGGCATCGCTGGAGACGCTCCACCTCGACAGGGTCACGGCCCGAGATGGGCTGCTGCAGCAGCTGCTCTCGAGCTGCCCGCGCCTCGCCGGCCTGACGCTGGAGGAGTGCCCGGGCGTCAAGGAGATCGCGGTGACCAGCCCCTGCCTGCGTAGCTTCGCCATGATCTGCTGCCACAATGCCACCGCCGTCGAGCTGCGCACCACCCGCCTCCGGTCGCTGCACTACAAGGGCGGCCTTCCTCCTCGCGGGTCGCCGTTCATCGTCGTCGCAGACTACCTGGCAGTCACGGCGGTGAGGATTGAAATCTGCCAGGGCATCTGTCGCAAAGAATCACCGGAAGTTGCCCCGGTCATGGCTCTCATCGGCCGGTGCGAGAAGCTGGCGCGTCTTGACCTCTGCCTGCGCCTTTCAGTGGCCTACTACAGCAGCGTGCTCACAAGCGTCCTGCGTGACCTGCCGCACCTCAGGCAGCTGATCCTCGAGGGCAGCCTGGTCACCGACGACGCTGTCCGGTCGCCGCCTTGCTTGGCAACACCAAGGACCTGGAAGACTCCAGCTGAGCCTCCAAAGGAAGGGACTCCCTCGCCTGACGAATCAAATACTACTAAGCCGCAGCACAAGCGACGGCGGCGGCATCGTCGTCAACGGCGTGACAGGCGTCTAGAGCAGTGGGCTCTCATGCTTGAAAAGGAAGCGAGCCTCAAGGGCTGCTTGGTGACCGATGATGTGGTCCCGTCGGTCGCCGCCAAGGACCTGGAAGTATCGTCGCTTTTACCTCCGGTCCAGACTCCAGAGCACAAAAAGGAAGTGACTCCCTCCGAGAAAGCTCGGCGGCGACGCCGAAAGCGGCGTCAACGCCGTCGTCGTCAATTGCAGGGGTTAGTCTAGTGGCCAGATGCCTGAGGGTTTGTAGTGGACGTGCATCACATGCCTGGATGATAAGTAGAAGAACAAACATTGTAAGCTGCCAAGGACTGCCACTTGAAAAGATGCTTTGCAAGGTTTCTGCTTTGGGATAAGTATATTTTTCGTCCTTTATTTTTTTCAAAAATATAGATATGGTCCTTCAATTCCAAAACCGGCAAAACATAGTCCCTCAACTTTTAAAACCAGATATATTTGGCCCCTCGCGTCACTTCAGATGGTTTTCTGCGGACGTTTAGTGGTATTGACTCGGGCTGACAAGTGTGGGCCCCACCACATCCACCCAAAATTTTCACTTTGATTTCTCCTCTTTATCTCTATCATATCAAGTACATATAGACCCCACATGTAATGACCATCTTCAACCTCTAAAACAACACGTGGTGGTTCGTGTGCGGCGTCGTCCAGTGGGGAAGACGAAGCTGATGCTCGCCGACGACCAAGCCCGGCCCAGGAGGCAGCACGCATCAACACGCATTCCCTCCTCTCTGGCCGTGTAGGCTCTACTTCTTGCTTGAGGTCATGCACGCCTTCGGCCCTCCTTGTGGCCGCACACGCGCACCGCCGCCGGATGTGCGTGTTGTGTTGCCGCTGCTGCCATATATGTTCATGAGTGTGCTGCCCTTTGCGCTGGGTGTGCGTGCTGTGTAGCTGTTGCTGCTATGTTCGTGAGTGTGGTGCGCGTGCTATGATGGTTGTGCGACGGCGTACCCACCCGTGAACCGTGATAGCTGGGCGGCGTTGTGATGGGACCATAAGTTCGTGGATGGAGGCGGACGACTTGCACGACGGTGAGGGACAACGGGATGGCTTCCCATGCAGAGACAGTGCGGAGCAGCCGAACGCAAAGTGTGCTGTCGCGGTCGACGACCACAACTACAACCTGTGCGTCGGCCATCGCGCAGAGCTTGTGCACATAGTAGGGGCCGGGAGCTCGCGACAATACGAACACAGGCCAGCAGGGCCGGGAAGAAGCTGTGTTTGCGGCCAGCGGCGCGGAATCATGTGGCAGCTTGCCTTCGGAGCTTGTACCACCGTAGTGCTAGAGCAGAGCTGTGCGTGTGACCAGCCGGGCGGACGCACGAGGCGGCATCTTCCACCTATATCTCGTGGGCGGCATGCTGGGGGCGCGCACCGGGGGAGCCTTACCAAGGTCGCCAAGGACGAAAACCACCTCGCCGGAGGCCACCACACCCACCTATCCTCCTGCTGCTCGACGCCCATGAACTGCTCGACGAAATGTCTAGCTGTGCTAGAATGGTAAGGAAGAAGAAGATTCATGGGAGATTGCCACGTGGACGCGGACCTGGTCAAAACCACCTAAAGCTATACAAGGGACTAAACTTATCCGGTTTGAGAAGTTGAGGGACTAAGTTTTACTGGTTTTAGAGTTGGGGGACCATTCCTATACTTTCGAAAGAATTGAAGGACGGAAAATATACTTTTCCCTTCTGCTTTCTAGGGCTGCGGCATTGGAGGTCTTAAATTCATAGCTGATTCGTTGGAATTGGTATATAAGCTTTTAATGGAGTTATAGAGGTATGGAGTCCATTTGCAGCAATCCTCGCATACTGTTTTCAGAGGGCTTTCAGGATTGGTGATATAACTTCGCAGCATTGCTGTCGGGAGGCTAACTATGTGGCGCACAATTTTGCTAGACATGCTTCTGATACAAACTCTAGTGTTTTTTTGGGACTCTGACCCCTCTAGTTTTATTGTTCTTGATGTTATGAATGATGTATCTCTGTTGATGCTGAAATAAAGTGCATAGTAGAATCAAGTACTCTACCAGGTCTAGGGCGTAGGTGGTAAGGAAAGGATGGAGGAGGGTGTGGCGAGGAGCGGGCGCGTCGACGGCAGGGCGCCGTCGCGAGCTAGGGGAAGGGCGGCGGCTAGGGTTGTAGGCGGCTAGGGTTCCGGCTCCTCTGGGAGCCGGACAATAGGAGATAATATTCTTCTTATTGCTTCATCTGAAAAAGAGTCTTACAACTTATATTTATAACCTAGATAACTTGCATACGAATTAACCTAAGATAACTTGTGGGCTAAGATTGCCCGGTGGGCCTAGGCTGACCATAACACTTCTCCCCGCCTGCACAAACAGCTCGTCCTCGAGCTATAAGGTGGGGAAGCGCTTGCTGAGCTCCTCGAGGTGATCAACCAGTGTCAAACACCTTCTCGTCAACTGGGGCGGCCAGGTCGGCGGCGACGGCGTCCTCCGGAATGTAGTCTGCAACCTCCAGGTAGAAGAGTCGCGGGCAGGCGTGGCCGGGCGTGTAGGGCTCGTCACAGTTGAAGCACAACCCTTGGCGGCGACGCTCGAGTAGCTCGGCCGAGATGAGCCGGCGAAACGGGCGCGCCGCGGTCGCGGCGAGGGGTGCCGCGGAAGCCTGAACAGGCCGACCCGGAGCAGGATCTGGCCAGGGTAGCGACCCAGTGGCCCGGGACGGTGACTCCTGCTGGACGGCCACCGCGCGGCGCTCAAATGCGCGGGCGTAGTACATGGCCGTCTGGATATCCTGGGGTCCCTGAAGCTCCACGTCCACGCGGATGTGATCCGGAAGGCCACCGACAAAGAGAACGGCCCGCTGCTGCGCCGTCACGCCTGATGCATGGCACGCCAGGGCCTGAAAGCGGTCGGCCAAGTCCTGCACCGTGGAGGTGAAGGGAAGGCGGCCGAGCTCCGCTAGTCGGCTCCCACGTACCGGAGGCCCAAAGCGAAGGAGGCAAAGCTCGCGGAAACGCTCCCAAGGGGGCATGGCGCCCTCGTCCTGCTCGCGGGCGTAATACCAGGTCTGCGCCGCACCGCGGAGATGATATGAAGCGAGCCAGGTCCGCTCCGACGCGAGGGTGCGCTGCCCGCGAAAGAATTGTCCACACTGGTTGAGCCAGTTGAGGGGGTCCTCGGTGCCGTCATAGGTGGCGAAGTCCAGCTTGGCGAACCGTGGCGGTGTTGGCGTCGGGCCGCCGTGGCCGTGAGGCTCGGCGGTGCGGAGCAGCGAGGAGGGCGGCGCCGGGTTGGTGGGCTCCGGGTAGTGGCCGACGGAGCCGGAGGGCCCGCCGAACTGCAGGGATGGTGTCGGATGTTCCGGAGCCGTGGTGTAGACCGGGACCGGCGATGGTCCGGCCACCCAAGCCGGTAGGGGCGAAGGAGACGGCGGGAACCGGACTTGATGGATCGGCAGTCCGGCTGGCATGGGCGATGGCGGTCCCGACGTAGACGGTGGTGGCGCCTGCAGGTGCTGCGGCTGCGGTGCGGCCAGAGCCGCTGTGGCCGACGGCGACACCTGCTGCAGCTGCTGCTGCGGTGCGGCCAGAGCCGTGGTGCCTGGCGGCAGCGCCGGCAGCAGCTGCGGCTGCGGTGCGGCCAGAGTCGCGGTGGCCGGCGGCCATGGCGGCCATAGGGAAGCCGCGGTCGGGGGAGGGTGGTGCAGGTGCAGCGGTGTCGGGGCCGGGCCGCCGAGGGTGATCGGGGCTCCTTGGGCGTGTGGCGACCACGCCTGGAGTGGCAGCAGGTGGTGGCCCCTAGGGTCGGGCGCACCCTGGGTCGTCCACGGCAGCGCCGGATGACCGTAGATGACGTTGGGCGCGACCAGTGGGGGAGCGTGCGGCCCGGCGAGGTAGAGGCTGATGCCGCGGACCGCCGTGACGAGCTCCCTCAAAGTGCTGGAGACCTCCTCCGACGAGAGGAGGTCTGCTGGTTGCGCCGTGGTGGAGACCGGCGTCGGCGGGTGGGGGCCCCGGAGGTGGCGGTGGGCATGGGCGCGGTGGTGGTGGTAGCCAACAACGGTGGCGGCGCGGTGGTGTTCGACAGCGGCGGCGGTGGGGGTGGCGAAGACATGGTCAACCTGGAGTCTCTGGATACCAAATTGGTAGAATCAAGTACTCTACCAGGTCTAGGGCGTAGGTGGTAAGGGAAGGATGGAGGAGGGTGTGGCGAGGAGCGGGCGCGTCGGCGGCAGGGCGCCGTCGCGAGCTAGGGGAAGGGCGGCGGCTAGGGTTGTAGGCGGCTAGGGTTCCGGCTCCTCCGGGAGCCGGGCAATAGGAGATAATATTCTTCTTATTGCTTCATCTGAAAAAAGAGTCTTACAACTTATATTTATAACCTAGATAACTTGCATACGAATTAACCTAAGATAACTTGTGGGCTAAGATTGTCCGATGGGCCTAGACCGGCCATAACAGTGCACCATGAAAGTTTTTCCTTAAAAGAAGACAGGAGAATGAGATTAATTGCAAGGGAGTTAACAACATGACAATGCAATCGCCATTCCAGTGTAACTTGTAACTATATAGCAGAAAAAATTGCTTGCACTTGTAAAGTCTTAAAAGTAAACATATGTTTTGATGTTTTTTTAGTAATGCCAGACTTCACTTGCTTAAACATTTCTCTGTTAAGTTCACTAACTCAACTAGGAGTCTAGGACCTGATGAGAGATCCATGTTGGGCACATCATGTTCTGAAGTTGCACAAGGCAGGTAATTCTAAAAGAAAGCAAATATTGCAATGCAGCAATCAAACACATCCAGTTGGGTGACTACCGCTTATGTTCTATATGCATTCCTTAATCTGACTTGGAACACATTGATAGCTTATTATGGAGAAAATATATTTTTACACCAACACTAAGCTGCTTGAAAAAAAATATCTAGAGCATCCAGTTAGAAATGTCACAATTGACGTTCTGGTATTACTTTAGTAAGAACATTCACGTACAAACATCAGAAGCAGAAGGGCTATCAGGAGTTTATACAGTGTAAGGTAAATTAAATGTATTCAAATACGTAACAGTAAGCCCGGAATTGAAGGAAAGCTTAGGAAAACTACTCGTCAGGTAAGTTGATACTAGAGCATAAAGGCATTTAAGTCTTGAATAGTGAAACAATTAGCGGCAGAGGCAGACCTGAATTGAGTTTCTCCTCCACGTCCGCGTCGTCATCGAGAAGATGCCACAGCACCTCTGGTCCCTGGAAGGGGCGGCGGAGGTCCTCGGCGACAAGTGCATCATCGACCGTCTGGACAGCCGGACGCACGAGCGCGGGCACACAAAGACCTTCGCATGCTGGGTCTGGGTGTGGGATGTGGCCTTCATCCCCACCAGACACACCATCTGGAGAGCGGCGCGGGGTGCGGGCCGCGTCGAAGCCATGCTGGGCTTCTCGCCGCCGAGCCGGGAGGTGGTGCCGCCGCCACGTGTTCGGCGCCGGGAGATGCTGATCCATGTTGATCGCGTCGAGGACTGGGCGCCCCCCTCGCCGCGCTCGTCCCACTCGGCGCAGAGCGGCCTGCCCTCGTCGGGGTCGGAGGACTGCCGTTCGGGCCCGACGATCTGGAAGGGCACTTGGGCCATGCACGTCGAGGACGGCCAGGGCCACCGCCGTCATCCGCCTACGGTGGCTCCCTCGGGCTGCGGTGGCAGCCGCGGGGGCGGGCGTCGCGACCGCGACGACCGCGACGAGGATCATGCTGGACGCCGCTCTTGGAAGGACGCCCTCTTGGGTTGCAGGCAGCCGGGAGGGGCACTGCAGCCTGGCCGTGAATCCGCTGGCTCCGGCCGCCAGCGGAGTAGGACGCCTGTCAGCCGCCGGAGGAACGCCGGCGCGCGTCGCCCTGGCGGCGGGGACCGGCCAGAGCCTGCGCTTCTCAAGGCCACTCCGCCTCTGCCTCTGGCCTCGCGCGCGCCGTCGTCTGCATCGGTTGCCGCGGCTGCCGAGGAGAGGCAGGACCCCGTCGCTGCGTTCTTCAACACCGCCGACCCCATCCCTCCGCCTTCACGTCCGGACGACGGGCTGCAGCAGATCGAGGAATCCATCGCCGCCACGCTCGACCTCCCCTGCAGTTCGACGACAGCCCTTCTGTGGCAGCGTGCCGCACCTCTGCAACGGTGCCACACACCGGCCTGCAGATCGGCGCCATGACCCAGCAGGTCATGCAGCTGCAGCTCAACGGGGAGGAGGTCGGGGAGCAGACGCCGCGCCGCTTTGTCGACGTTCCACCGCCTGTCCTCCAAGCCCCGTCTGCGCGTCGCTCCGCTGCCCCTCCCGAGACCAGAGCCACTTCGGTCCCTGTTAGGCAGAGCGCCCGCCAGGCCGCGCAGCAATCCAGCGTCCCAGTGGCTAAAAGGGCCTCCCTGCTGCTGGTCAAGCGCCTCGGCATGCTGGGGCCTAAAGAGAAGATGACGGCAAAGGCGGCCGAGGCCCTCATCCGTCGGTTCGACGAGCCGCTGACGGAGGACGACATCTCCATCATCGCCAAGCTCACGCGCCTCGACCCAGAGGCCCTCCGCATTGCAGGTGGCATGGCGGGCCCTGACGTCGACGCGGGCGCCGCAGTCTAGTGCTGCTGCTTCTTCTTCTTAGTTTTAGTCTCCGACAGGGATTGGCTTCGCGCCGATCTGAGTTAGGTCCTTCATGTTTAGTTATTATAGTGCTTGTGCTAGGATTAGTCGGCTCGTTTTGCGCCAGAGTAGTTTGGGGCCTATTGGTGGTCTCTGGCGCCCCCTTGCTAGTTCGATGGTGTACTTGTGGTTGTCTAACTTCAATAGAATGTTACTGTCGGAGAATTCCAGTGTCCCACATGAGTAGCTCCCCTGGGACTTTTTTGAGCTGGAATGTGAGAGGATTGAACTGCCCGGCGAAGCGTGCAGCGGTGAGAGAGGTGGTGGAGGCCCATCGGACCAGCATCCTTTGTCTTCAGGAGACAAAGCTGGAGGTTTGGACTCCTGCCCTTGTCAAGGAACTGGGCGGGAGAAAGCTGGAGGGTTGTGCAGTTCTGCCTGCAACGGGCACCAGAGGAGGAGTAGCCATTTTTTGGGACAAATCAATCATTAGCTTCACCACCCATGCTATCGGCTGCTTCTCGGTCACGGGCAAAGTGTCCGTTCTGCTGGACGGCTCATCTTTCTGGCTTACGTCAGTCTATGGGCCTGCTGACGCTGCACGAAAGGACCTTTTCCTAGCTGAGATGGCGCACGCTGCTCCGCCCACGGGTGAGCCTTGGTTGATCAATGGGGATTTCAACATCATATATGAAGCCAGGGACAAGAACAACCTGAATATGAACAGGAGAATTATGAGCAACTTCAGAGCGGCAATAGACACAGCTGGTCTGCGAGAGCTCAAGTGCAAGAACAGAAGGTTCACTTGGACAAACGAGCGTCAAGACCCAACAATGGCCAGCATCGATAAGGTGTTCTGCAATACAGAGTGGGATGCCCTCTTTCCCTCATACATAGTTATGGCTGCGGCGACTGCTTGCTCGGACCACTGTCCGCTTGTTCTTGCTAGTGCCGCTGCTCCAAAGAGAAGGGCCAGCTTTAGGTTTGAGACCTTCTGGCCGCGGTTTCCTCACTTCCACGACACGGTTAACTTGGCATGGCAAAGGCCGGTAAACCACACCTGCCCAATCATTAGACTCAAGGTGAAAATGCGCCGTGTGGCTCGCGACCGACGTATATGGGCCAGTACCCTCTTCAGCGACGCCAAGGTGCAGTTTCACCTTGCCTGTGAGGTGGTGCTGCGCCTTGATGTCGCCCAGGAAAAGCGGACGCTTACACCAAGCGAGTACAACCTCCGCAAACAGCTCAAACTGCGGCTCCTGGGGCTAGCTGCGATTGAGAGGGCCCGTAAGAGACAAGCATCCAGAATCACCTGGCTCAAGGCTGGCGACGCTCGTACTGCATTCTTTCAAGCTAAGATTAACTCCCGCAGAAGAAAGAACTTCGTCCACTCACTGCAAACGGAGGATGCTACTTTTGTCACACATGATGAAAAAGCATCGGTGGTCTACCAACATTTCTCCAGCTTACTTGGCAAGAAGGTAGACAGGAAGTGCTCGATCAACTGGGAAGAGTTAGACATGCCCTCTGTCCACAACGAGGGCCTCAACAACCCGTTCTCTGAAGCTGAGGTTTGGGCCGCCGTAGCAGCATCGCCGACGGAACGGGCTCCTGGACCGGATGGGTTCTCGGGCATGTTTTTCAGAAGCTGCTGGGGAACGATCAAGGACGACATCATGTCGTTTTTCGACCACTTCTATAGGCTTGCTGGTGGTTCTTTTGCAGAATTGAACACGACCGCGATGGTCATGCTTCCAAAGAAAGATGGCGCTGCAAATATGGGCGATTATAGGCCAATTAGCCTCATCCACTCTATGGCTAAGCTGGTCTCAAAGGTGCTGTCCATGCGGCTGGCTACGGTCATCGACAAGCTCATCAGCCCAGCGCAAACTGCCTTCCAGCAAAACAAGTGCATCCATGACAGCTACTTGTACGTGCAAAACACGGTTAGAAAGCTACATAGGCTTAGATCTCCGGCGCTTCTGTTGAAACTAGACATAGCTAGGGCGTTTGATAGTGTCTCCTGGGAGTATATTCTGGAGCTGCTGGAGATCCTTGGCTTCCCACCGCGCTGGAGAGACTGGATTGCTCTCCTTCTATCGACGTCCTCCTCTTCCTGCCTCCTTAATGGGGTGCCCGGCGAACCCATTCTCCACCACCGGGGACTTCGGCAGGGAGACCCGCTGTCGCCGCTGCTGTTCATTCTCTGCATCGACCCCCTTCACCGGCTGTTGGAGGTAGCCACTATGTCAGGGCTGCTGGCCGCTCCGCCGGCGGCGGCGGCAAGGATGCGCACCAGCCTATACGCTGATGATGCGGTCGTCTTCGTCAACCCCGAGCGCGACGACATCGATGCCCTGCTTAGTCTACTGTCGCGTTTTGGGGATGCTTCGGGACTGCACGTCAACCCCGCCAAATCGTCCGCAACCCCGATCAGCTGTAGCGGCATTGATTTGCCCACCGTGCTCCAAAATTTCGGTGGCGCCATCAAGGCGCTCCCAATCACTTACCTGGGCTTGCCAGTCACTGAAGGGAGGATTAGGCTAGTGCATCTCCAGTTCGTCCTCGATAGAATCCGAGCCAGGCTTGCCGGCTGGAAGGGCAGGCTCATGCCTATGGCGGGACGTCGCGTCCTGGTGTGATGTGTCCTTTCCGCCATCCCAACCTTTGCGCTCACAGCTTTAAGGGCGCCAAGGAAGCTTTACAAGGAGATCGACAAATCACGGCGACGTTTCCTTTGGGCGCAAGATGAGGAATTATCGGGGGCCAAATGCAAGGTGGGATGGACGACGGTGACCACGCCGGAGCTGCAGGGCGGCCTGGGCATCCACGACCTGCCAAGGTTCGCCCGTGCGCTGCGGCTGAGGTGGCTGTGGCTATCATGGCAGCAGCCTCAAAGACCTTGGGTCGGTTCTGGCACACCCTGCGACGACGGCGACATTGCACTGTTCGCAGCCTGCACCTCCGTCACCATCGGGGATGGAGCCACGGCTTCGTTTTGGTGCTCATCCTGGCTGGGGGGTCGTCAGCTCCGCATGGCGTTCCCAGCGCTTTTTGCCGCGTCAATCAGGAAGAACCGGACTGTCAAAGAAGCCTTGCATGAGGATCGTTGGGTGCTCGACCTCAGGGGTGCCTCCCATGCAAGTATAATGCATCAGGTCATCGAGCTGGCCAGAGAGATCAGAAGCGCTGGTATTGTCCCACAGGCTGACAGACCAGACAAAATTTTCTAGACTCAGGCAAGCTCTGGGAGGTACTCCACCCAATCAGCCTATGCTGCCCAATTTGCAGATGAACGAAAGAGCAATTTCAAGAGTATCATCTGGAGGATCTGGGCATCGGGGAAGATCAAAATGTTCTTATGGTTTCTCCACCAAGACAGATTATGGTGCAATGACAGGTTGCAAAGGAGGGGTTGGGAGAACAGCTACTTTTGTCCGCTGTGCTTAAGAAATCTTGAGACATCCTTCCACCTGTTTTGGGAGTGCCCAATCTCTAGGAATGTGTGGTGTCAAGCGGCTGCATGGGCTGGCTGCCAAGCCCTCAGGCCTGATGTGTGGAGCAGTGAAGTCTCATCAGCATGCTATGCGGAGAAGATCATATCAGCGGCAACTTCGGCCAACCGTAAGGGAACCAAGTCGATGTTGGCGCTCATAGCTTGGCACATTTGGCTGGAAAGGAACTCCTGCGTGTTTAGAGGGAAGCAGGCGGATGAGCGACACATCATTGAGGCATGCCGCCGGGAGCTGGAACAATGGAGGCTGGCAGGCGCCAAATGCATCGAGCCCCCGTTCGGGGATATGACGTGAGGAGTTAAACCCCATCCATGCACGGGAGCTTAGCTACTCCCGGCGATCAAATGTAACCTCTCTGTCTTCTCTTGACAGATTGATTTGTACTTTGTCGCTCCCTTCTGCTAAATCAATGAAACACCAGCCAAGTACTGGTTTCTTTCAAAAAAAAAAAAAGTTTGCAGTCTTTGTTCTGCTACCTGAATGCAACGAGAATGCAGATTTCTGACTGTGAGAACAAGAATGAAAGAAGCAGCAGGCCCTGCAGTCTGTGGCATACTCACTCAGAAAACACGGCTGACTTCAACCAATATGCGATGGGGGCTAGTAAGAATTCAAAAAAATGGTATAAACTACTAACATCGTTGACACATCAGCATTCAGCAGCAACATTCAAAAGTTATGTGGATTAGCTTGTGCGCGTATAGATGACAAAGTACACAAAAAAGCGCCTTGCATTGAGCAACCAAGCTAGCACAATCATAAGCCAAAATGAGTGCTAACGTATAAACTGATTAACAACACAGGTTTCCAGAGGTGTCGTTGGTGTTAATGGCAGGCAGGTTCGGTAGTGCGGCCAAGATTGAGATTGGTGACCTGGGCCATGATTTTTCTGAATGCTGTAAAACTGGAAAAGTAGGGGAAAGGGGAAAACAGGCGTTGGGCCATTTGGTCGAACATGTGCCGGGCCTCACCTCCACCACTTCATTCATGAATTGTCGGCGAGCCAACGCAGCGCAGCCGGAGCTGCAAGGAGCCTGACGCCGCTGGCCCAGGGAACTGGAAGAGCAGCGCGCCACCGGGCATACCTGCACATTCATATACTAATTCCTTCCCCTTACCTATGTGCATGATCTTGTTTAAATGCGTCAATCTTGTTTTATGAACTTATAATTTTATCTCTGAATTTGTTGATCTTATTATATAGTCTCCTTCAATTGATCATTTCAAAGTAGGTGTTGCGGAAGTATCTTCAATAATAGAAAAACAAATAAGATTATGGGAATCGTTTCCATACGGCGCGCCGGCGGAACGTTCGGCCGATCGCGTGCGAGACGCGCGATTCTTTTTAATCAAACGACAACCGGTATGCCCACGTGCCCACGTCAGTTGCCAGCGCAGCCCATCAGACCCACCACTGCTGGCCCACCACCGCTTTCTCATCCTTTTTATCCTTATCCCCTACAGAGGCTCTCCTCCACTCATTCATTCCCTTTCCTCATCCCCTACCTTCAGTTCTCGTCAACAACTAGCACCCAAATCAAAACACCAGAGAAATCACCTATGCAGATACGAGCAGGGGAGCGACTTGATGCTACCGGCGGCGACCGGACTTGATGCTACCGGCAGCGACCGGACTTGCAAGCCCCGGATTGGTGGAGCTGCAACCGCGGCGACGAGGAGCTGCATCCGACCGTGATTTTTGGTGGAAGTAGTTCTTTTTTTTGCCACAACCGACACATATTTTTTATGATGCTTTTTAGTTTTACTGAAACCATCATTAATTTTTGTTTGGAGCTGCCTTTTTTTGTTGCTACAATCGAGTGATAGCGTTTTTGCTGCCGAGATTTTTGCTGGAATCAGTGATTTGTTTTGCTGGAACTGGCTTTTCTTTTTGCTACAATAGACCTTTTTCAGATTTATTCTTCTGAGAATATTTTTGCTGGAAACATCTTTGCTTCCACCGTAGTTTGCTTTTGCTGGAACCATTATTTTTCAAACGATCAAATGGGTGGTGACGCGGAGCTACCTTCGGGTAATTTTGTTGCAAGCGTCGACGGCGAGCATCGGCGGCGAGCCTCGACGGCAAGCATTTTTTGCTACCACCGTAGTCTTTTCTTCCTACCATCATAGGTTGTTTTTGTTGTGAGCATTGACTGCGAGCATCAGGCGGGCATCGACGGCGGCAAGATTATTTTGCTGCAACCGTCTTTTGAATTTGCTACTAGCGGTGAGGAATTTTGCTACATCCATCACGGCGGAGGCGCGACCCGCGACGGCAGCGGCGATGAATTTGCTGCAACTATTGTTCTCTTTTGCTATGACCGGCCTTTTTTCTGATACATCCATGAACGACGTTGAATCTTGGTTGTTGCTGACACAATCCCGGGCAGCGAGCTTTGACGGCGAGGGGGCGGCGACGGCGCATCAGGGTGCTGCAACCATGGAGCTCGCCGGCGAGTTGCTGCCATCGCCATCAGAGATGCCACCGCGGGTGGACGCAGCTACATGCATGGAGCCGGCGTGAAGTGTAGGCGGCGACCGGCGGTGACTAGCGGTGAGGAAAGGCAGAGGCGAGGTGGTCGGCGTGTGCGGGGGCGGTGGTCCTTTTCCTCTCTTTTTCCTGTGCAGAGATTAACGATGAGGAGGACAGGGACATATCTTTTTTTTGGTTTGTGAGGAAAAATCTGACGGCTGTACGTATAAATCAAACGGCTACGGGCAGACCGGCCAAAACTTTCGGCCGGCGCGTCGGCGTCTATAAGCGCCCTAAAATTATGTACCTGTTGTTTGTGTTGGAAATAAGAAAAAACAACAGATGTGAATGTCTCTCTAAAAGGTTCACTTACAGGGAGAAATGCTGAAATGTTGTGTATATGTGGAGAAATGCTGAAAAATACATAAAGAAGTGTGAATTGGGTAAGGAGGTCGAGATAGGTATTTTTACCCACGGGTATTGTCCGCACCCGGCCAGGTACCGGTATAGGAACAATTTCAAACACGAGGTGTAGGTACGTTACGGGTTTGGGCAAAAATTATTGAGACGGGTATTGATTTGGGCGATCATTATCGCAAAAATTATTGAGACGGGTATTGGTTTGGGCCACCATTATCCGCAACCGAAACCGACAGGTGCCATGTTGAATGGGACAACGGGAACTTCATAAGGCCAACTCAAACAGGCCGACACAATTGATCTGCGAGCGTTCGTTTGGGGGTCCGCGCGGACAGAAAACACGGCACAACGCGCCGACGCAAACGGACGGGTGTCTGTTTTTCATCTTCCGCAACCCATTCCCGGCCCAAATTTGGGTTGGGTTTGCGTCCCACAGTTGGTTGCACATCCACCCCACTCCCCTTCTTCCAAAACCCTCCCGTCTGCTCGCCATGGCTGGTGCACCAAATCCTGCCGCCACCTTCCTGGCCGCCACGGCCGACGGCGTGGCCACCCACCCCATGTGCCCAAAGAAGAACCCCAAGAAGGAGGTCACGCTGGAGCAAAGGGTCAAAGATTCGGCAAAGAGGGATGGCCGGAGGGTCAAAAGGCTGAGAAAATAGTTGTCGTCGTCACGCAACAGGAGGCCGGCATTAGGGAGAACGAGGCCCTCCTCATGCTAGGGTTCCGTCGCCGCGAGCCAGCCATTCTTGCCGCCATCACCATGGCCGCGGAGAGTGGTGGCTCTCGCCACTCCGGCTCCTCGGCCCCCAGCGCAAGAGGCCGAAACTGCTGCGATGGCCAGCCTCTTGGAACTACCTCTGTTGCAAACTCCGCGACCGCTAACCAGGGGCAAACTCAAGAAGATAACCGAATGATGTGATCTCAATGCGAAAGCCATCTTCGTTCAGGCGCAAGTCTCCAACTCTACATCTAGCGGAGCATCAAGCTCTTCCTCAACCAGTGTCTCCTGTGCATCCTCAACGAGTGCCCGCATTTCCTCAAATGAGTAGATCATATTCCTTTGTTAAGATGTGCCATGTTCTGGCAATGCTAGATGTTGTTCCTTTGTGGTGCTTTCTTCTGTCGAGTTGATATAGTTCCCTTTGTATGCATGAGTGCAGTAGTTTGTTTCGTCTTCATTGGTCTAGTTGGATTTGGTTCTTAGTGTTGGTTCAATCGAGTCTGTATCGGTTCCGAGTCTGTTATACCCTATGTTGCTCACTTATGAATGAACTCAGTCTGCATTACCTTGATCATGCATCTGCACCTCTTTTCTGCTCTCTTTTGGGTTGTCAGCTTAATTTTTATTATGAAAGTCCTCAACTGGAATGTTCGTGGCTTTGGCGATGCAGACAAGTGCTCATTGGTTCGTGACACTTTAACCGCATGTTGCACTGGTGTTGTTTTCTTTGAGGAAGCCAAACTGTAATCCTTTTCTCCACTAACGCTTCGAAGTTTCCTCCCTGCCAACCTCAACAATTATGTTGTCATGCCTTTAGATGGTTGTTCTGGTGGTATTTTGGTCGCGCGGGATGAAATTTTTGTCTTTGGCAGCTCTGTGCCGAGGCACATATCACTATCAGGATGTCTTCGTTAATCAGCAACTCCGTGTTCCTTCACACTGCTGCTTATGCACCATGACTCGAATATGAAAGATCTAGTTACTTTGACGCTGTGAACAATGCTGCTGCGGCAGGCAATAAACTGCTACTTCTCGAGCTTGCGTTGTATTCCCTCGAACAAGAAAGGGTGATGCAGCATAGTAGCGTAAGTATTTCCCTCAGTTTTTGAGAACCAAGGTATCAATCGAGTAGGAGACCACGCGCGAGTCCCTCGCACCTGCACAAACAAATAAGAACTTCGCAGCCAACGCGATAAGGGGTTGTCAATCCCTTTACGGTCACTTACGAAAGTGAGATCTGATAGGTATGATAGTTTGATATTTTTGGTATTTTTGGATATAAGAACAGAAAGTAAAAACGGAAAAGTAAAGTAGATTGTAGATTGATATGTTGAGAATAGACCCGGGGCCATAGGTTTCTCTAGTGGCTTTACTCATGATAGCCGAATTCTACGATGGGTGAACGAATTACTGTCGAGCAATTGATAGAAAAGCGAATAATTATGAGACTATCTAGGCATGATCATTATATATAGGCATCACGTCCGAGACAAGTAGACCGAAACGATTCTGCATCTACTACTATTACTCCACACATCGACCGCTATCCAACATGCATCTAGAGTATTAAGTTCATAAGAAGAGAGTAACGCCTTAAGCAAGATGACATGATGTAGAGGGATAAACTCAAGCAATATGATATAAACCCCATATTTTTATCCTCGATGGCAACAATACAATACGTGCCTTACTGCCCCTACTGTCACTGGGAAAGGACAACGCAAGATTGAACCCAAAGCCAAGCACTTCTCCCATTGCAAGAACTATAGATCTAGTAGGCCAAACCAAACCAATAATTCGAAGAGACTTGCAAGGATATTATAATCATACATAAAAGAATTCAGAAAATAATCAAATATTTCTCATAGATAATCTTGATCATAAACCCACAATTCATCGGATCTCGACAAACATACCGCAAAAAGAGATTACATCGAATAGATCTCCTCGAAGACCGAGGACAACTTGATATTGAGATCCAAAGAGAGAGAAGAAGCCATCTAGGTACTAACTATGGACCGGAAGGTCTGCCGTAAACTACTCACAACCACTGTTCAAGAAATCTTCCGATTCAACGATTTATCGTCCGATTTATCGCTACACTTGGGGTGACCGATAAGATTATGCCTTATCTTCATCATTTATCATTTGGGCCGATTTATCGCTATCACAAGCGATTTATCGGGAATCTCCCGATAAATCGGGCCTATTCGTAGCACTATGTTTGCAAGAACTATGTTTATTTGTGTTTTGTGGACCTTGTTACGCAATATGTAATGTTTGTCTATTTTGTTTGTTATTATATCAGGATTCAAAGGCTAGGATTCAATGTAACACTTCTGTCCAATATTGTTTTGGTGTTGAATGTAGCATATTTTAGTGTTGGGAACCTGGGATTTGAAAAAAAATGTCCAATTAATAGTGGACCGATAAAATCGATTAATCTCTAATCCCCAGCTGACCGAGACGATAACGATAAGCGATGATGATGTAGAAGCACTCCGTGGTAGACCCCCCCTCCGGCGGAGCTCCGGAACAGGGGTTTTCTCTCCGTGTCTGATGTTTTCGGGGTACATAGGTATATATAGGAGGAAGGAGGGCACCGGGGGCCAAACGTGGGGCCCACGAGGCAGGGGGCGCGCCTGTAGGGGGGGGGGGCCCACCCTCGGGGACGCCACGTCAGCCCTATTCCATGGTTCTCAAGTCTCCCTTGCAGATTTTGCTCCAAAAATATCTCTCCCGAAGGTTTCATTCCATTTGGACTCCGTTTGATATTCCTTTTCCGTAAAACCCTGAAATAGGCAAAAAACAGCAATCTGGATTGGGCCTTTGGGTTAATAGGTTAGTCCCAAAAATAATATAAAAGTGTATAAGAAAGCCCATTAAACATCCAAAACATCATAACTAATAGCATGGAACAATAAAAAATTATAGATATGTTGGAGACGTATCAAGTATCCCCAAGCTTAACTCCTGCTCGTCCTCGAGTAGGTAAATGATAAAAACAGAATTTTTGATGTGGAATGCTAACCAACATAATTTTCAATGTAGTTCTCTTTATTGTGGCATGAATGTTCAGATCTGAAAAATTCAAGACAAAAGTCTATATTGACATAAGAAATAATAATACTACAAGCATTCTAACAAAGCAATCATGTCTTCTCATAATACTATGGCCAAAGAAAGTTATCCCTACAAAATCATATAGTCTGGCTATGCTCCCTCTTCATCACACAAAATATTCATATCATGCACAACCCCAATTTCAGCCAAGCACTTGTTTTCATACTCTATTCTTTCAAACTTTTCAACTTTCACGCAATACATGAGCGTGAGCCATGGACATAACACTATGGGTGGAATAGAGAGGTGGTTGTGGAGAAGACAAAAAGGAGGGAGATAGTCTCACATCGACAAGGCGTATCAACGGGCTATGGAGATGCCCATCAATAGATATCAATGTGAGTGAGTAGGGATTGCCATGCAACGGATGCACTAGAGCTAAAAATGTATGAAAGTTCAACAAAAGAAACTAGTGGGTGTGCATCTAACTTGCTTGCTAATGAAGACCTAGGGCATTTGAGGAAGCCCATCGTAGGAATATACAAGCCAAGTTCTATAATGATAATTCCCACTAGTATATGAAAGGGACTAAACATGAGACTCTCTATCATGAAGAACATGGTGCTACTTTGAAGCACAAGTGCGGAAAAAGATAGTAGCAATTGTCCCTTTTTCTTTTTTGGGCCTTTTTTTTGGCCTTTCTTTTTTTTTCTTTTTTTTTCTTGGAGGGACTTTATTGATTTAACCTTTCCTCACATGGGACAATGCTCTAATAATGATGATCATCACACTTTCATTGAATTACAACTCGATATTACAACTCGATGCTAGAACAAAAATATGACTCTATATGAATGCCTCCGGCGGTGTACCGGGATGTGCAATGAATCAAGAGTGACATGTATGAAAAATTATGCATGGTGGCTTTGCCACAAATACGATGTCAACTACATGATCATGCATGGCAATATGACAATATGATGCGTGTCATATGAACGGAACGGTGGAAAGTTGCATGGCAATATATCTCGGAATGGCTATGGAAATGCCATGATAGGTTGGTATGGTGGCTGTTTTGAGGAATATATATGGTGGCTGTTTTCAGGAAGGATATATGGTACCGGCGAAAGTTGCGCGATACTAGAGAGGCTAGCAATGGTGGAAGGGTGAGTTTGTGTATAATCCATGGACTCAACATTAGTCATAAAGAACTCATATACTTATTGCAAAAAATTTCAAGTCATCAAAACAAAACAATCAACGCATGCTCCTAGGGGGGAGGTTGGTAGGAATTAACCATCGCGCGCCCCCGACCGCCACACAAAGGATGACACTCTACAAATACCTCATGCTCTAACTTCGTCACATAGCGGTTCACCATACGTGTATGCTACGGGAATCACAAACTTTAACACAAGTATTTCTCAATTTCATAATAACTCCACTAGCATGACTCTAATATCACTATCCTCATATCTCAAAACAATTATCAAGCATCCAACTTCTCATCATATTAAATGCACTCAGTATGAAAGTTTTTACTACATCCATCTTGAATGCCTATCATGTGAAGGCCAGTTTTATAGCCAAAGTACATTACCATGTTGTTCTAATAGACCCTCAAAAGCATATAAGTGAAGCATGAGAGATCAACAATTTCTTCAAAATAAAATCACCACCATGCTCTATAAGATATAAGTGAAGCACTAGAGCAAACTATTTAACTCAAAAGATATAAGTTAAGCACATAGAGTGTTCTTAAAATTCATATGCCATATTTATCTCTATCAAAAAAGTGTGTCCAGCAAGGATAATTGTGGCAAACTAAGAAGCAAAGACTCAAATAATACATGATGCTCCAAGTAAAACACATATCATGTGGTGAATAAAAATATAGTCCCGAGTATAGTTACCGATAGATGAAGACGAAAGAGAGGATGCCTTCCCGGGGCATCCCCAAGCTTAGGATTTTGGTTGTCCTTGAATTTTACCTTGGGGTGCCTTGGTCATCCCCAAGCTTAGGCTCTTTCCACTCTTTGTTCCATAGTCCGTCAAAGCAATACTCAAAAAATGAAAACTTCACAACACAAAACTTAGCCAAAAATCTCGTCAGCTCCGTTAGTATAAGAAAACAAACCACTACTCAAAGGTACTGTAATGAACTCATTCTTTGTTTATATTGGTGTTAAACCTACTGTATTCCAACTTCTCTATGATTCATACTCCCCAATACTACACATAGATTCATCAAATAAGCAAACAACACACGAAAAACAGAATATGTCAAAAACAGAACAGTCTATAGTAATCTGTAACTTTCGCATACTTCTGTAACTCCAAAAATATTGAAATAAATTGGTAAACGTGAGGAATTTGTCTATTAATCATCTGCAAAAAGAATCAACTAAATAGCACACTCCAGTAAAATCTGGTGACTATTCTAGTGAGCGCTAACGATTCTTTTTTTTACAGCAAGATCATATAAACTTCACACAAGTCTTCCCAAAGGTTCTACTTGGCAAAAACACTAATTAAAACACAAAACCACATCTAAACAGAAGCTAGATGCAATATTTATTCCTAAACAGAAGCAAAAACAAAAAATATAAAATTGGGTTGCCTCCCAACAAGCGCTATCATTTAACGCCCCTAGCTAGGCACGATACAAGGATAGATCTAAGTATTGCCATCTTTGGAAGGCAATCCATAAGTGGCTCTCATAATCGATTCATATGGTAATTTAATTTTCTTTCTAGGAAAGTGTTCCATGCCTTTCCTTAACGGAAATTGGAATCTAATATTTCCTTCCTTCATATCAATAATTGCACCAATCGTTCTAAGGAAAGGTCTACCAAGAATAATAGGACATGAAGGATTGCGATCTATATCAAGAACAATGAAATCTACGGGCACATAATTCCTATTGGCAACAATAAGAACATCATTAATCCTTCCCATAGGTTTCTTAATGGCAGAATCCGCAAGATGCAAATTTAAAGAACAATCATCAAGCTCATGGAAACCTAACAAATCACACAATGTTTTTGGGATACTGGAAACACTTGCACCCAAATCACACAAAGCAAAGCATTCATGATATTTAATTTTAATTTTAATAGTAGGTTCCCACTCATCATAAAGCTTTCTAGGGATATAAACTTCTAATTCAAGTTTTTCTTCATAAGATTGCATCAAAGCATCAACTATGTGTTTGGTAAAAGCTTTATTTTGACTATAAGCATGCGGAGAGTTTAGTACGGATTGCAACAAGGGAATACAATCAATCAAAGAGCAATTATCATAATTGAATCCCTTGAAATCCAAAGTAGTGGGTTCGTCACTATGCAAAGTTTTAATCTCTTCAATCCCACTTTTAACAATTTTAGCATCAAGATCTAAAAACTCCGAATCATTGGGACATCTTTTAATTAAAGTAGACTCATCTCCAATCCCATCTTTATCAAGATTCATACTAGAAAACAAGGATCTAATAGCAGACACATCAATAACTTTCAGATCTTCATCTTTATTTTCATGATAACTAGAAGAACACGCTTTTATATAACTCTCTTTTTTAGCACGCATCCTAGCGGTTCTTTTTTTTTTTGCATTCATCAATGGAAATTCTCATGGCTTTGAGAGACTCATTGATATCATGCTTAGGTGTAATAGATCTAAGTTTCAAAGAATCAACATCAAGAGTAATTCTATCCACACTTGTAGCCAATTCATCAATCTTAAGCAATTTTTCTTCAAGCAAAGCATTGAAATTCTTTTGCGAATTCATAAACTCCTTAACACTAGTTTCAAATTCAAAAGGCATCTTTCCATAAGAGTTATTGTAGGAATTACCATAATTATTAGAGGAATTACTAGGAAAAGGCCTAGGATTAAAGTTTCCTCTATAAGCATTGTTACCAAAATTATTCCTATCAACAAAATTCACATCCAAAGATTCATTATTATTTTCAATCAACGTGGATAAAGGCATATCATTAGGATCATAAGAAGCACTCTTAGCAGCAAATAATTTCATAAGTTCATCCATCTTTCCACTCAAAACACTAATGTCTTCAATAGCATGCACTTTTTTTACTAGTAGATCTTTCGGTGTGCCATTGAGAATAATTAACCATAATATTATCTAGGAGTTTGGTAGCTTCTCCTAAGGTAGTTTCCCTGAAAGTGCCTCCTGCGGCCGAATCTAAAAGATTTCTAGAAGCAAAATTCAAGCCAGCATAAAAGTTTTGAATAATCATCCATAAGTTCGAACCATGTGTGGGGCAATTACGTATCATTAATTTCACTCTCTCCCAAGCTTGTGCAACATGCTCATGATCTAGTTGCTTAAAATTCATAATATCGTTTCTAAGAGAGATGATCTTAGCAGGAGGGAAATACTTAGAGATAAAAGCATCCTTGCACTTATTCCACGAATCAATACTATTTCTAGGCAAAGAGGAAAACCAAGTTTTAGCACGATCTCTAAGTGATAACGGAAATATCTTTAATTTAACAATATCATTATCCGTATCCCTCTTCTTTTGCATATCACACAAATCAACAAAGTTGTTTAGATGGGTAGCGGCATCTTCACTAGGAAGGCCGGAAAATTGATCTTTCATAACAAGATTCAACAAAGCAACATTGATCTCACAAGATTCAACATCGGTAATAGGAGCAATCGGAGTGCTAATAAAATCATTATTGTTGGTATTGGAGAAGTCACACAATTTGGTATTGTTCTGAGCCATAGTGACAAGCAAGCAATCCAACACACAAGCAAACAAGAAGCAAGTGAACGGTAAACACACGGCAAAAAGAAGGGCAAATAAAACGGCAAGGGTGAAGTGGGGGAGAGGAAAATGAGAGGCAAATAAATGTAATGCGAAGGATAAGGGTTTGTGATAGGTACTTGGTATCACTGTTCAAGAAATCTTCCGATTCATCGATTAATCTTCCGATTTATCGCTAGCCGGGGGGTGACCGATAAGATTATGCCTTATCTTTGCCGTTTATCTTTTGGACCGATTTATCGTTCTGATAAGCGATTTATCGGGAATCTACCGATAAATCAGACCTACTCGTCACACTATGTTTGCAAAAACTATGTTTTTTTATGTTTTGTGGACCTTGTTACGGAATCTATACTATTGTCCTATTTTGTTTGCCATTATACGAGGATTCAAAGCCTAGAAATCAAGGTAACACTTCTGTCAAATATTGTTTTGGTGTTGAATATAGCGTATTTTAGTGTTGAGAACCTGAGATTTGAAACAAAATATCCGATTAATAGTCGACCGATAAAATCGATTAATCGGCCAATTTCCGATTAATCTCTAATCCTTAGCTGACCGAGACGATAACGATAAGCGATATCCTCAACATTGCTTGGTATATGACTTTTGCGTAAGCCTCCCCGGCAACGGCACATAAATTCTTCTTGCTACTTATCGAGCTTGCGTTGTATTCCCTCGAAGAGGAAAGGGTGTTGTAGCACAGTAGCATAAGTATTTCCCTTAGTTTTTGAGAACCAAGGTATCAATCCAGTAGGAGACCACGCGCGAGTCCCTCGCACCTGCACAAACAAATAAGAACTTCGCAGCCAACGTGATAAGGGGTTGTCAATCCCTTTACGATCACTTACGAAAGTGAGATCTGATAGATATGATAGTTTTATATTTTTGGATATAAGAACAGAAAGTAAAAATGGAAAAGTAAAGTAGATTGTAGATTGATATGTTGAGAATAGACCCGGGGGCCATAGGTTTCTCTAGTGGCTTCTCTCATGATAGCTGGATTCTATGGTGAGTGAACGAATTACTGTCGAGCAATTGATAGAAAAGTGAATAATTACGAGACTATCTAGGCATGATCATTATATATAGGCATCACATCCGAGACAAGTAGACCCAAACGATTATGCATCTACTACTATTACTCCACACATCGACCGCTATCCAGCATGCATCTAGAGTATTAAGTTCATAAGAACAGAGTAACGCCTTAAGCAAGATGACATGATGTAGAGGGATAAACTCAAGCAATATGATATAAACCCCATATTTTATCCTCGATGGCAACAATACAATACGTGCCTTGCTGCCCCTACTGTCACTGGGAAAGGACACCGCAAGATTGAACCCAAAGCCAAGCACTTCTCCCATTGCAAGAACTATAGATCTAGTAGGCCAAACCAAACCAATAATTCGAAGAGACTTGCAAGGATATTATAATCATACATAAAAGAATCCGGAAAAGAACCAAATATTTCTCATAGATAATCTTGATCATAAACCCACAATTCATCGAATCTCGACAAACACATCGCAAAAAGATATTACATCGAATAGATCTCCTCGAAGACCGAGGAGAACTTGATATTGAGATCCAAAGAGAGAGAAGAAGCCATCTGTCGGGGGAGACTGTCCGCCACGAACACCTATGGGACCGGAGCCCCTTGTCTGTGCGGTACGAGGGCGGAGGGAGCACAAAGAGCAGATCGAAGCAAACACGCGGGCAGTTTTACCCAGGTTCGCGTAAAACCCTACTCATGCTTGGTTGTGTATTGAGTTGGGCGCTCGGGAGCTTGAAGAAGCGGCTACACCGGCGCGAGAGTGATCTAGGTTTCGAACCCCCTCCACGTGGTGCATGGGCCTCCTTTTATAGTGCAAGGGGTCACCGACAGGTGTCGACGTAGGAGAAAGGGGTAAAAATGTAAAAGAGGTGGTAGTTGTAACAGTGCGGGAACAGTGGAGCTACAGTACAGAACAGTGGTCTATACCTACTTTAACAGTGGGGGACAAGGGCATTTAATGCCCGTCGCCGTCGACCCCAAAAGCTCCCGCCTTAGCGTCTCCGTCCGCCACGGCGATGGATTCATCACCGTGGAGTGCCACCGTGTACCCCAGGCTGCACAGCCATCCGCCACGCGTCCCTGGATAGGCCCTAGGGCGACGCGTGGGCCGATGAGCTGGAGCGCGGGCACACAGCGCAACCTTCCCGGCAAGCACCTCGCCGGGGCCTTGATCTTGTCGGGCCCGGGAGCTTGCCGCTCCCCGGGCCCCTTGCCGGGGCGCGCATAGCGCCGAGGCGATGTCTTCTAGTCTTCCTGGCAAGCTCCTCTTGCCAGGGTCTTGTGTTAGTGGAACAGTCCTGAGCCTGGTACGGCCTTCCCGACAAGCTCCTCTTGCCGGGGTCTCGATCTCATGTCTTGTATACTTTGTTTTTGAATGGTTTAATAGGGGGCAGGAAGGTCTCCGGCGAGCACGCAGTAAACCTTGCCGCGGGAAGCTGCAACTGCCCGTGCACAAGTTGGGGTACTGGGGTACCCCTACCTTAGTACACCGACAGGAGCCCCCGGGCCTGGGCCACACACGGTGCCGAGCGCTGTTGGGCCAGGCCCAAAACAGTGCACGGGCACCCGCGGCCCGCGGCGCGCCGAATCCACTTCCATATCCGCCGCACCCCACGGTAACGGCACGCGTCGATTGCGGCGTCGTGGGATGGGACGTGCCCACGATCTCTTAATGGAAAGGGCGAAACGCCCCCCACTCCCCCATAAAAGCAGAGGTAGCGGGCGCGGTTCCCCTCCTTGCGCTCTCATTACGTCGTCTTCCACCTGCAAAAGATTCCTTCTTGCGCTCCGCCTCCACAACTCCGCCGCCGCCGAGCTCTTCGTCCCCTTCCTTCCGCCGCGTCCGCCATGGCCCCAAAGACCGACAAGGCGAAAGCGGAGAAATCCAAGAAGGAGAAATCCGAGCAAGCGGCCAAGCTCATCGCTTACCGGAAGCGGCACGTCGTCTTCCCACCGAAGCTCGGCGTGCAGGAACTCTGGAACAAGTATTACTTGTTCTGGTCCAAGGGAACCGATGCGCATCCCCGCACGCGAGCATACCCGGCCGTCGCCAAGGACAACTATCCCGGCGGGTATCACTTCTTTGCTGCCTTTTTCCATTGTGGTCTCTGTCCTCCTTTTTCGAACTTCTTCTGCGATATCATGAACACATATGGCTTCCATCTGCTTGACTTCACCCCCAACGCCATTCTCACCATGGCTGTTTTCGCACATATGTGCGAAAACTTCATAGGAGTCCACCCCAATGTAGCCCTCTTTAGACACTTCTTCACTCCTAGAGCCGAGGCCGATGCCCCCCTCTCCGGAGGAATTTCTTGGATCTTTCGTCTAAATAAGAAAGGGGCGTACTTGCCGGGGGAGCTCCGCGGCAAGTGGGAGGAATGGCGAGCGGAGTGGTGCTGGATCGTAGAAGACCAGCCGCAAGCCTTCACCGCGCCGCGCACAACGCCCATTGTGCGCGGCAGGGACTGGAGTGATCTGGACTCGGACGATGTTAAGCTCAACATCGCCCTTGTCCGGATTCTTCGTCTTCGGTTGGCCAATCTATCTGTTGCCGAGGTGGGCGCAGATTTCCTCCGCCGGCGCATCGCCCCTCTCCAAGACCGGAAGAGGCCGGCCTGGGAGTACGGCGGCCCGGCATACATCATGAGGCTGCGCCCCGGGCTCAATTTCAACTTCACCACTCTGGAGCTGCGCGGAATGGTACGGGAACTCTTCAAGTACGACCCGACGCACCCTGAGTGGTTCAGGACTTCCCGGGAAGTGGTGCCGCTCTGCAACAACGCCGCGAGGGACCGGATCCTTGCCATGATGCCCATGTGCGACTCGCATGGCTTGGACCGCTCGTGGATCGCCCCGAAGCCCATCGACGTCCTCAACTTCTACGACAACCTCGCCGAGGTGGCGAGGAACAAGGAGGACCTCAAGCTGCACACGCGGGACACCACCGACCAAGAAATCGCCTATATAGCTTCTCGGGCTGAGGAGGCCGCCGCAGCCGCGGCGGCAGGAGTCTTCGGATTCTCGCCAGAGGAGGCGGAGGCCGAGGAGGCGTCCACCCAGGCGGAGGAGGCGGAGATCCGCCGGTTGCTGAACCTTCCACCCGACGCGCTCGCCGGGGTCCCCTCGCTGAGGCACTCCGGGATCCACGGGATTGCGACGGAGGCTGCGGCAATGGAGGGCACCGCCGGAGGGAGCAGAGGCGCCGCGAGGGGCGGAGGCGCCAAGGGAAAGAGGGCCGCAGCGCTGGACGCTGGGCCCAGCGAGCCGGCCGGGGCAGAGGAGGAGGAGGAGGAGGAGGCCGAAGACTCCGGCGGATCCACGGAGTTATACGCCGACGACCTCTCCTCGTCGGAGAGCTCCCCGCCCCCGGCAAGCCCGAAGCAGTCCCCGGCAAAGCGTCTCCGCAAGGCGGCGACGGGGGAGAGGGCGCAGGCGCCCCGGCAACAGCCACCTCGGCGGGCGGCTCCCCGGGGGAGTCAAGCCGCGCCAAGGCCGTCCGGCGCACCAGCCGCAGCGGAGGCGGCCCGTGCGCGGACCACGACGGAGGCGCCCCGCAGGCCGGCAGCGAGCCGGCAGGGGTCTTCTCGGAGCGGAGCAACGGCTCCGCCCGCTCCTCGGGCGCCGGCAGCCACAGGGGCTGGGTCCTCGCAGCCCCCAGCCCCGGTGAACACCAAGCGCGCGAGGGAGTCTTCATCTTCCGCTCCTCGCGCCGACGCGCCCACGGTGGAGTATGACTTCTCCGCCCTGAGCGAGGACGACGAGGAGGACCAAGAGTAAGGATTCGGGACCTCATATCTTCTTGATTTCTGTCTTGATTCTTCTGTTGATGCTGACTCTGTTTACTGTTTTGATTTCAGGACCCTGGCCCATCGCGCAGCGAAGAAGGCCAAGGCGCCCGAGGCCGAGGTCGCGGAAGGCTCAGCGGCAGCGGCAACAGGGGGTGTGCCGGAGCCGAGCCTGCCGGACTCGAGCGCTGCTCCGATGAGCAGCCCCCAGCGCAGCCCGCAGCGCAGCCCCCAGCGTAAGTCTGGGGTTCTTTCTTTTTTTTTTTTTTGCTTTGGGGAACGCCTGAGGATTTGATTTTGTCTTCACGTGTTGACATCTCTTGTCTTGTTCCGTGCAGAGGAGGAGCCCCAGCGGGAAGAGCGCCCGGAGGCCACAGCTGAGGAGCCGCAGGCCCCGCCATCCCCGCCAAGGCAGAACTCTCCGGCAAGGGAGAGTGCTCCGTCAAGGGCGGGTACTCCGCCAAGGCAGAGTACCCCGCCAAGGACGAGCAGCCCGGCAAGGGCGGCCACCCCGCCAAGGCCAAGTTCCCCGGCGAGGGCGACTACTCCGACGAGGCCGAGCTCCCCGGCGAGGGAGCCCGCCGCTGAGGACGTCCGCCAAGGTAATCTTTGTGACTTGTCTTCTTGGCTTGTCTCTTTTTTGGATATTTGCTTGAGTCTTGAATTTCTTTCTCTTCTTCTTCTTTCTAGATCTTCCTCCTCCTGCGCCCATGGAGACGGAGGTGATCATCCTCGAGGAGGAGGACGCGCAGGGCGGCGGCGGCGACGCTCCAGTCGTCGAGGAGGTAACCGAGGCCGCCGAGCCGGCCGCGCAAGAGACTGCTCCGGCTGCGGACGCAGCGGCCGGGGAGGGGGACGGTGGCCGCACCGCCGACCCGGAGGCGGCGGGAGCATCGGATGCTGCACCGGCCACCGGTCCCTCCGCCGGCGAGGAGCAGAGGTTCTATCTCGAGGCCCCCAATGGCGTCTTCATCCAGATGCCGTGGGGGTCTTCGTCGCGAGCTCCTGCGGAGGGCGAGGCGTTCGACGGAGAGGTCCTCGCCTCCGCAGGCCTGAAGATCGTCCAGGCGCCCGGTGGAGGTGAGGGGCCCGAGGAGGAGCGGTTGCTTCATCAGCTCCTGGCCCTTTACCGGGCCAGGCAAGCAAAGCTCGCTTCCCGGGAGGCTCTTGCCGCCAAGGCCGCGGCAGAGATGGAGAAGCGTGCGGCGGAGCTCAGCGCCGCCAATCAGGCTGCCCTCCGCCAGGTGGCGGAGGAGCGTGAGCGCCTCGCCGGCGAGTACCAAGAGTGGGTGCTCGAGAAGGCTGAAGCCGATGAACAGCAGCGTCTCGCCGGGGTGGAGATGTCCCGGCGAGAGGGAGAGCTCGCGCAGCGGAAGGTCGAGCTGGATTCTCATGAAGAAGACCTTGCCGCTCGCGAGGCTGCCCTTGGCGGGGAGCTGAAGGAGGCGAAGGCCGCCGCGGTTGCCGCGGAGGACGCCAAGAAAGAGCTCGCCGCCAAGGTCGAACAACTGGAGAAGGCGATGAAGGTGAGCGCCGAGAAGGTTGCCGCGCTCATCTTGGAGCGCGAGAAGGATGCTCACACAAACTCAGAGCTTCAGGTGAGTTTATCCAAGAGGGGTGACGAGCTGAAGGCCGCCAAGGACTCCATTGAGGACTTGGAGCTGAAGGTCACCACCTTGAAGGAATCGCTCGATGCTGCCCGGGCCCAGGAGACCAAGTTGAAGGATGAGCTCCGCAAGGAGCGAACCTTGGTGGAGAGCGTCAACAAGGCATCCGAGCTCTTCCGGCAGACTATTGAAGTGTGGACCGAAGAGCTGGTTTCTTCTGCGTCCAATATTGACCAGGAGTTGCTGGCGTTGAAGGTCGAACATCTTATCTATTCGCCGGACCCGGATCTCCCGCACAGCGCCAAGCTCAGCCTCTTCTTCAGAGGGGTTGCTCCGGCTCTTGCAGGTCTCCGGAACCGCATCCCCGCGCAGCTGGCCGAGGAGTCGCGCCGGCTCTGCGCGGGAACTCTGGAGCGGGTGTTGACGAAGATCGTGTACCGCAACCCGGGGATCAACCTCACGAACGTTCTTCGCACCCTGCCGGCAGATGCAGATACGGAGGCCCTGAAGGAGCAGGTCGGCCACATCATCGCCAAGGTGGCAAAGCTTGGCAGGAAAGAAGGCGACCGCGTAGACTAGGGCTCCATTTATCTTTATCTTTTTGTTGCTGCACATTATGTCATGAACCTATTAGTCCATCGCGACAAACTATCCTTTGTAAGATATTTGCTTTACTTCGATCAATCAGTGCAATGTTATCTTCCTTGTTTCAATCTTTGACTTTGCATGTTTTTCACCCTACGCTCCCGGGGAGCTTGCCGGCAAGGGGCCCTTGTCGCGAGCGCTGAGTGCTGGACTCTGAGCAGCCTGCTGGCCAAGGTCCTCGCCGGCAAGCAACCTTGCCGCAGCTAGCCGCAACGCACTTAGCTTGATGAGTGTACTCGGAAACGAAACAAGGGCGCGACACTTGTCGCAGCTCACTTAAATCGTTGAGTGAACTCGAAAACAAGATAAGGGTGCGGCAAGCTACGGGTAGGTTCCTCCGCGCACAGGTTTTCCATACAAAGTGTGATCGTTCAAGGAAGACAACCAAAATTTAAAATTTGAACTGGTCAAATTCTAACAACTTATCTTTCATATGCTGCTTGTTTATGTTGCTTGCTTTCCGGTAAGGCTTTTCTTCCTTGAGCGGCACTTGGTTCCTCCTCCACCTCCTTCCCCCCCGGCAAACTTGTGCGCGAGGAACGTTCGTTCTGTTTAAGAGAAAAGAGAAAGGGAGAGGGAAACAAGTATCTGGCCTTTCGGTGTAGTAGTGCTTACCGTATATCTGAGTGTTGCATCAAATGCCAAACAGAACATGCAAATAGCAAAGAGAAGCATGCAAAAGGCAATCGATGCGAAAAACACGAAAACTTTACTGATGCACGGGGTCTGCGCCCGGCTTTGTACAAAGGGTTACATGCAACAGCGGCAAAGCTTGTACAAAAGGTGGTTGCCGGAGCGGATCACGGCAACCGCGCCTTAGGGGTGAAACTTGCGAAGATGCTCTATGTTCCAGGAGTTGCTCACCGGTAAGCCTTCTTCGGTCTCGAGGCGGACAGCGCCGGGCCTCGTAACTTGTCTCACCCGATAAGGGCCTTCCCACTTCGGCGTCAACTTGTTGGAATTCTTGGCGGACTGAACACGCCGAAGAACAAGGTCGCCTTCCTCGAGACTCCTGGCCTTGACTTTGCGGCTATGGTAGCGGCGCAAAGCTTGCTGGTATCGGGCAGCTCGTACAGCAGCCTGGAGACGTCCCTCCTCAAGGAGCAATGCGTCATCTTGCCGCAGTTGCTCTTGCTCGAGCTCATCATAAGCGAGTACTCGAGGAGATCCGTATACGAGTTCCGTGGGGAGAACTGCCTCTGCTCCATAGACTAGAGCAAAAGGTGTCTGTCCGGTGGCTCGACTTGGTGTCGTTCTGATTGACCAAAGAGCCGCCGGGAGCTCCTCTATCCAATTTCTTCCGCACTTGCGCAGCCTGTCAAAGGTCCTTGTCTTGAGTCCGCGCAGCACTTCAGCATTTGCCCTCTCCGCTTGGCCGTTGCTCCTCGGGTGAGCAACAGAAGCGAAACAGACCTTGGCGCCAAGGTCTTGGACGTACTGCATGAAGGTGCGACTAGTGAATTGCGTACCGTTGTCGGTGATGATCCTGTTAGGGATCCCGAAACGGCAAACAATCGACCTGAAGAACCTGACTGCTGACTGTGCTGTCACCTTTCTCACTGGCTCCACTTCTGGCCACTTTGTGAACTTGTCGATCGCAACGTACAAGTACTCAAAGCCCCCGATAGCTCGAGGGAAAGGGCCGAGGATGTCGAGCCCCCAGACCGAGAAGGGCCATGATAAAGGGATTGTTTGGAGAGCTTGAGCTGGCTGATGGATTTGCTTCGCATGGAACTGGCACGCTTCACACTTGGTTACTAGTGCAGTTGCATCTTGGAGGGCTTCTTGCCAAAAGAACCCTTGCCGGAAAGCTTTCCCGACAAGCGCCCTTGTGCCAATATGGTGGCCGCATATGCCTCCGTGTATTTCTGCCAACAGCTTCTGTCCATCTTCTCTGGAGATGCACTTCAACCTGACACCGTTGAGTCTTCTTCTGTACAGCTCGTTATCCACGAACTGATACATACTTGACTGCCTGGTTATCTTCTCTATCTCTTGAGGGTCGTCGGGAAGTTCTCCAGTTTGTAGAAAACGGACGATCTGCTGCGCCCATGCCGGAGCCCGAGGCTCGACGGCAAGGACTAAAGGCTCGAGGGCCGCTGCGGGAACCTCAGCTTCTACGGCGAAAACCTCCGGTCCTGCCGGAGCTGGCGGTCCCCCGGCAAGCTCGCCGGGGCGAGGCTTGTCGGGAACACTTGCTTCAACTGCACAAGCCCGAGGGCTTGCAGGAGCAAACTGTTCCTCAGCGTTGTTGTTGATCTTGGGAACTTTGGCGGCGGTCTCAGGAAGATCCGCCGGCAAGTAGTCGCCGGAGACCAACTTTCTCTTCTTGGACTGCCCAATTGATGGTGTAACGGATGGCTGAGTCAGCTTGAGTAAGAAGGTCCCTGGTTCCACAGGTAACTTCATCGCGGCGCACTTTGAAAGGCCATCCGCAATTTCATTTTGAGCCCTTGGGACGTGCTCCATCTGCAGACCTTCAAAGTGCTCTTCAAGCTTCCTCACTTCATCGACATATGCTTCCATCAAAGGGCTCTGATAGCTCTTGTTAACTTGTCGGACCACCAACTGAGAATCGCCCCGCACAATCAGCTTTCTGATCCCAAGTTCGGCCGCAATCCTGAGGCCGGCAAGCAAGCCTTCATATTCTGCAGTGTTGTTTGTCGCTTGCTCCCTGGGAAAGTGCATCTGGATAATGTATTTGAGGTGCTCTCCGGTGGGCGCGATGAGTACCACGCCGGCACCGGCGCCTTGCAGCGAGAAGGCACCGTCAAAATACATTACCCATTCACTTGTCGCTTCTTGCACGGGTGCGCTTGTTTCTTGAATTTCTTCGTCTGGCGTCGGGGTCCATTCGGCAATGAATTCTGCCAAGGCTCGGCTCTGTATGGTGGAAGTACTTTCAAACTTGAGTCCAAAGCTTGACAGCTCCAGTGCCCACTCGACGATCCTGCCTGTTGCCTCTGGATTGTGCAATATCCTCTTCAACGGAAAGCGAGTGACCACTGTTATCTCATGGGCTTGGAAGTAGTGGCGCAGCTTCCTCGAGGCCATGAGGAGGCCGAAAAGCAATTTTTGCACACCAGAGTACCTTGATCTAGCTCCCTGGAGAAGGGAACTTACAAAATACACTGGGCGCTGCACCATCTTCTTCCGCACCTCTCCTTGTTCCTGCGCAGAGTCTTCCTTGTCGGGGCCAGAGCTTGTCGGGACAGCCCCCTGCTTGTCGCTAGATTCGCTTGCCGGTGATGCTGACTCCTCGTCGGACTCCCTCTCCGCTACTAACGCAGCACTAACCACCTGGTTGGTTGCCGCTAAGTATAGCAACAACTTTTCCTGTGGCCTAGGTGCGACAAGTATAGGAGTGGAGGACAGGTACCGTTTCAAATCCTGCAACGCCGCCTCCGCTTCCGGAGTCCACTTCATGGGACCTGCCTTCTTCAAGATTTTGAAGGAAGGTAGGGCGCGTTCTGCGGACTTTGAAATGAACCTACTGAGGGCAGCAACACAACCTGCAAGCCTTCTGACATCCTTGATGCGCTTCGGGGCTTCTATCTGCTCAATGGCTTTAATCTTGTCGGGGTTGGCTTCAATTCCCCTCTGTGATACAAAGAACCCGAGAAGCTTGCCGGAGGGGACTCCAAAGACGCACTTCTCGGGGTTCAACTTGAGCTGTATCCTGCGCAGGTTCTGAAACGTTTCTTCCAAGTCTTGAATCAGGGTTTCCTTGCTTTTGCTCTTCACCACGATGTCATCCATGTAAGCTTCTACATTTCTGTGGATCTGTGGCTCAAAAGCAGTGTACACTACCCTTGCAAAGGTTGAGCCTGCATTCTTCAGTCCAAATGGCATGCGGATGAAGCAATAAGTGCCACATGGAGTGATAAATGCAGTCTTCTCTTCATCCTCCTTGGCCATGAAAATCTGATGATAGCCTGAGTACGCATCAAGAAAACAGAGTAGCTCACATCCGGCGGTGGAGTCAACGATCTGGTCAATGCGCGGCAAAGGGAAGGGATCCTTGGGACATGCTTTATTCACATCGGTGAAGTCTATACACAGTCTCCACTTCCCGTTGGCCTTGCGCACGACGACTGGGTTTGCCAGCCACGTCGGATGGATCACACCTCTAACTAGGCCAGCTGCTTCTAGCTTATTGATTTCCTCGTTAATGAACTCTTGGCGCTCCACGGCTTGCTTCCTCACTTTCTGCTTGATGGGCCGCGCATGAGGACAGACAGCAAGCTTGTGCTCAATCACCTTCCTGGGAACACCGGGGATGTCAGATGGTTGCCAAGCAAACACATCGACATTCGCCCGCAGGAAGGCGACGAGCGCGCTTTCCTATTTGCTGTCAAGGGTTGCACTGATGGTGAAGGTACCACCAGTGCCATCCTCCTTTGCGGACACTTTCTTGGTTGCCGGAGGAACAGCCATTTCTTTCTTGCTCTTGCCGGTGGAGCTCGATGGAACGTCCTCGACGGCAGCGCATCACTCCGAAGAGGTGCGGTTGCCGGAGTGGGTCCCAGAGCACTTGCCGGACTTGGTCTTCGTCTTCTTCCCCCCGGGAGCTTCAGCGGCAAGAGTATCCTTCTCGGCCGCAGCTGCCGCATCCCGGTAAATCTTGTCGGTGCAAATAAGCGCATCTTTCTTGTCGCTGTGGACAGTGATGACGCTTATCGGCCCCGGCATCTTCAGCACGTTGTAAGCGTAGTGGGAAGCTGCCATGAACTTGGCGAGGGCGGGACGGCCGAGTATTCCATTGTAGGGCAATGGAATATCGGCGACGTCAAAGGTGATGCGCTCAGTCCTGAAGTTGAGCTCCCCGCCAAAGGTCACCGGCAGAGTGATCTTTCCCTTGGGCTTGCTCCTTCCCGGGTTGATTCCTTGGAATGAACCGGTTTCTTCGAGCTCGCCATCTTGGATCTGGAGCTTCTTGATCACAGCAGAGGAGATCAAGTTCAGCCCGGCCCCGCCGTCAACCAACATTTTGGTGACCTTGAGGTTGCGGATGGTGGGAGAAACCAGCATCGGCAAACACCCGACCGCAGTGGTGCGGTCAGGGTGATCCTCAAGATCAAAAATGATGGGCGTGCTGGACCATTTGAGGAGCCTGCGCGACTCCACGGGCGGCTCCGCTGCATTCACCTCACGCACCCACTGTTTTAGCTGGCGGTGGGAGGTGTGCAGGGAGGCGCCACCGTCGACGCACAGGACCTCCGTGGCCTTCTGGAACTCCTGCTCGCTGTTCTCGTCATCCTCCATGTCTTCATCGTCGTCTTCGTCGTTGTCGCGGCCCCGGGGAGGTCGATCACCTTGCCGCTGTTTAGCCTTGCCGCGGCGTCCTCCCCGGCCGTTGAACGGCCACTTCTTGCTGGGCTCTTCCCCGCCACCTTGGGCCTTCTCCTTGTCGCGCCTCTCGTACTCAGCTTTTTGCTGCTCGACGAGGTACTCGACGCGCTTGCAATTGGAGAGATCGTGACCCTTGGTGCGGTGAATCTTACAGTATTGCTTGTCGGAGCTACCCGGCTTGTCGGCCGCCACCCTGCGCGTCCTCCTCCTCGAGGATGATCACCTCCGTCTCCATGGGCGCAGGAGGAGGAAGATCTAGAAAGAAGAAGAAGAGAAAGAAATTCAAGACTCAAGCAAATATCCAAAAAAGAGACAAGCCAAGAAGACAAGTCACAAAGATTACCTTGGCGGACGTCCTCAGCGGCGGGCTCCCTCGCCGGGGAGCTCGGCCTCGTCGGAGTAGTCGCCCTCGCCGGGGAACTTGGCCTTGGCGGGGTGGCCGCCCTTGCCGGGCTGCTCGTCCTTGGCGGGGTACTCTGCCTTGGCGGAGTACCCGCCCTTGACGGAGCACTCTCCCTTGCCGGAGAGTTCTGCCTTGGCGGGGATGGCGGGGCCTGCGGCTCCTCAGCTGTGGCCTCCGGGCGCTCTTCCCGCTGGGGCTCCTCCTCTGCACGGAACAAGACAAGAGATGTCAACACGTGAAGACAAAATCAAATCCTCAGGCGTTCCCCAAAGCAAAAAAAAAGAAAAAGAAGAAAGAACCCCAGACTTACGCTGGGGGCTGCGCTGCGGGCTGCGCTGGGGGCTGCTCATCGGAGCAGCGCTCGAGTCCGGCAGGCTCGGCTCCGGCACACCCCCTGTTGCCGCTGCCGCTGAGCCTTCCGCGACCTCGGCCTCGGGCGCCTTGGCCTTCTTCGCTGCGCGATGGGCCAGGGTCCTGAAATCAAAACAGTAAACAGAGTCAGCATCAACAGAAGAATCAAGACAGAAATCAAGAAGATATGAGGTCCCGAATCCTTACTCTTGGTCCTCCTCGTCGTCCTCGCTCAGGGCGGAGAAGTCATACTCCACCGTGGGCGCGTCGGCGCGAGGAGCGGAAGATGAAGACTCCCTCGCGCGCTTGGTGTTCACCGGGGCTGGGGGCTGCGAGGACCCAGCCCCTGTGGCTGCCGGCGCCCGAGGAGCGGGCGGAGCCGTTGCTCCGCTCCGAGAAGACCCCTGCCGGCTCGCTGCCGGCCTGCGGGGCGCCTCCGTCGTGGTCCGCGCACGGGCCGCCTCCGCTGCGGCTGGTGCGCCGGACGGCCTTGGCGCGGCTTGACTCCCCCGGGGAGCCGCCCGCCGAGGTGGCTGTTGCCGGGGCGCCTGCGCCCTCTCCCCCGTCGCCGCCTTGCGGAGATGCTTTGCCGGGGACTGCTTCGGGCTTGCCGGGGGCGGGGAGCTCTCCGACGAGGAGAGGTCGTCGGCGTATAACTCCGTGGATCCGCCGGAGTCTTCGGCCTCCTCCTCCTCCTCCTCCTCTGCCCCGGCCGGCTCGCTGGGCCCAGCGTCCAGCGCTGCGGCCCTCTTTCCCTTGGCGCCTCCGCCCCTCGCGGCGCCTCTGCTCCCTCCGGCGGTGCCCTCCATTGCCGCAGCCTCCGTCGCAATCCCGTGGATCCCGGAGTGCCTCAGCGAGGGGACCCCGGCGAGCGCGTCGGGTGGAAGGTTCAGCAACCGGCGGATCTCCGCCTCCTCCGCCTGGGTGGACGCCTCCTCGGCCTCCGCCTCCTCCGGCGAGAACCCGAAGACTCCTGCCGCCGCGGCTGCGGCGGCCTCCTCAGCCCGAGAAGCTATATAGGCGATTTCTTGGTCGGTGGTGTCCCGCGTGTGCAGCTTGAGGTCCTCCTTGTTCCTCGCCACCTCGGCGAGGTTGTCGTAGAAGTTGAGGACGTCGATGGGCTTCGGGGCGATCCACGAGCGGTCCAAGCCATGCGAGTCGCACATGGGCATCATGGCAAGGATCCGGTCCCTCGCGGCGTTGTTGCAGAGCGGCACCACTTCCCGGGAAGTCCTGAACCACTCAGGGTGCGTCGGGTCGTACTTGAAGAGTTCCCGTACCATTCCGCGCAGCTCCAGAGTGGTGAAGTTGAAATTGAGCCCGGGGCGCAGCCTCATGATGTCTGCCGGGCCGCCGTACTCCCAGGCCGGCCTCTTCCGGTCTTGGAGAGGGGCGATGCGCCGGCGGAGGAAATCTGCGCCCACCTCGGCAACAGATAGATTGGCCAACCGAAGACGAAGAATCCGGACAAGGGCGATGTTGAGCTTAACATCGTCCGAGTCCAGATCACTCCAGTCCCTGCCGCGCACAATGGGCGTTGTGCGCGGCGCGGTGAAGGCTTGCGGCTGGTCTTCTACGATCCAGCACCACTCCGCTCGCCATTCCTCCCACTTGCCGCGGAGCTCCCCCGGCAAGTACGCCCCTTTCTTATTTAGACGAAAGATCCAAGAAATTCCTCCGGAGAGGGGGGCATCGGCCTCGGCTCTAGGAGTGAAGAAGTGTCTAAAGAGGGCTACATTGGGGTGGACTCCTATGAAGTTTTCGCACATATGTGCGAAAACAGCCATGGTGAGAATGGCGTTGGGGGTGAAGTCAAGCAGATGGAAGCCATATGTGTTCATGATATCGCAGAAGAAGTTCGAAAAAGGAGGACAGAGACCACAATGGAAAAAGGCAGCAAAGAAGTGATACCCGCCGGGATAGTTGTCCTTGGCGACGGCCGGGTATGCTCGCGTGCGGGGATGCGCATCGGTTCCCTTGGACCAGAACAAGTAATACTTGTTCCAGAGTTCCTGCACGCCGAGCTTCGGTGGGAAGACGACGTGCCGCTTCCGGTAAGCGATGAGCTTGGCCGCTTGCTCGGATTTCTCCTTCTTGGATTTCTCCGCTTTCGCCTTGTCGGTCTTTGGGGCCATGGCGGACGCGGCGGAAGGAAGGGGACGAAGAGCTCGGCGGCGGCGGAGCTGTGGAGGCGGAGCGCAAGAAGGAATCTTTTGCAGGTGGAAGACGACGTAATGAGAGCGCAAGGAGGGGAACCGCGCCCGCTACCTCTGCTTTTATGGGGGAGTGGGGGGCGTTTCGCCCTTTCCATTAAGAGATCGTGGGCACGTCCCATCCCACGACGCCGCAATCGACGCGTGCCGTTACCGTGGGGTGCGGCGGATATGGAAGTGGATTCGGCGCGCCGCGGGCCGCGGGTGCCCGTGCACTGTTTTGGGCCTGGCCCAACAGCGCTCGGCACCGTGTGTGGCCCAGGCCCGGGGGCTCCTGTCGGTGTACTAAGGTAGGGGTACCCCAGTACCCCAACTTGTGCACGGGCAGTTGCAGCTTCCCGCGGCAAGGTTTACTGCGTGCTCGCCGGAGACCTTCCTGCCCCCTATTAAACCATTCAAAAACAAAGTATACAAGACATGAGATCGAGACCCCGGCAAGAGGAGCTTGCCGGGAAGGCCGTACCAGGCTCAGGACTGTTCCACTAACACAAGACCCTGGCAAGAGGAGCTTGCCAGGAAGACTAGAAGACATCGCCTCGGCGCTATGCGCGCCCCGGCAAGGGGCCCGGGGAGCGGCAAGCTCCCGGGCCCGACAAGATCAAGGCCCCGGCGAGGTGCTTGCCGGGAAGGTTGCGCTGTGTGCCCGCGCTCCAGCTCATCGGCCCACGCGTCTCGTATCGAGCAGCTCGTACAGCTGCCTGGAGACGTCCCTCCTCAAGGAGCAATGCGTCATCTTGCCGCAGTTGCTCTTGCTCGGGCTCATCATAAGCGAGTACTCGAGGAGATCCGTATACGAGTTCCGTGGGGAGAACTGCCTCTGCTCCATAGACTAGAGCAAAAGGTGTCTGTCCGGTGGCTCGACTTGGTGTCGTTCTGATTGACCAAAGAGCCGCCGGGAGCTCCTCTATCCAATTTCTTCCGCACTTGCGCAGCCTGTCAAAGGTCCTTGTCTTGAGTCCGCGCAGCACTTCAGCATTTGCCCTCTCCGCTTGGCCGTTGCTCCTCGGGTGAGCAACAGAAGCGAAACAGACCTTGGCGCCAAGGTCTTGGACGTACTGCATGAAGGTGCGACTAGTGAATTGCGTACCGTTGTCGGTGATGATCCTGTTAGGGATCCCGAAACGGCAAACAATCGACCTGAAGAACCTGACTGCTGACTGTGCTGTCACCTTTCTCACTGGCTCCACTTCTGGCCACTTTGTGAACTTGTCGATCGCAACGTACAAGTACTCAAAGCCCCCGATAGCTCGAGGGAAAGGGCCGAGGATGTCGAGCCCCCAGACCGAGAAGGGCCATGATAAAGGGATTGTTTGGAGAGCTTGAGCTGGCTGATGGATTTGCTTCGCATGGAACTGGCACGCTTCACACTTGGTTACTAGTGCAGTTGCATCTTGGAGGGCTTCTTGCCAAAAGAACCCTTGCCGGAAAGCTTTCCCGACAAGCGCCCTTGCGCCAATATGGTGGCCGCATATGCCTCCGTGTATTTCTGCCAACAGCTTCTGTCCATCTTCTCTGGAGATGCACTTCAACCTGACACCGTTGAGTCTTCTTCTGTACAGCTCGTTATCCACGAACTGATACATACTTGACTGCCTGGTTATCTTCTCTATCTCTTGAGGGTCGTCGGGAAGTTCTCCAGTTTGTAGAAAACGGACGATCTGCTGCGCCCATGCCGGAGCCCGAGGCTCGACGGCAAGGACTAAAGGCTCGAGGGCCGCTGCGGGAACCTCAGCTTCTACGACGAAAACCTCCGGTCCTGCCGGAGCTGACGGTCCCCCGGCAAGCTCGCCGGGGCGAGGCTTGTCGGGAACACTTGCTTCAACTGCACAAGCCCGAGGGCTTGCAGGAGCAAACTGTTCCTCAGCGTTGTTGTTGATCTTGGGAACTTTGGCGGCGGTCTCAGGAAGATCCGCCGGCAAGTAGTCGCCGGAGACCAACTTTCTCTTCTTGGACTGCCCAATTGATGGTGTAACGGATGGCTGAGTCAGCTTGAGTAAGAAGGTCCCTGGTTCCACAGGTAACTTCATCGCGGCGCACTTTGAAAGGCCATCTGCAATTTCATTTTGAGCTCTCGGGACGTGCTCCATCTGCAAACCTTCAAAGTGCTCTTCAAGCTTTCTCACTTCATCGACATAAGCTTCCATCAAAGGGCTCTGATAGCTCTTGTTAACTTGTCGGACCACCAACTGAGAATCGCCCCGCACAATCAGCTTTCTGATCCCAAGTTCGGCCGCAATCCTGAGGCCGGCAAGCAAGCCTTCATATTCTGCAGTGTTGTTTGTCGCTTGCTCCCTGGGAAAGTGCATCTGGATAACATATTTGAGGTGCTCTCCGGTGGGCGCGATGAGTACCACGCCGGCACCGGCGCCTTGCAGCGAGAAGGCACCATCAAAATACATTACCCATTCACTTGTCGCTTCTTGCACGGGTACACTCGTTTCTTGAACTTCTTCTTCTGGCGTTGGGGTCCACTCAGCGATGAATTCTGCCAAAGCTCGGCTCTGTATGGTTGAAGTACTTTCAAACTTGAGTCCAAAGCTTGACAGCTCCAGTGCCCACTCGACGATCCTGCCTGTTGCCTCTGGATTGTGCAATATCCTCTTCAACGGAAAGCGAGTGACCACTGTTATCTCATGGGCTTGGAAGTAGTGGCGCAGCTTTCTTGAGGCCATGAGGAGGCCGAAAAGCAATTTTTGCACACCAGAGTACCTTGATCTAGCTCCCTGGAGAAGGGAACTTACAAAATACACTGGGCGCTGCACCATCTTCTTCCGCACCTCTCCTTGTTCCTGCGCAGAGTCTTCCTTGTCGGGGCCAGAGCTTGTCGGGACAGCCCCCTGCTTGTCGCTAGATTCGCTTGCCGGTGATGCTGACTCCTCGTCGGACTCCCTCTCCGCTACTAACGCAGCACTAACCACCTGGTTGGTTGCCGCTAAGTATAGCAACAACTTTTCCTGTGGTCTAGGTGCGACAAGTATAGGAGTGGAGGACAGGTACCGTTTCAAATCCTGCAACGCCGCCTCCGCTTCCGGAGTCCACTTCATGGGACCTGCCTTCTTCAAGATTTTGAAGAAAGGTAGGGCGCGTTCTGCGGACTTTGAAATGAACCTACTGAGGGCAGCAACACAACCAGCAAGCCTTCTGACATCCTTGACGCGCTTCGGGGCTTCTATCTGCTCAATGGCTTTAATCTTGTCGGGGTTGGCTTCAATTCCCCTCTGTGATACAAAGAACCCGAGAAGCTTGCCGGAGGGGACTCCAAAGACGCACTTCTCGGGGTTCAACTTGAGCTGTATCCTGTGCAGGTTCTGAAACGTTTCTTCCAAGTCTTGAATCAGGGTTTCCTTGCTTTTGCTCTTCACCACGATGTCATCCATGTAAGCTTCTACATTTCTGTGGATCTGTGGCTCAAAAGCAGTGTACACTACCCTTGCAAAGGTTGAGCCTGCATTCTTCAGTCCAAATGGCATGCGGATGAAGCAATAAGTGCCACATGGAGTGATAAACGCAGTCTTCTCTTCATCCTCCTTGGCCATGAAAATCTGATGATAGCCTGAGTACGCATCAAGAAAACAGAGTAGCTCACATCCGGCGGTGGAGTCAACGATCTGGTCAATGCGCGGCAAAGGGAAGGGATCCTTGGGACATGCTTTATTCACATCGGTGAAGTCTATACACAGTCTCCACTTCCCGTTGGCCTTGCGCACGACGACTGGGTTTGCCAGCCACGTCGGATGGATCACACCTCTAACTAGGCCAGCTGCCTCTAGTTTCTTGATTTCCTCGTTGATGAACTCTTGGCGCTTGGCCTTGCCCCAGCAAGCGGATACCACCTCCCGTGGTATGGCGCTGCGGGGTCGTCGTGTGCTGTGATGGACGCGGCGCGTCCACGGAGACCGAGGTCCGGTCGTCCGTCCTGTTCTTGGATCTGGTGGCACCGTGAGTGTCCTCGCCGGCAACCACCCTTCCGACGGCGTCTCCCCCGCCCACCGTTGGCTCTGGTGGCGGCGGGTGAGACGCAGACGGGCCTCCGACCTCCGAAGGCTTCTTCTTCGGGGCCATGGAGTTGTCGCTGACGAAGTTGTTGATGAAGCTGGAGAGGTTGATGAAGAATGCGCCCGCGCGAACGCCGGATCAGGTTCGCACAACCTCGACGCGCCCTACCTGGCGCGCCAAAGATGTCGGGGGAGACTGTCCGCCACGAACACCTATGGGACCGGAGCCCCTTGTCTGTGCGGTACGAGGGCGGAGGGAGCACAAAGAGCAGATCGAAGCAAACACGCGGGCAGTTTTACCCAGGTTCGGGCCGCGGTAGACGCGTAAAACCCTACTCCTGCTTGGTTGTGTATTGAGTTGGGCGCTCGTGAGCTTGAAGAAGCGGCTACACCGGCGCGAGAGTGATCTAGGTTTCGAACCCCCTCCACGTGGTGCATGGGCCTCCTTTTATAGTGCAAGGGGTCACCGACAGGTGTCGACGTAGGAGAAAGGGGTAAAAATGTAAAAGAGGTGGTAGTTGTAACAGTGCGGGAACAGTGGAGCTACAGTACAGAACAGTGGTCTATACCTACTTTAACAGTGGGGGACAAGGGCATTTAATGCCCGTCGCCGTCGACCCCAAAAGCTCCCGCCTTAGCGTCTCCGTCCGCCACGGCGATGGATTCATCACCGTGGAGTGCCACCGTGTACCCCAGGCTGCACAGCCATCCGCCACGCGTCCCTGGATAGGCCCTAGGGCGACGCGTGGGCCGATGAGCTGGAGCGTGGGCACACAGCGCAACCTTCCCGGCAAGCACCTCGCCGGGGCCTTGATCTTGTCGGGCCCGGGAGCTTGCCGCTCCCCGGGCCCCTTGCCGGGGCGCGCATAGCACCGAGGCGATGTCTTCTAGTCTTCCTGGCAAGCTCCTCTTGCCAGGGTCTTGTGTTAGTGGAACAGTCCTGAGCCTGGTACGGCCTTCCCGGCAAGCTCCTCTTGCCGGGGTCTCGATCTCATGTCTTGTATACTTTGTTTTTGAATGGTTTAATAGGGGGCAGGAAGGTCTCCGGCAAGCACGCAGTAAACCTTGCCGCGGGAAGCTGCAACTGCCCGTGCACAAGTTGGGGTACTGGGGTACCCCTACCTTAGTACACCGACACCATCTAGGTACAATCTATGGACCCGAAGATCTGTGGTAAACTACTCACAACTCATGGTGAGGTGATGATGATGATGTAGAAGCACTCCATGGTAGACCCCCCCCCCCTCCAGCGGAGCTCCCGAACAGGCCCCAAGATGGGATCTCATGGGAACAGAAGGTTGCGGTGGTGGAACTAGGGTTTTCTCTCCGTGTCTGATGTTTTCGGGGTACATAGGTATATATAGGAGGAAGGAGGGCACCGGGGGCCAAACATGGGGCCCACGAGGCAGGTCCCCCACCCTCGTGGACGCCGCATCAGCCCTATTATGTGGTTCTCAAGTCTCCCATGCAGATTTTGCTCCAAAAATATCTCTCCCGAAGGTTTCATTCCGTTTGGACTCCGTTTGATATTCCTTTTCTGTAAAACCCTGAAATAGGCAAAAAACAGCAATCTGGACTGGGCCTTTGGGTTAATAGGTTAGTCCCAAAAATAATATAAAAGTGTATAACAAAGCCCATTAAACATCCAAAACATCATAAATAATCGCATGGAACAATAAAAAATTATAGATACGTTGGAGACGTATCATAAACTATGAATTATTCTTGGTGACTTTAATATATACATATTTGAGCGTGAAAAATCTCGCGGCCGTTTTAGTTGGGATCTGATGGAGACTTTCATTTCCTGGATCAGAGCAAACATGTTGGATGATATACAAGTGGATAATAGGTGTTTCACTTGGTCAAACAAAAGAACCCCCTACACTGGTTTAGTTGAACAGGGTGTTGGTGAATGCTAATTGGAACATGGATATTCTCCAAACCTCTGCCACTGTTGTGCCTGCTATAACTTTAGATCATGCTCGGATCTTGGTCCAGTTCAGTTATGAGGTTACTATGGCCAGCATTTTCAAGATGCAAAATCATTAGTTGGAAATGGAAAACACAAGGAATATCATCATTAATGGTTGGACTCGAGGGGCGACATTTCAGGTCCTCCTCCTCTCTAATTAACTTCAAGATGAGAAGAATTAGAGGTGCCAACGTAAATGGAACAAAGGTAAGCTTGTCGTAGGATGCTTACTGACAATAACAAACATGTTCTGGGTTTCCTTAATGCAGTGGAGGAAAGGAAAACTCTGTCTTGTGTTGGAAATAACTTTGAGAAAGTTTGCTTCGGCTAAAGCTGAGCAACTAGTTGTTTGGCAAACTGCACTTTGGAGACGGAGGGCTAAAGTTTGCTGGTGTGTTTCTGGTGATGAAAACTTCACCTTTTTCATCCAGCAGCCAATTTCCAGGCATGACGTCATACAATTAAAGTGATTGTCCAAGATGTAGTAGAACACTATGATGACATGAGGAAGTTGTACTTGGCCACTAGTTATTTCTCTGCTTTGCTTGGGCAATCGTCCCCTTCTCTGCCGACGGTTCAACTGAGCCATTTTTATAACACAACGGATCTTTCCAGGTTTGCTTCCCCTTTCTCTTGGGCTGAAATTGTTAATGCCATAAACCACTCTCTAAAAAATAGAAGTCCGGGTCCAGACAGTTTCACTAACGAGTTTTTCTAAGTCTTTCAACACTTTCTCAAGGACGATCTTGTCAAGTTTTTTTCTTATCTATACTGCAACCATGTGGATTTACAAGGAATCAACACGATGTACATTTCCTTGCTCCCAAAGAAAGATACACCTTTGGAGCTGCTAGATTACCGACTGATCTCTCTGGTCCATAGTGTTCCTAAGTTGGCAACAAAGGTGTTGGCCAATAGGCCGCAGTGCCGAATTCTTGATTTGGTGCATCCTCTAAGTCTGGCTTTATAAAAGGAAGATCTATTATAAAGGCTCTGGCGACATAAATGATATAGCGTGCTGATACGTCCATTTTGCATCATGCTTATAAGTTGATATTTATTGCATTATGGGCTGTTCATACATGTTTTGTCACAATACTTATGCCTTTTCTCTCTTATTTTGCAAGGTTTACATGAAGAGGGAGAATGCCGGCAGCTAGAATTCTATGCTAAAAAAGGAGCAAACTCTGGAAACCTATTTTGCACAACTCCAAAAGCCCTGAAACTCCACAGAACATCGTTTCGGAAAATATAAAAATATCTGGTGAAAGAAACCCACGGGAGGGGCCACCGGCTGGCCTTGAGGGTGGGGGGCGCGCCCCCCTTCCCAGGGCGCGCCCCCTGCCTCGAGGGCCAGCCGGCAGGCCCACGGTGCCCATTTTCTCCTATATGAAGCGTTTTGACCTGGAAAAAAAAATAAGGAGGAGGCTTTCGGGACCAGACGCCGCCGTCTCGAGGCGGAACCGAGGCGGAAACCAATCTAGGGCTCCGGCAGAGCTGTTCTGCCAGGGATACTTCCCTCCGGGAGGGGAAAATCGTCATCACCAACAACTCTCCCATCTTGGGGAGGGCTATCTTCACCAACATCTTCACCAGCACCATCTTCTCTCAAACCCTAGTTCATCTCTTGTATCCAATCTTTGTATCCAAACCTCATATTGGTACCTGTGGGTTGCCAGTAGTGTCGATTACTCCTTGTAGTTGATGCTAGTTGGTTTATTTGGTGGAAGATCATATGTTCAGATCCATTTTGCATATTAATACCTCTTTGATCATGAACCATATTAAGTCTTGTGAGTAGTTACTTTTGTTCCCGAGGACATGGGAGAAGTCCTGCTATTAGTAGTCATGTGAATTTGGTCTTCGTTCGATATTTTGATGAGATGTATGTTGTCTCTCCTCTAGTGGTGTCATGTGAACGTTGAATACATGACACTTCACCATTATTTGGGCCGAGAGGAAGGCATTGGGAAGTAATAAGTAGATGATGGGTTGCTAGAGTGACAGAAGCTTAAACCCTAGTTTATGCGTTGCTTCGTAAGGGGCTGATTTGGATCCATATGTTTCAGGCTATGGTTAGGTTTACCTTAATACTTCTTTTGTAGTTGCGGATGCTTGCATTAGAGGTTAATCATAAGTGGGAGGCTTGTCCAAGTAAGGGCAGCACCCAAGCACCGGTCCACCCACATAGCAAATTATCAAAGTACCGAACGCAAATCAGATGCTCGTGATGAAAACTAGCTTGACGATAATTCCCATATGTCCTCGGGAGCGCTTTACCTTGCATAAGAGTTTGTCCAGGCTTGTCCTTTGCTACAAAAAGGATTGGGCCACCGCTGCACCTTATTTACTTTTACCTTTTATCACTTGCTACCAATTATCTTATCGCAAAACTATATGTTACCTATAATTTCAGTGCTTGCAGAAAATACCTTACTGAAAACCGCCTATCATTTCCTTCTACTCCTCGTTGGGTTCGACACTCTTACTTATCGAAAGGACTACGATAGATCCCCTACACTTATGGGTCATCATGTGTTCACAAAAGGAAATACCCATGATTGCACTTAAGATGGACTTCCAAAATGCTTTTGATAGTGTTAGGTGGAGTTGTCTTCTCAGTGTTTTGGAGGCCCGCTGAAAGGATCGATATGGTTGACTAGAGGGGGGGGGGTGAATAGGCAACTAACAATTTTTAGCTTTTCTTAAGTAATTTAAACTTAGCAACAAAGTAAGTTGTCTAGATATGCAACTAGGTGGACAACTTATTTGTTGCAACAATAACAACCACACAAGCAAGCAAGCTAAGGTATACAAAGAAACTTGCACAAGTAAAGGAAAGAAATAACCACAAGTGGAGCCGGTGACGACGAGGATGTGTTACCGAAGTTCCTTCCCTTTGAGAGGAAGTACGTCTCCGTTGGAGCGGTGTGGAGGCACAATGCTCCCCAAGAAGCCACTAGGGCCACCGTATTCTCCTCACGCCCTCACACAATGCGAGGTGCCGTGATTCCACTAGTGGTGCCCTTGAAGTCGGCGACCGAACCTTTACAAACAAGGTTGGGGCAATCTCCACAACCGAATTGGAGGCTCCCAACGACACCACGAAGCTTCACCACAATGGAATATGGCTCCGAGGTGACCTCAACCGTCTAGGGTGCTCAAACACCCAAGAGTAACAAGATCCGCAAGGGATTAGTGGGGGGGGGGGAATCAATTTTCTCTTGGTGGAAGTGTAGATCGGGGCCTTCTCCTCCAATCCCCAAAGAATCAACAAGTTTGATTGGCTAGGGAGGGAGATCGGGCGAAAATGGAGCTTGAGCAACAATGGAGCTTTTTGGGAAAAGAAGAGGTAAGTCTTCGTGGAGAAGAAGACTCCCTTATATAGTGAAGAAGGGGATCCGGCCGTTGAGCAATAAGTGCTCTGCGACCTGCGGTACTACCGCAGCGCAGTTACGTAGAGGAACGGGCCGGACCACGGTAGTATAAAAATAACTTCCGTGGGTACTTCCGCTTCGATAAATATTGCGCAAAAGTCTCACACGGCACTACCGCGTAGGAGCGGATGTAAAAAATTACATCCGCACCTACTGCCGCATGTGTTAAAACTGTGACCGACACTTACGGTATTACATCAGAGGTGAGCGGTACTACCGCAGTGCCTCGCGGTACTATCACACAGTAGGGGCGGTACTACCGCGCTAGGGCGGATGTAAAAAATTACATCCGCTCGTACTACCACAAGCCTACGATACTACCGCTCCAGGGAGCGGTACTACCGTGGGCCTGTGCGGTACTACCGCGGGTCACAGAACTTCTACATTTTGGCACCCTTTCCGATGGCAAGAAAAAGATAGAAGGAAAGAGGCTCCATTGAAACAAAGGAAAGGTGGTGCAAAGGAAAAGATGTGTACGTGTTGATTCCTCCCTAACCTTTCCAAGGCGGACCCCCTCTTAATAGTACGGCTTTCCTACGACTCAAATCCACCGACAAGAACCGAAAAGAACGCCGTCTTCGACAAGCTTCGAGGGGCACCAAATCGTCTCGTGCCAAACCGGGAGATCTTTGAAATGCTCAGAGCACACGATTAGTCCGCAAATGTATTGTCATCAATCACCAAAACTACTTAGGAGAAATATGCCCTTACAATCTCCCCCTTTTTGGTGGATTGATGACAACACTGGATTTGCACAAAGGTAAGATAGGGACATATGCAAACCCGACCCTCTATAAGATATAGCTAAGCTCCCCCTAGATGTGTGCAAACTTTTGAAATTTGCTTTGGACTGCACAACACACATACTAGGATCAATGCTCCCCCTATATTTTATAGACAACTCAACCCTAGCAATAATAGATATGGATAAAGACAGGATAACAAGGTAAATCATGTGAGTAAGAATATAATGCACCACTAAGAAATAACCCCACAAGCTACTAAGCATGCTAGATAATATGAAACGAGAGTGAGCATATGTCTTACACCATATGAAGGATAAAGTCTCACACACCAACGAGGACACAAGACAAACCAACACGGAATAGAGTTCAACAACACAAACGACAGAAGGAACGCAAAGCAGCAAATCCTACACTCTCTCCCCCTTTGGCATCGAGATGCCAAAAAGGCAAAGAGGACACCTAGTCATAGATGGTAGCCACCGCCTAGGGAGAAGAAGGTCCGGCCTCGTCATCTGACTCCTCCCAGTTGAGTGCATTCTCCCGCACCCAAGTCTCCTCAGAAGTGATGGACTGCTCAGAGCCGTCTGACACAGCCTGGCCCAAGGCCTTCAGGTGCATGATGCTGGTCCGACGAGTCTTCTTCTCATGCACATGAGCCTGATACTGGCCCTTGACCTGCATGCAAAACAATGTCTTCATCTTCATCTTCAGCTTCGTGGCCCAAGATGGCTCAGCAGATGACGATGTGGTGGCATGAGATCTACGCCCAGCCACACCGCCAGGAATATCCTCTGGATCCACATCCATGCGAGTAGCCTGCTCCCGAGTGGTAGTGTTGGCCCACTTGTCCTTCCAATGGAGGTGAATGGGCTCGTGACGCTGCACATCAGGAGCCCGAAACGGTATCCCTGGTGGAGTATTGTTGACCCAAGTGGACTCAATCAAGTGCATCAGAAAGGGGCAATAGATAGGCACCTTCCTATGAAAAATGGCAGTCCTGAGTTCCTTCCAGATGACGTTGGAGATGTCCAAGATCGCAGTGGGTTCATTCCGAGTGGCCTCGCAGAACAAAAGCATATCCACAAGGTAAGAGTGCACCTTGTCCTTGTCCCCCATGCGAGGAAACATCGTCTGGCGAAAGATCATGTGCATCACATCCATGAAGGGGTTCAGCACCATAGAAGTCTTTCCGTTGGGTAAAGCCTTCTCAACATGGTAAGGAACAAGCTGATTCTTGCCGGCTGTAGTGGGGTTAGCATGAGGACGGAACCCAATAGGCGTGTCTTGACCATCGTCAGCAACATGCATCAGATCCATAAACTCCTTCCACGTCACATACAGTCTCCTCCCATTTGTCATCCATGTCATGGTCCGTGCCTCATCAGTGTGGAAGTGAACTGAAGCATAAAACTGTCCCACAATATCGCTGTCAAAGTCCTTGTGGAACGAGATGATGTCCTCGATCCCAAGGTGCTCTACAACCTCCACAGCCTCTCCAAAGTTGTCTGGGTACTTCCTCAAGTGTGCCATATCAATCCACTGCTGAGGGACAAATGTGTTTTGCTTCCCTTGGATGACATCAAGATATAGCACATGATGTTGCTTTGTCCAGAAAAGACCGAGACCACGGCCTTCAACTCTAGGATGCACATACGGGTTGACCAACCTCCGCTCCTGGAACTCTGGCTGAGGCATGGTATCCCAGTTGATCTCAGCTGGCTTGGCCTTGGTTGCAGTAGCTTTGGTGGCTTTAGCTGGGCGCTGAGAGTCCTCTGCCGCATCGGTGTTGGAGGTACGGAACTGCTTGGACCCTGTAGCACGAGCGGGGTTCGAGCGACGAGGCTCAGAACCGGAGCCACCACCTATGACACACAACACAAACACGCGAGAAAGCAAACACCGTTAATGCAAAGACCATGGCCAAAACCAACAGGAAGTAGACACAAGATTATGAGGAAGACTACAACAAAGTTTGGAATCAAAAAGGCGGACGAAGGTATCCACAGAACAAAAAAAATTGTTCCGCTTGGAGCGCGGTACTACCGCTCTTACGAGCGGTACCACCGCACCAGCGGTACCACCGCACCAGCGGTACTACCGCGATCTGAGCAGAAGAAGTTTTTAGTGCCGCACCCCTATGGTAGTACCGCGCCGGAGGCGCGGTAGTACCGCACGAGCGGATATAGCAGGGGACCACCCCAGATTTGTCCCTTTCTTCACCAAGATTCAAACTCAAAAGTATTCTACCACAAAATAATGCATCTACAAAAGCCACACCTCCTAACACCTCCCCTTTTCACAGATCTAGAAACAAGAATATGGAACCACAAGACATTATCCCCAACCGCCTAAAGAAGACAAAAACACAAGAACGAGAACGGGGCGGGGAAAATACCGTGGTCCATGGCTAAGGGGAGCGGTGGGGAGCAATCCCACCGGTCGGAACGAGTGGAGGGCGGCCGGAGACGGAGATCCGGCAAAGAACTCCGCCGCCGATCTTGGAGAGGGGAGAGAAGAGAGTGGGGGGGGGGAATGAGGGGATAAGGGAGAGAAAACCTCCCCAGCCCCGCACTTAACCCCACGGGTCATCGCGACGCAGTACTACCGTTGGTCATTGCGGTAGTACCGCCCCGGGCGGAAGTACCGCACCAAGGGCGGTAGTACCGCTCCCCCAGCGGCAGTAAAAAATTACTGCCATGCCAGGGGCGTTAGTACCGTGCCACTCTTGTGAGAAGGAAGCACAAATCTCCTTCTCTCCTCAGCGGTAATACGTGGCTTGTCATGATAGTACCGTATGTCCAAGAACTTTTGGTTAAGGCCAAAAAACGATCTAAAGCAATAACAAAGACACCCAAAAAGCACAAGGCAAACAAAAGCACACACAAAAGGACAAGCAACAACTCTCAAAAGAGAGGGCGGTGGCCGGAGCCACCTATGTTTGAGTAAGTTGGTATGGCACCGCGAAGAATTATCCTTGGGTCCATGACCAAAACTAGTCTTTGAAGCACAAGTGTTATCATAAATGATGAATGTGGAAGAGTTGATCAATTTATGCATAATGGGGGGAGGGAGAGTTCATTGAGAGAACAACACTCCCCCTATGTCCATGCCTACATCTAGGCAAGATAATCATATTGGGTGGGAGGAGTGTGTGCAAGGTTTCAAGCCACATTGCTCAAATCTATGATATTTAGCTCATGCATCAACTCGCTAAATCTTGCTTCATCCAATGGCTTCGTGAAGATATCTGCAAGGTTATCATTAGTGTTGACATAATGAAGCTCTATTTCTCCTCGCCGAATATGATCTCGGTTGAAGTGATACCGAATCTCAATATGCTTCGTCTTGAAGTGTTGCACCGGGTTGAGAGAAATCTTGATGGCACTTTCATTGTCACACCAAAGAGGCACTTTTTCACAAGTGACACCGTAATCCTTTAAAGTTTGCCTCATCCATAGAAGTTGAGCACAACAACTGCCAGCTACCACATACTCTGCTTCGGTGGACGAGAGAGACACACAACTTTGCTTCTTGGAAGACCAACTTACAAGAGAGCAACCAAGGAATTGGCACCCTCCGAAAGTGGACTTCCTATCCACTTTGTCTCTTGCCCAATCCTAATCAGAGAAACCTACAAGGTTGAAGTTTGCTCCTCTTGGGTACCATAAGCCAAAGTTTGGGGTATGAGCCAAATATCAAAAGATTCGCTTGACTGCCACAAAGTGACTTTCCTTAGGTGAGGCTTGAAATCGTGCACAGATTCCCACGCTTAACATAATATCCGGTCTAGATGCACAAAGGTAAAGCAAGGAACCAATCATAGAACGATATACCTTTTGATCCACCGCTTTACCATTGGGATCAATGTCAAGTTGGCACTTGGTTGGCATTGGAGTAGTAGCCGGCTTGACATCACTTAGATTAAACCTCTTGAGCATGTATTGAGTGTACTTGGCTTGTTTGATGAAGATTCCTTCTCTTCTTTGCTTAATCTCAAACCCAAGGAAGTACTTCAACTCTCCCATCATGGACATCTCAAAATGTGTGGTCATGAGTGCGGCAAACTCATTATTGAAAGATTTGTTAGGAGAACCAAAGATAATATCATCAACATATAGTTGGCAGACAAACAACTCCCCTTTAACCTTCTTAGTAAAAAGATTGGGGTCGATTTTCCCAATTTCAAACCCACGATCTTGCAACAACTCGGTAAGATGCTCATACCATGCACGTGGGGCTTGTTTAAGGCCATAGAGAGCCTTATCAAGTTGATACACATGATTGGGGAACTTAGGATCCTCGAACCCCGGGGGTTGTTTGACATACACCAACTCATTAATAGGACCATTAAGAAATGCACTTTTCACATCCATTTGTTGCAACTTAAAGTTATGATGAGAAGCATAGGCAAGCAACAAACAGATAGATTCAAGGCGAGCAACGGGGCAAAGGTTTCACCGTAGTCGATACCGTCGACTTGGGAGTAGCCTTGAGCCACAAAGTGCGCCTTGTTGCGAATGACAATGCCATGAGCATCTCGCTTGTTCTTAAAGATCCACTTGGTTCCAATGACATTGTGGTTCTCCTTTGGCCTCGGCACCAGACGCCACACTTTGTTGCGATCGAAGTTATGGAGTTCTTCATGCATGGCATTGAGCCAATCAAGATCTTCGAGCGCCTCATAGACCTTTTGAGGTTCAACACAAGAGACAAAAGCTTGATGAGCACAATAGTTTGCTAATTGTCTACGAGTGCTTACCCCCTTTGTGATGCTTCAAAGAATATTCTCCATGTGATGTTCTCTAGAAGCAAGCCTGGAGGCAACTTTTGCAGCACGACACTCCAATTGCTCTTCAAGTGATAATTGAGGAGCACTGAGTTGATCATCTTGAACGACGCCAAGAGCTTGATCGTGATCTTGATCTTTCTCAGGGGAGAGAACTTGGCGTTGTGCATCAATTGGTGGCTCACCACCATCTTGTGATTGATCTTGCACTTGGCCTTGTTCGTCCGGTTGAGGGCCTTCACTTTGTTCTTCGGAAGTGTGAGGGTCTTGGGTTGGTGATGGTTCCACTTGAGTGGAACATTGTCCTTCTCCTTCGGCCACAAGGGGTTCCTCAATGGGTAGGATATAGCCAACACCCATTCTTCTTATGGCTTGAGGAGGAATTTCATCACCTACATCACAAGTACCACTTTGCTCCACTTGGGAGCCGTTATTCTCATCAAACTCTACGTTACACGTCTCCTCAATGAGTCCATTGGACTTGTTGAGGACGCGGTAAGCATGAGAGTTTGTAGCATAACCAACAAATATGCCCTCATGAGCTCTAGATTCAAATTTAGACAAAAGAGCACCTTTCTTAAGGATGAAACACTTACACCCGAACACCCGGAAGTACTTGAGATTGGGCTTGTTACCGGTAAGAATCTCATATGGAGTCTTGTTCAAGCCTTTGCGGAGATAGAGCCGATTGGATGCATGACACGCGTTGTTGATGGCTTCGGCCCAAAAGTTGTATGGAGACTTGAATTCTGCCATCATGGTCCTTGCTGCGTCCATCAATATCCGGTTCTTTCTCTCCGCTACACCATTTTGTTGAGGGGTATAAGATGCGGCATATTGATGTTTGATCCCCTCATCACTAAGAAACTCATCCGTGTAGTACTTGAACTCGGTGCCGTTGTCACTTCAAATCATCAAGATCTTTGCATTATGTTGACATTGAGCTTCATTTGCAAAGTTGATGACGGTTTGTTGGGTCTCACTCTTCTTCTTGAAGAAATATACCCATGTGTATCTTGAATAATCATCTACAATCACCAAGCAATATTTTCTGCCCCCAAGACTATCAAAGGATGGAGGCCCAAAGAGATCCATGTGAAGGAGCTCTAACGGTCTCTTTGAGTAGATGATAGTCGAGGGAGAGTGAGCCTTCTCATGTAACTTCCCTTCAATACAAGCACTGCAAGCACGATCTTTGGCAAAGCTAACATTTGTTAGTCCACGGACATGGTCCCCCTTGAGAAGACTTTGCAAAGATCTCATATTGACATGGGCTAACCGGCGATGTCAAAGCCATCCCACATCAACTTTAGCCATTAGGCATGTCGCGGTCTCGGTGGGTTGCTCCGAGAAGTTAACCACAGAGAGACCGTTCTAGACATGTCCAACATAGGCTACTTTAAGAGTCTTGCTCCACAAGAGGGCCACGGTATCAATATCAAAGAATGTGGCAAAGCCCATGAGTGCAAGTTGACGAACAGAAAGTAAGTTGTATGCAAGGGACTCAACAAGCATGACTTTCTCGATCGTGAGATCATGAGAGACAACAACCTTGCCAAGCCCCAATACCTTAGAAGATGAAGCATCATCCCACTCGACGTTGGTGGCCATGGATGAACCTTGATGCACGTTCACCACCAACTCTTTGCTTCCGGTCATGTGATTTGTGGCTCCACTATGGAGCAACCATGATCCCCCACCGGAAGCAAACTCCTACATGAGATCAATGCTTGGATTTAGGTACCCATTTGGTAATGGGTCCTTTGAGGTTAGTAACAAGGGTCTTAGGAACCCAAATAGACAATTCAATGTACTCATAAGAAGAACCAACAAATTTAGAAAAGACATGACCATCACTAGCACGGCATAAAACATATGAAGGATTAAAGTCGCCGGCTATGTTTGATGGCATGGCGGGGTTTTTCTTGACTCCACCACTTTCCACATTGTTCTTCTTCTTAGAAGCACCCACTCCCTCTTTTACAAAGGTTTGTTTGAGAGGAGGAGGTTGCTTGGTCTTGTCGTTCTTCTTCTTCTTCTTGGGCTTGGGAGCAAACCCAGTTCCTTCCTTTGCCACAACTTCCTTTTGATTGCTCAAAAGGTCGTTGAGGTTCTTCTCACCTTGTATACATGACACAAGGCTTTTCTCAAGCTGCTTCTTCAATTTGGCATTCTCTTCAACAAGATGCACATGCTTGCAACATGGGTTAGTAGCATTTGCATTATCAATCAACACCATGCGAGGAAAGATAGCTTTCTCCTTGGTTAGCGAAACTTAAAGTTGATCATGAGACTCCTTGAGAGAAGTATGTACACCTTTCAAGGCCTTGTGAGCCTTGTCAAGCGTAGCAAACTCCTCCATGAGTCTAGCATGGTCAACCACAAGCTTTGCCTTCTCGGAATTAATCACACGAGAGACAACTAAAGCATGATCAAGATCTTTCCTTAATTTAGCATGATCATCGTTGTGTGACTCCATAAGAGCCAAACGAAGACCACACTCTTCCTCTAGAGAATTAGAGAGATCCGATATCTCATCGGCATAGTCTCAACTATGACCTTCCATTTTAGAAATGGTCTCCTCGTGAGCCTCGATCATGTCATTGGCCTCACCGAGTTGTTCCAAGAGAGCAACGAAGTGCTTCTTGGGTTTGCCCTTGAGTTTGCTCATAAACAACTCAAATTCATTCTCTTTCTCCTCTGCCCCCTCACTCTCATCAATACAACCCATCAAAGAAGGATTAGAGGTGACGGTAGTGTTGATGTTGGGAGTTACCTTGTTGGTGGCCTTAGCCATGAGGCACTTGGCGGTGATGTTCTCATTTGGTGAGTCAAAGAGAGATGAGCATGGAGTGGTAGCAATAGCAATGGTGGCCATGGTAACCATCTCATCATCTTCATCATCATCATCATCAACATATTCTTCTTGATCCACCAATCCTTTGGGAGGGGTCTTCTTGTTGAGGTTGTTCTTGTTGGGATAAGACTTGGCCTTGTCCTTTCGGATAAGCTTGCCTCCATAGTCTTCTCTTTTCTCATATGGGCAATCTACAACAAAGTGGCTCACATTTCCACATTTGAAGCATGTTCTCACTTGTTGCTTGCCCTTGTTGCCACTTGAGTTGTTCTTGTTGAAGTTGGGCCTTGAGTTGTTCTTGTTGCCCCAAAATTGCCGTGATGCAAGAGCCATGTGCTCATGATAGGCATATTTGCTGTCCTCGGGGCTACACTCATCGTCATCCTCTTCCTCCTCTTCTTCCACACAAGCCTTGGATTTTAAGGCAAGGTTAGGCTTCCTTGATCGTTGAGCTCTTAAAACCGCATTATCGGCGGTCTTGTCCAAGATCCTCATGGCAACAAACTCATCCAACACTTCATTTGATGATAAAGTGTGGAAGTCCGGTCTTTGGCGGATGACGGAGGACATGGCCTTGTGGTAAGGCATCATGGCTTTGAGAAACTTGCGCTTGATCCAATTGTCATCCGTGTCCTTGCTCCCATGATCTCGAAGTGAGACCGCAAGAGTGGTTAATCTCCGATAAAGTTCACGGGGATCTTCATCTTCGCTCATAGCAAACTCATCGGCTTCATCTTGCACAACTTCATAGTTTGAGCATTGAATGCTTGCGCTTCCCTTGTACATGGAACGAACATGCTCCCAATATTCCTTGGCCACGGTGAAGGGTCGAAGATGTGCAATGTCTTC
>LR738710.1:867322626-867342774 GCA_902687465.1 Secale cereale
GGCAACTAACAAGTTTTAGCTTTTCTTAAGTAATTTAAACTTAGCAACAAAGTAAGTTGTCTAGATATGCAACTAGGTGGACAACTTATTTGATGCAATAATAACAACCACACAAGCAAGCAAGCTAAGGTATACAAAAAAAGCTTGCACAAGTAAAAGAAAGAAATAACCACAAGTGGAGCCGATGACGACGAGGATGTGTTACCGAAGTTCCTTCCCTTTGAGAGGAAGTACGTCTCCGTTGGAGCGGTGTGGAGGCACAATGCTCCCCAAGATGCCACTAGGGCCACCATATTCTCCTCACGCCCTCACACAATGAGGTGTCGTGATTCCACTAGTGGTGCCCTTGAAGGCGGCGACCGAACCTTTACAGACAACGCCGGGGCAATCTCCACAAATGAATTGGAGGCTCCCAACGACACCACAAAGCTTCACCACAATGGAATATGGCTCCGAGGTGACCTCAACCGTCTAGGGTGCTCAAGCATCCAAGAGTAACAAGATCCGCAAGGGATTAGTGGGGGGAATCAATTTTCTCTTGGTGGAAGTGTAGATCGGGGCCTTCTCCTCCAATCCCCAAAGAATCAACAAGTTTGATAGGCTAGGGAGGGAGATCGGGCGAAAATGGAGCTTGAGCAACAACGGAGCTTTTTGGGAAAAGAAGAGGTAAGTCTTCGTGGAGAAGAAGACTCCCTTATATAGTAGAGAAGGGGATCTGGCCGTTGAGCAATAAGTGCTCTGCGACCTGCGGTACTACTGCTCCTCGAGAGCGGTACTACCGCAGGGACCTGCGGTACTACCGCAGCGCAGTTACATAGAGGAACGGGCCGGACAATGGTAGTATAAAAATAGCTTTCGTGGGTACTTCCGCTTCGATAAATATTGCGCAAAATTCCGACACGGTACTACCGCACAGGAGGCGCGGTACTACCGCGTAGGAGCGGATGTAAAAAATTACATCCGCACCTACTGCCGCATGTGTTAAAACTGTGACCGACACTTACGGTACTACCGCAGAGGTGAGCGGTACTACCGCAGTGCTTCACGGTACTACCGCACAGCAGGGGCGGTACTATCGCGCTAGGGCGGATGAAAAAAATTACATCCGCTCCTACTACCGCAAACCTGCCATACTACCGCTCCAGGCAGCGGTACTACAGTGGGCCCGTGCGGTACTACCGCTCCCTTGAGCGGTACTACCGCAGGTCACAGAACTTCTACATTTTGGCACCCTTTCTGATGGCAAGAAAAACATAGAAGAAAAGAGGCTCCATTGAACCAAAGGAAAGGTGGTGCAAAGGAAAAGATGTGTACGTGTTGATTCCTCCCTAACCTTTCCGAGGCGGAATCCCTCTTAATAGTACGGCTTTCCTACGACTCAAATCCACCGACAAGAACCAAAAAGAAACGCCGTCTTCGACAAGCTTCGAGGGGCACCAAATCGTCTCGTGCCAAACCGGGAGATCTCTGAAATGCTCAGTGCACACGATTAGTCCGCAAATGTATTGTCATCAATCACCAAAACTACTTAGGAGAAATATGCCCTTACACCCGCGGTTTCCTTCAAGAATGGATTGGTTGGGTTACCTCTTTGTTGTCCAAAGGATGGTCAAGAGTGCTTATTAATGGAGAGCTCGGTCAACCCATCGCTGCTAAGAAGGGGCTGAGACAGGGTGACCCCCTATCTCTGTACCCCTTCCTTCTAGTTGGGGATGTTCTCCAAATACTTTGTTGTGCGTAGTTCCGAGATGGTAACCTGGTGCACCCTCTTGGCGCTGAAAGCATGATTCGAGTACTTAGTACGCGGACGACACTTTGCTGCTCTTCATGGGGGATCTTCAACAAGCCAATATCATTAAAGAGATCCTTACTGCTTTCTATGATTTCTCTAGGCTACACATCAACTTCCACAAGAGCATTTTGGTTTCTGTCTATATGGAGGTTGTTGTGGCAGAAGTTGCTTAGTTGCTTGGTTGCCTGGTATCTTCATTTCGATGCACATAGCTCGGTTTACCTTTGTCCCTACACAAGATCACCCATGGCATGCTTCTGCTTTTTATCCACCGGGTTGGAGGGGCACTAACACTTGTCGACTCTGTGCTCACCGGTATTCCTAGCTACTTCATGACTTGCTTCCCATGGCCGAAGGAGTCTCTTGGTAAGCTGGAAGGAATTCTCCGCGCTTTCTTTTGGCAAGGAAAGAATACTATTAAAGGTGGACAATGATTGGTGGCGTGGGAACATGTTGTTCTTCCCAGAGACTCTGGGGTTCTGGGTATAAGAGTCTAAGAGCACACAATGAAGCTTTGCTGTGCAAATTTGTTGCCAGGTGCTCCAGGCCTCGGACGTTCCATGTTTCCAACGATTTGCTTCTTAATACTGTAGTATTCACTTACCACTTGGCAACAACAATAGAGATAAAACTATTTGGAAGGGTTTCAAAGCTTGTGCTCCGCTGGTCATGGCCTCCTCTAAGTTATTGGTCTCCAACGTATCTATAATTTTTTATTGTTCCATGCTATTATTTATGATGTTTTGTATGTTTAATGGGCTTTGTTATACACTTTTATATTATTTTTGGGACTAACCTACTAACCCAAAGGCCTAGTCCAGATTGTTGTTTTTTGCCTGTTTTAGGGTTTTACAGAAAATGAATATCAAACGGAGTCCAAACGGAATGAAAATTTGGGAGATATATTTTTGGAGAAAATCACGCACGGGAGACTTGAGAACCACGGAGTAGGGCATACGTGGTGCCCACGAGGGTGGAGGGCGTGCCCCTGCCTCATGGGCCCCACGTTTGCCCCCCGGTGCCCTCCTTCCTCCTATATATACCTACGTACCCTGAAACCATCAGAACAACAGAGAAAACCCTAGTTCCACCGCCGTAACCTTCTGTTCCCGTGAGATCCCATCTTGTGGCATGTTCCGGAGCTCCGCCGGAGGGGGGATCTTCCACGGAGTTCTTCTACATCATCATCATCGCCTCACCATGAGTTGTGAGTAGTTTACCACAGACCTTCGGGTCCATAGCTTCTTCTCTCTCTTTGGATCTCAATACAAAGTTCTCCTCGGTCTTCGAGGAGATCTATTCGATGTAATTTCTTTTTGCGGTGTGTTTGTCGAGATCCGATGAATTGTGGTTTATGATCAAAGATTATCTATGAGAAATATTTGGTTCTTCTCTGAACTTTTTATGTATGATTATAATATCCTTGCAAGTCTCTTCGAATTATTGGTTTGGTTTGGCCTACTAGATCTATAGTTCTTGCAATGGGAGAAGTGCTTGGCTTTGGGTTCAATCTTGCGGTGTCCTTTCCCAGTGACAGTAGGGGCAGCAAGGCACGTATTGTATTGTTGCCATCGAGGATAAAAGGATGGGGTTTATATCACTAAGTTTGAGTTTATCCCTCTACATCATGTCATCTTGCTTAAGGCGTTACTCCGTTCTTATGAGCTTAATACACTAGATGCATGCTAGATAGCGGTCGATGTGTGGAGTAATAGTAGTAGATGCAGAATCGTTTCATTCTACTTGTCTCGGACATGATGCCTATACATAATGATCATGCCTAGATAGTCTCATAATTATTCACTTTTCTATCAATTGCTCGACGGTAATTTGTTTACCCGCCGTAGAATATCGCTATCATGAGAGAAGCCACTAGAGAACACTATGGCCCCCGGGTCTATTCTCAACATATCAATCTACAATCTACTTTACTTTTCCGCTTTTACTTTCTATTCTTATAATAAAAAATACCAAAAATATAAACTATCATCTCTATAAGATCTCACTTTCGTAAGTGAGCGTAAAGGGATTGACCAAAGTATTTCCCTCAGTTTTTGATAAGTTGGTTCTCAAAAACTGAGGGAAATACTTATGCTATTGTGATGCATCTCCCTTTCCTCTTCGAGGGAATACAACGCAAGCTCGAGAAGTAGCAACAGTCTCCCATTCTTGTATATAACACATCACCGATCTTGCCACTGCGTGTGCATCAGTAATCTTCCTTCCATACCTTGCGTCATTTCTTGCTAGCCACAGTGCATACACCCCCTGCACCATCATCTCTCTCTCTCATCCCCACTCGCTTCAGTGAACCAAGACAACATCCAATTCCGAAGTGCACTCTTGGAACTTACTGATGCCGGTGGGATCGATCGCCACCGGAGCTCCCAATTCCGAGTGCAAGAATTTCTAAAATAATGTTGAATGCGGACACTCCCAAAATTTGTAATACATTGTATCCTCTCTACCACATGCTACACAAAAAACTCCTGATTTGATTCATCGATGTAGCAGTTCAGCTCCAGCAGCCAAACCATTGCGCATAATCCTCTAAGTATGAATCGTTGCCTTGTTTGGGGTGCTAGTGTCCCACAAACCCAACCAACCTTTTTGGTCAGCCACCGATGATGACGAACGTGGCTGTCTAGATCTCACTTTGTTCATTGCATGCGCAGGTGGTACCCAGATTTGACGGTATATTGGTCGCTCTTTGTATGATTCCAGGCTGCGTAATCCTCTTGTACATGGCCTGCCACCAGAATCTGGAAAATATCATGTGCATCAGCTGGAGTGAACACCGCTTCGACCTTACTCATGTCCCATTCATCACCTTATGCCCTTCATAGATCACCGACGTGTGAAATCCCTGGAATACAAACTTGGTCCAATGCCCTAAGACTGCCTTTCCTTGGAATCTAGTTATCATGGTGAATCTTGATATTTGAGCCATCTCCATGTTGGGGAACGTAGTATTTTCATAATTTTCCTACGATCACGCAAGATCTATCTACTAGATGCATAGCAACGAGGGGGAGAGTGTGTCTACGTACCCTCGTAGACCGGGAGCGGAAGCGTCTAGTGACGCAGTTGATGTAGTCGAACTTCTTCGCGATCCAACCGATCAAGTACCGCACGTACGACACCTCCGTGTTCAGCACACGTTCAGCTTGATGATGTCTCACGATCTCTTGATCCAGTTGAGCTTCACGGGAGAGTTTCGTCAGCACGACGGCATGGTGACGGATATGATGAAGTTACCGTCGCAGGGCTTTGCCTAAGCGCTGCAACAATATGACCGAGGTTTGTTACTGTGGAGGGGGCACCGCACACGGTTGGGAGAGATCAACTGATCAACTTGTGTGTCCTAGGGTGCCCCCTGCCCCCGTATATAAAGGAGCAAGGGGGGGAGGCCGGCCGGCCCTCTATGGCGCGCCAGGAGAGGCAATTCTACTAGGAATAGGATTGCAATCCTATTCCTAGTAGGAGTCCACCAAGAAGGAGAAGGGGGAAGGAAGGAGAGGGAGAAGGAGAAGGAAAGGGGCGCGCCCCCCTCCTTCCTTGTCCAATTTGGACCAAGGGGTGGGGGCGCGCAGCCCAGCCCTAGCCCTCCTTCTCTCTTTCTCCTATGGCCCATTAAGGCCCATAGCTTCCCCAAGGGGTTCCGGTAACCCCCCCGGTACTCCGGTTAATTCCGAAACTTTACGGAACACTTCCGGTGTCCGAATATATTCGTCCAATATATCAATCTTTACGTCTCGGACATTCCGAGACTCCTCGTCATGTCCGTGATCTCATCCGGGACTCCGAACTACCTTCGGTACATCAAAACTCATAAACTCATAATACCGATCATCATCAAACGTTAAGCATGTGGACCCTACGGGTTCGAGAACTATGTAGACATGACCGAGACTCATCTCCGGGCAATAACCAATAGCGGAACCTGGATGCTCATATTGGTTCCTACATATTCTACGAAGATCTTTATCGGTCAAACCGCATAACAACATACTATTGGGGAACGTAGTATTTTAAAATTTTCCTATGATCACGCAAGATCTATCTACTAGATGCATAGCAACGAGAGGGGAGAGTGTGTCTACGTACCCTCGTAGACCGGGAGCGGAAGCGTCAAGTGACGTGGTTGATGTAGTCGAACTTCTTCGCGATTCAACCGATCAAGCACCGAACGTACGGCACCTCCGCGTTCAGCACACATTCAGCTTGATGACGTCCCACGAGCTCTTGATCCAGTTGAGCTTCACGGGAGAGTTTCGTCAGCACGACGACATGGTGACAGATATGATGTATCTACCGGCGCACGGCTTCGCCTAAGCACTGCAACGGTATGACCGAGGTGTGTTTCTGTGGAGGGGGGCACCGCACACGGCTAAAACAATTCAACTTGTGTGTCTTTGGGTGCCCCCTGCCCCCGTATATAAAGGAGCAAGGGGGAGGCCACTCGGCCCTCTATGGTGCGGCTAGAGAGGCAATCCTACTAGAAGGAGAGGGGGAAGGAAGGAGAGGGAGAGGGGGAAGGAAAGAGGGGTCGCGCCCCCTCCCCAAGTCCTATTCGGACTGCCCCTAGGGAGGGGGCGCGCCACCTCCTGGCTGCTGCCCTCTCTCTCCCCTATGGCCCACCAGGGCCCATCATTCCCCCGGGGGGTTCTGGTAACCCCCCCGGCACTCCGGTAAATTCCGAAACTTTCCAGAACACTTCCGGTGTCCAAATATAGTCGTCCAATATATCAATCTTTACGTCTCGGAGATTCCGAGACTCCTCGTCATATCCGTGATCTGATCCGAGACTCCCAACTACCTTTGGTACATCAAAACTCATAAACTCATAATACCGATCGTCATCAAACGTTAAGCATGCGGACCCTACGGGTTCGAGAACTATGTAGACATGACCGAGACTCATCTTCGGTCAATAACCAATAGCGGAACCTGGATGCTCATATTGGCTCCTACATATTCTATGAAGATCTTTATCGGTCAAACCGCATAACAACATACGTTGTTCCTTTTACCATCGGTATGTTACTTGCCCGAGATTCGATCATCGGTATCTCTATACCTAGTTCAATCTCGTTACCGGCAAGTCTCTTTACTCGTTCCGTAATACATCATCTCGTGACTAACTCATTAGTCTTTTTGCTTGCAGGGCTTATTATGATGTGTGTTACCGAGAGGGCCGAGAGATACCTCTCCGACACTCGGAGTGACAAATCCTAGTCTTGATCTATGCCAACACCACGAATACTTTCGGAGACACCTATAGAGCATCTTTATGATCACCCAGTTACGTTGTGACGTTTGATAGCACACAAGGTGTTCCTACGGTATTCGGGAGTTGCATATTCTCATAGTCATAGGAACATGTATAAGTCATGAAGAAAACAATAGCAGTAAAACTAAACGATCATAGTGCTATGCTAACGGATGGGTCTAGTCCATCACATCATTCTCCTAATGATGTTATCCCGTTGATAAAATGACAACTCATGTCTATGGCTAGGAAACATAGTCATCTTTGATCAATGAGCTAGTCTGGTAGGGACATACTATTTTGTCTATGTATTCACACATGTATCAAGTTTCCGGTTAATACAATTCTAGCATGAATAAAAGACATTTATCATGATATAAGGAAATACAAATAACATCTTTATTATTGCCTCTAGGGCATATTTCCTTCACATACGTTGTTCCTTTTGTCATCGGTATGTTACTTGCCCAAGATTCGATCGTCGGTATCTCTATACCTAGTTCAATCTCGTTACTGGCAAGTCTCTTTACTCGTTCCGTAATACATTATCTCGTGACTAACTCATTAGTAATTTGCTTGCAAGGCTTATTATGATGTGCATTACCGAGAGGGCCTACAGATACCTCTCCGACACTCAGAGTGACAAATCATATTCTTGATCTATGCCAACATCACGAATACTTTCGGAGACACCTGTAGAGCATCTTTATGATTACCCAGTTACGGTGTGACGTTTGATAGCACACAAGGTGTTCCTACGGTATTCGGGGGTTGCATAATCTCATAGTCATAGGAACATGTATAACTCATGAAGAAAGCAATAACAGTAAAACTTAAATGATCAAAGTGCTAAGCTAACGGATGGGTCTAGTCCATCACATCATTCTCCTAATGATGTGATCCCGTTGATCAAATGACAACTCATGTCTATGGCTAGGAAACATAGCCATATTTGATCAATGAGCTAGTCTAGTAGAGGCATACTAGGGACAAACTGTTTTGTCTATGTATTCACACATGTACTAAGTTTCCGGTTAATACAATTCTAGCATGAATAAAAGACATTTAACGTGATATAAGGAAATACAAATAACATATTTATTATTGCCTCTAGGGCATATTTCCTTCAGTCTCCCACTTGAACTAGAGTCAATAATCTAGATTACAAAGTAATGATCCTCACACCCATGGAGTCCTGGTGCTGATCATGTTTTGCCCACGGAAGAGGCTTAGTCAACGGGTCTGCAATATTCAGATCCGTATGTATCTTGCAAATATCTATGTCTCCCTCCTTGACTAGATCGTGGATGGAATTGAAGCATCTTTTGATGTGCTTTGTTCTCTTCTGAAACCTGGATTCCTTCGCCAAGGCTATTGCTCCAGTGTTGTCACAAAAGATTTTCATTGGACCCGATGCACTAGGTATTACACCTAGATCGGATATGAACTCCTTCATCCAGACTCATTCATTTGCTGCTTACGAAGCAGCTATGTATTCCGCTTCACACGTAGATCCCGCGATGACGCTCTGCTTGGAACTGCACCAACTGACAGCTCCACCGTTCAATAAAAATACATATCCGATTTGTGACTTAGAGTCATCCGGATCAGTGTCAAAACTAGAATCGACGTAACTTTTTACGACGAGCTCTTTGTCACCTCCATATACGAGAAACATATCCATTGTCCTTTTTGGGTATTTCAGAATGTTCTTGACCGCTGTCCAGTGATCCACTCCTGGATTACTTTGGTACCTCCCTGCTAGACTTATAGCAAGGCACACATCAGGTCTGGTACACAGCATTGCATACATGATAGATCCTAAGGCTGAGGCATAGGGAATGACTTTCATTTTTTCTCTATCTTCTGAAGTGGTCGGGCATTGAGTCTTACTCAACTTCATGCCTTGTAACACAGGCAAGAACCCTTTCTTCGACTGATCCATTTTGAACTTCTTAAAAACTTTATCAAGGTATGTGCTTTGTGAAAGTCCAATTAAGCATCTTGATCTATCTCTATAGATCTTGATGCCTAATATATAAGCAGCTTCACCGAGGTCTTTCGTTGAAAAACTCTTATTCAAATATCCTTTTATGCTATCCAGAAATTCTATATCATTTCCAATCAACAATATGTCATCCACATATAATATTAGAAATGCTATAGATCTCCCACTCACTTTCTTGTAAATACAGGCTTCTCCAAAAGTCTGTATAAAACAATATGCTTTGATTACCTCATCAAAGCGTATATTCCAATTTCGAGATGCTTGCACCAGTCCATAGATGGATCGCTGGAGCTTGCATACTTCGTTAGCACCTTTTGGATCGACAAAACCTTCTGGTTGCATCATATACAACTCTTTTTTGAGATATCCATTTAGGAATGCAGTTTTGACATCCCTTTGCCAGATTGCATAATCATAAAATGCGGCAATTGCTAACATGATTCGGACAAACTTAAACATCGCTATAGGTGAGAAAGTCTCATCGTAGTCAACTCCTTGAACTTGTCGAAACCCTTTCACAACAAGTCGAGCTTTGTAAATAGTAACATTACTGTATGCGTCGGTCTTCCTCTTGAAGATCCATTTATTTTCGATGGCTTGACGATCATCGGGCAAGTCAACCAAAGTCCACACTTTGTTCTCATACATGCATCCCATCTCAAATTTAATGGCCTCAAGCCATTTTACGGAATCTGGGCTCATCATCGCTTCCTCATAGTTCGTAGGTTCATCATGGTCTAGTAACATGACTTCCAGAACTGGGTTGCCGTACCACTCTGGTGCGGAACGTACTCTGGTTGATCTACGACGTTCAACAGAAACTTGATCTGAAGTTTCATGATCATCATCATTAGCTTCCTCACTAATTGGTGTAGGAATCACTGGAACAATTTTCTGTGATGTACTACTTTCCAATTCAGGAGAAGGTAAAATTACCTCATCAAGTTCTACTTTCCCCCCACTCACTTCTTTCGAGAGAAACTCCTTCTCTAGAAAGGATCCATTCTTAGCAATGAATATCTTGCCTTCGGATCTGTGATAGAAGGTGTACCCAACAGTCTCTTTTGGGTATCCTATGAAGACACATTTCTCCGACTTGGGTTCGAGCTTATCAGGTTGAAGCTTTTTCACATAAGCATCGCAGCCCCAAACTATAAGAAACGACAACTTTGGTTTCTTGCCAAACCATAGTTCATAAGGTGTCGTCTCAATGGATTTGATGGTGCCCTATTTAACGTGAATGCAGCTGTCTCTAAAGCATAACCCCAAAACGATAGTGGTAAATCGGTAAGAGACATCATAGATCGCACCATATCCAATAAAGTACGGTTACGACGTTCGGACACACCATTTCGCTGTGGTGTTCCGGGTGGCGTGAGTTGTGAAACTATTCCACATTGTTTCAAATGAAGACCAAACTCGTAACTCAAATATTCTCCTCCATGATCAGATCGTAGAAACTTTATTTTCTTGTTACGATGATTCTCTACTTCACTCTGAAATTCTTTGAACTTTTCAAATATTTCAGACTTGTGCTTCATTAAGTAGATTTACCCATATCTTCTCAAATCATCAGTGAAGGTCAGAAAATAACGATACCCGACGCGAGCTTCAACACTCATTGGCCCACATACATCAGTATGTATGATTTCCAACAAATCTGTTGCTCGCTCCATAGTTCCGGAGAACGGAGTTTTAGTCTTCTTGCCCATGAGGCATGGTTCGCAAGCACCAAGTGATTCATAATCAAGTGATTCCAAAAGTCCATAATTATGGAGTTTCTTCATGCGCTTTACACCAATATGACCTAAACGGCAGTGCCACAAATAAGTTGCACTATCATTATTAACCTTGCATCTTTTGGTTTCAATATTACCAATATGTGTATCACTTCAATCGAGATCCAATAAGAATAGACCACTCTTCAAGGGTGCATGACCATAAAAGATATTATTCATATAAATAGAACAACCATTATTCTCTGATTTAAATGAATAACCGTCTCGCAACAAAAAAGATCCGGATATAATGTTCATGCTCAACGCTGGCACCAAATAAAAATTATTTAGGTCTAAAACTAATCCCAAAGGTAGATGTAGAGGTAGCGTGCCGACGGCGATCACATCGACTTTGGAACCATTTCCCATGCGCATCGTCACCTCGTCCTTAGCGAATCTTCGTTTAATCCGTAGTCCTTGTTTCGAGTTACAAATATTAGCAACCGAACCGGTATCAAATACCCAGGTACTACTACGAGCATTAGTAAGGTACACATCAATAACATGTATATCGCATATACCTTTGTTCACCTTGCCATCCTTCTTATCCGCCAAATACTTGGGGCAGTTCTGCTTCCAGTGTCCTGTCCCTTTGAAGTAGAAGCACTCAGTTTCAGGCTTGGCTCCAGACTTGGGTTTCTTCGCGGGAGTAGCAACTGTCTTGCTATTCTTCTTGAAGTTCCCCTTCTTTCCCTTGCCCTTTTTTCTTGAAACTAGTGGTCTTGTTAACCATCAACACTTGATGCTCCTTTTTGATTTCTACCTCCGCAGCCTTGAGCATAGCGAAGAGCTCGGGAATTGTCTTTTGCATCCCTTGCATATTATAGTTCATCACGAAGCCTTTATAGCTTGGTGGCAGTGATTGAAGAACTCTATCAATAACACTATCCTCGTCAACTTTGCAACCAAGTTGAGTCATATGATTGTAGTACCCAGACATTATGAGCAAGTGTTCACTGATAGAACTATTCTCCTCCATCTTGCAGCTGTAGAACTTATTGGAAATCTCATATTTCTCAATCCGGGCATTTGCTTGAAATATCAACTTCAACTCCTGGAACATTTCATATGGTCCATGACGTTCAAAACGTTGTTGAAGTCCCGGTTCTAAGCCGTAAAGCATGGCACACTGAACTATCGTGTAGTCATCAGACCGCGTCTGCCAGACGTTCAAAGCATCTACATTAGCGGGAGGGGGCTTGTCACCTAGCGGTGCTTCAAGGACATAATTCTTCTGTGCAGCAATGAGGATAATCCTCAAGTTACGGACCCAGTCCGTGTAATTGCTACCATCATCTTTCAACTTAGCTTTCTCTAGGAATGCATTAAAATTCAAAGGAACGGTAGCACGGGCCATTGATCTACAACAACATAGATATGCAAAAACTATAAGGACTAAGTTCATGATAAATTAAATTTCAATTAATCATATTACTTAAAGAACTCCCACTTAGATAGACATCCCTCCGGTCATCTAAATGATCACGTGATCCAAATCAACTAAACCATGTCCGATCATCACGTGAGATGGAATACTTTCAATGGTGAACATCTTATGTTGATCATATCTACTATATGATTCACGCTCAACCTTTAGGTTTCCAGTGTTCCGAGGCCATATCTGCATATGCTAGGCTCGTCAAGTTTAACCGAGTATTCTGCGTGTGCAAAACTGGCTTACACCCGTTGTATTTGAACGTAGAGCTTATCACACCCGATCATCACGTGGTGTCTCAGCACGACGAACTTTCGCAACGGTGCATACTCAGGGAGAACACTTATACCTTGAAATTTAGTAAGGGATCATCTTATAATGCTACCGTCGTTCTAAGCAAAATAAGAAGCATAATAAGATAAACATCATATGCAATCAAAATATGTGACATGATATGGCCATCATCATCTTGTGCTTTTGATCTCCATCTCCAAAGCACCGTCATGATCACCTTCGTCACCGGCGCGACACCTTGATCTCCATCGTAGCATCGTTGTCGTCTCGCCAACTATTGCTTTTACGACTATCGCTACCGCTTAGTGATAAAGTAAAGCAATTACATGGCGATTGCATTTCATACAATAAAACGACAACCATATGGCTCCTGCCAGTTGCCGATAACTTTACAAAACATGATCATCTCATACAAAACCGTATATCTCATCATGTCTTGACCATATCACATCACAACATGCCCTGCAAAAACAAGTTAGACATCCTCTACTTTGTTGTTGCTAGTATTACGTGGCTGCTACGGGCTTAGCAAGAACCGTTCTTACCTACGCATACGAAAACCACAACGATGTTTCGTCAAGTATGTGCTGTTTTAACCTTCACAAGGACCGGGCGTAGCCACACTTGATTCGGCTAAACTGAGAGAGACAGACACCCGCCAGTCAACTTTAAGCAACGAGTGCTCATAACGGTGAAACCAGTCTCGCGTAAGCGTACGCGTAATGTCGGTCCGGGCCGCTTCATCTCACAATACCGCCGAAGCAAAGTATGACATGCTGGTAAGCAGTATGACTAGTATCGCCCACAACTCATTGTGTTCTACTCATGCATATCATCTACGCATAGACCTGGCTCATGATGCCACTGTTGGGGAACGTAGTATTTTAAAATTTTCCTACGATCACGCAAGATCTATCTACTAGATGCATAGCAACGAGAGGGGAGAGTGTGTCTACGTACCCTCGTAGACCGGGAGCGGAAGCGTCAAGTGACGCAGTTGATGTAGTCGAACTTCTTCGCGATTCAACCGATCAAGCACCGAACGTACGGCACCTCCGCGTTCAGCACACGTTCAGCTTGATGATGTCCCACGAGCTCTTGATCCAGTTGAGATTCACGGGAGAGTTTCGTCAGCACGACGGCGTGGTGACAGATATGATGTATCTACCGGCGCAGGGCTTCGCGTAAGCACTGCAACGGTTTGACCGAGGTGTGTTTCTGTGGAGGGGGGCACCGCACATGGCTAAAACAATTCAACTTGTGTGTCTTTGGGTGCCCCCCTACCCCCGTATATAAAGGAGCAAGGGGGGAGGCCGGCCGGCCCTCTATGGTGCGGCTAGAGAGGCAATCCTACTAGGAATAGGATTGCAATCCTATTCCTAGTAAGAGTCCACCAAGAAGGAGAGCGGGAAGGAAGGAGAGGGACAGGGAGAGGGAAAGAGGGGCAGCGCCCCCCTCCCCTAGTCCTATTCAGACTGCCCCTAGGGAGGGGGCGCGCCACCTCCTGGCTGCTGCCCTCTCTCTCCCCTATGGCCAACCAGGGCCCATCATTCCCCCGGGGGGTTCCGGTAACCCCCCCCCCCCGGCACTCCGGTAAATTCCGAAACTTTCCAGAACACTTCCGGTGTCCGAATATAGTCATCCAACATATCAATCTTTACGTCTCGGACATTCCGAGACTCCTCGTCATGTCTGTGATCTCATCCAGGACTCCGAACTACCTTCGGTACATCAAAACTCATAAACTCATAATATCGATCGTCATCAAACGTTAAGCGTGCGGACCCTACGGGTTCGAGAACTATGTAGACATGACCGAGACTCATCTCCGGTCAATAACCAATAGCGGAACCTGGATGCTCATATTGGCTCCTACCTATTCTATGAATATCTTTATCGGTCAAACCGCATAACAACATACGTTGTTCCTTTTGTCATCGGTATGTTACTTGCCCGAGATTCGATCGTCGGTATCTCTATACCTAGTTCAATCTCGTTACCGGCAAGTCTCTTTACTCGTTCCGTAATACATCATCTCATGACTAACTCATTAGTCTTTTTGCTTGCAAGGCTTATTATGATGTGTGTTACCGAGAGGGCCCAGAGATACCTCTCCGACACTCGGAGTGACAAATCCTAGTATTGATCTATGCCAACACCACGAATACTTTCGGAGAAACCTGTAGAGCATTTTTATGATCACCCAGTTACATTGTGACGTTTGATAGCACACAAGGTGTTCCTACGGTATTCGGGAGTTGCATAATCTCATAGTCATAGTAACATGTATAAGTAATGAAGAAAGCAATAGTAGTAAAACTAAACGATCATAATGCTATGCTAACGGATGGGTCTAGTCCATCACATCATTCTCCTAATGATGTGATCCCGTTGATCAAATGACAACTCATGTCTATGGCTAGGAAACATAGCCATCTTTGATCAATGAGCTAGTCTGGTAGAGGCATACTAGGGACATACTATTTTGTCTATGTATTAACACATGTATCAAGTTTCCAGTTAATACAATTCGAGCATGAATAAAAGACATTTATCATGATATAATGAAATACAAATAACATCTTTATTATTGCCTCAAGGACATATTTCCTTCACATACGTTGTTCCTTTTGTCATCGGTATGTTACTTGCCCGAGATTCGATCGTCGGTATCTCTGTACCTAGTTCAATCTCGTTACCGGCAAGTCTCTTTACTCATTACGTAATACATTATCTCATGAGTAACTCATTAGTCATTTGCTTGCAAGGCTTATTATGATGTGCATTCCCGAGAGGGCCTACAGATACCTCTCCGACACTCGGAGTGACAAATCATATTCTTGATCTATGCCAACATCACGAATACTTTCGGAGACACCTGTAGAGCATATTTATGATTACCAGTTACGGTGTGACGTTTGATAGCACACAAGGTGTTCCTACGGTATTCGGGAGTTGCATAGTATCATAGTCATAGGAACATGTATAAGTCATGAAGAAAGCAATAGCAGTAAAATTTAACGATCAAAGTGCTAAGCTAACGGATGGGTCTAGTCCATCACATCATTCTCCTAATGATGTGACCCCGTTGATCAAATGAAAACTCATGTCTATGGCTTGGAAACATAGCCATATTTGATCAATGAGCTAGTCTAGTAGAGGCATACTAGGGACACACTGTTTTGTCTAAGTATTCACACATGTACTAAGTTTCCGGTTAATACAATTCTAGCATGAATAAAAAACATTTATCATGATATAAGGAAATACAAATAACATCTTTATTATTGCCTCTAGGGCATATTTCCTTCAGTCTCCCACTTGAACTAGAGTCAATAATCTAGATTACAAAGTAATGATCCTCACACCCATGGAGTCCTGGTGCAGATCATGTTTTGCCCGCGGAAGAGGCTTAGTGAACGGGTCTGCAATATTCAGATCCGTATGTATCTTGCAAATCTCTATGTCTCCCTCCTTGACTAGATCGTGGATGGAATTGAAGCATCTTTTGATGTGCTTTGTTCTCTTCTGAAACCTGGATTCCTTCGCCAAGGCTATTGCTCTAATGTTGTCACAAAAGATTTTCATTGGACCCGATGCACTAGGTATTACACCTAGATCGGATATGAACTCCTTCATCCAGACTCCTTCATTTGATGCTTCCGAAGCAGCTATGTATTCCGCTTCACACGTAGATCCCGCCACGGCGCTCTGCTTGGAACTGCACCAACTGACAGCTCCACCGTTTAATAACAATACATATCCGGTTTGTGACTTAGAGTCATCCGGATCAGTGTCAAAGCTGGAATCGACGTAACCGTTTACGACGAGCTCTTTGTCACCTCCATACACGAGAAACATATCCTTTGTCATTTTCAGGTATTTCAGGATGTTCTTGGCCGATGTCCAGTGATCCACTCCTGGATTACTTGGGTACCTCCCTGCTAGACTAATAGCAAGGCACACATCAGGTCTGGTACACAGCATTGCATACATGATAGATCCTATGGCTGAGGCATAGGGAATGACTTTCATTTTCTCTCTATCTTCTGCAGTGGTCGGGCATTGAGTCTTACCCAACTTCACACCTTGTAACACAGGCAAGAACCCTTTCTTTGACTGATCCATTTTGAACTTCTTCAAAACTTTATTAAGGTATGTGCTTTGTGAAAGTCCAATTAAGCGTCTTGATCTATCTCTACAGATCTTGATGCCTAATATGTAAGCAGCTTCTCTGAGGTCTTTCATTGAAAAATTCTTATTCAAGTATCATTTTATGCTATCCAGAAATTCTATATCATTTCCAATCAATAATATGTCATCCACATATAATATTAGAAATGCTACAGAGCTCCCACTCACTTTCTTGTAAATACGGGCTTCTCCAAAAGTCTGTATAAAACCATATGCTTTGATCACCTCATCAAAGTGTATATTCCAACTCCGAGATGCTTGCACTAGTCCATAGATGGATCGCTGGAGCTTGCATACTTTGTTAGCTCCTTTTGGATCGACAAATCCTTCTGGTTGTATCATATACAACTCTTCTTTGAGATATCCATTCAGGAATGCAGTTTTGACATCCATTTGCCATATTTCATAATCATAAAATGCATCAATTGCTAACATGATTCGGACAGACTTAAGCATCGCTACAGGTGAGAAAGTCTCATCGTAGTCAACTCCTTGAACTTGTTGAAACCCTTTCGCAACAAGTCGAGCTTTGTAAACAGTAACATTACCATATGCGTCGGTCTTCCTCTTGAAGATCCATTAATTTTTGATGGCTTGTCGATCATCGGGCAACTCAACCAAAGTCCACACTTTGTTCTCATACATGGATCCCATCTAAAATTTCATGGCCTCAAGCCATTTTGCGGAATCTGGGCTCATCATCGCTTCCTCATAGTTCGTAGGTTCATCATGGTCTAGTAACATGACTTCCAGAACTGGGTTGTCGTACCACTCTTATGCGGAACATACTCTGGTTGATCTACGACGTTCAGCAGAAACTTGATCTGAAGTTTCATGATCATCATCATAGCTTCCTCACTAATTGGTGTAGGAATCACCGGCACTAGTTTCTACGATGTTCCACTTTCCAATTCGGGAGAACGTGTGATGCCCGAAGACCGACGTCCCAGAAGATTCCAGATGTTCCGGGTTCTCCCGTGTGTTTCATTTGTGCTTGTGTTATTTATTTTGCTTTGCATCATGTCATCATGCCATCATGACTTTAATTTTGCATCTCAACTTAAATAAATCGTGTGGACCTTCGGTCTATTTAAATCGAGGGAAGAGTGACTTCTCTTTATAACATATCCTCCTAATATTATGGAGCTATTATAAATAATTATTCCATTTGTTGGAATTCACCATAACACACTTGCATATTTCCCCATGCCTTTTCTACTTCAAGTTTCTCCATCTAAACCTTGCCTATAATTATTTTCCGTTTTATCGAGGTTCCTCCAAAAATTCGAACATTTTTTTGGACACTTCCTAAACCTTGTCCTAATTCAAACCATTTGAATTTATTTCAAATGAGTTCGAATTTATCTCTTGCATTCTTGCCTCTCCTATTTTTCGTGGACCGCACTCATTTTTACGAGCCCGAGAAAATTACCCTCACGTGTAAATTCTTTCCGTAGATGCCTTTTTCTTTTCTCTCTCTTTTTAGTTCTCTATTTTTTTTCTTTAATTCAAGAGAGGGAAGAGCCCAACAGCAGCAGCCCAGCCTCATCAGCCTCCAGGTCGGCCCGAGGCCCAGCCTCCCTCATCCCCCTCGCAACCCTAAGCACGACAGCGACCTCTCCCCTCGCTCTCTCCCTACACCGCCGCCAACCCTCGTTCCCTCACAGCCCGATCCCGATCCCATCTCCCTTCCCTCGCCCGAACCTCGTCGCCACCCTGCCCGATCCCCTCTGGCCTCTCACTCGACCCTGCTCCTCTCCCTCTCGAACCCCCTCGTCCCCATCTCTCGGCTGGCCAGTAGCCGCGACGTTCGCCGCCAAGGCCCTGTGCCGCGCCCCCGAGCGCCTCCCTCCGGCCTCCTCCGCGCCTCGCGCCGGCCCCCGACGCGCCAAGGCCGCAGCGCCTGCGCCCCTCCGTCTCCAGGCCGCAGCGGCGCGCCCCGTCCTCCAGCCGCACGCGCCTTGCTGCTCCGCGCCAAGGCCGCAGCCCGGCCGGCCAGGAGCTGCCGCCGTCGCCGCCTGATGGGCCTCGAACCCCTCGTTGGTTACCCCAAGTGGAAGGTGTAAGATGCAGTAAGTAGAAGTGTTTTCCCCTAGCAAAGATGCCAAGGATCGAATCCCCAGAGACTCCTAGGTTCAACAGGTAGGTGTCAACTGCTAACGGCGCAATTAGCAATTAATGTGGACCTGCACACAGATTCAAATAACTTTGCTCCCAACGAGTACAGAGAGGTTGTCAATCTCTCCGGCCTTGTAGTTCACAAAGGGTTAAAAGCAATGATAGTAGTGATAGATAGTGTTTTGCAATAGTAAATAAAATAGCGGAAAGTAAATAGTGTATGTGATCAATGATAGTAATATGGACCGGAGTCTCATGATGTTCACTAGTGATGTCTCTCTCCCAAAAGACGATAAAACAGCTATGTGAGGTAACAAATTACAGCTGGGCAATTGACAGGACCATGAACGCAAACCAATGCTGACTACATTGCAAGAAAGGTTGAGGTTCAAAGCATGGGCGGTACGCCAAAGTAAGTAGACCAAAATCCATCAATATCTACTACTAATCATCCACCTTGAGATATCTATCCAGAACATCTCGCTGGTATTAAGTTGCGAGTCCCACCCATAGTGTAAACTCAATGCAACAGACAACTGCATTAAAAGAACTTTGCGTAAAGTAAACAATCCTTGCACCCACGGGCACACGCACCGTTGTTTTCCCCCGTGTGGCAACAGCACATCCCCTAGACTCATGTTTCTGTCACTCAAGCTAGTCATCGAGGGGCATGAACCCACAATCGAGCATAACGTTCCCTCTTGGAGTCACTACCTACTACTTGGCCAAAGCAATAAATAACAACGGAGAACATGCAAGAATTACTTATGAACTAAAATATAAAATAGGTGAATCAAATATATTACTCAAGATCAATCTGAACATAATCTCACAATCCATCGGATCCCAGCAAACTCAACATAGCAACAACACAAGGATTACATAGGTGCCTCGATCATGTAGGGCAGCTCACGAGGACTAATTAGTGAAGCACAAGAACGGGAGGAGAACATCACATAGCTACTGGTCATGGACTCATGGTCCAAGGGAGACTACTCACGAGTCATCCGGGAGGCGTCCATGGTGGTGGAGAAGCTCCCGGTGGTGATCCTCCCATCCGGCAGGGTGCCGGGAAGAGTTCTCCTGGTGCTCCCGATCTTGGAAGCGGCGGCGGCGGCGGAACAGAGATGGGATCGCGAAAAGAAGTCCTGTTTCAAGGGTTACGGGGAACCCTTTAAATATATGCCAAAGTAGGGCACCGGGGGCCTCTCGGGGGGCCGAGGCGCCCCCCTGGCGCGACCCGGGGGGGGGGGGGGG
>LR738710.1:867348081-867417537 GCA_902687465.1 Secale cereale
AGGGCGCCTGGAGCCCCTGTGGCCCCCCCAGGCTGCCCTTCGGACGCAGTGTTGTTTCCGTATCGCTGATTTTTTATATAATTTTTCTGGATTTTTCTGGGCAGTTCTCGAAACGTGAAAACCTGAAATACAAAAACAGCCGAAAACAGAAACTGGCACTGGGGTGCACTGGATTAGTAAGTTAGTCCAAATATGATCAAAAGTGTATGGAAGTGTATGAATATCATAGCAATATCACCCAAAAGTGGCATGGAGCAAGCAGAAATTATAGATACGTTTTGGACGTATCACCGCCAAGGTCTCGTCCAGCCGCCCCGCTGTCCGCCTCTGGCCACGGACGCTGCTGCCAGCGCCCGTGCCCCTTCCTCTGCGCGCCCCAGGTCCCTGCCTCGTCTCCTCATCGCCGCCCGAGCCACGGCCTCTGCGTCGCCCAAACTTGCCGTGGCCGTGACCGAGATCTTGCCATGTTTTGTTGCTGTTGTTGTTTCTCCAAGGACCTCGGAAGCGTCAAGTTCCTCTTCAAGATGTACAACTACATCCGATGTTGTTTTTGACAAGTACCTCGACGCATGCTCGGAGCCCTCGGATCCATCAAGTTCGACTACCACACGTGTATGACTACTACATGAACGAGTACCACGACGACCATTGTTTGCCAAGTACCCCTACGGCAAGTACCACGACGACCCGCCAAGTACCTCGACACTTGACGCCCGAACGACTACCTTCGGTGAAGAAACGAGTACCACTACGCTCGGCGATGCGACAAGTACCCCTACCGATGACCGTGAACGACTACTTCCACTACTTCTACTATGTCCCTCGACGACTCGAACCGCCCCGAAACGAATGTTTCGAAGGTATAACCCCGAGACGATGACCCGTGGAATGCTTGTGGTTGTATGAGATGTTACCCTTGTGTGCACCGTGCCCGTTTCGTCTTTTGTCATGCTCCTCGGTTGCCTCATCGCCGACCCGTGGGAACCCGGTGACGGGATCACCCCACCTTTCATCTTGTTCGACTCGCTCACGCCGAGCATTCTTTTGCACCGGTCTTCCGATGAGTTATCGGAACCGAGATGTTGTCGTTGCATCATTTTCGGATCGTTGCCGTGGCACCCTTTCCTTCCACCACGGCGACAATACTGTTGGGGAACGTAGTATTTTAAAATTTTCCTACGATCACGCAAGATCTATCTACCAGATGCATAGCAACGAGAGGGAAGAGTGTGTCTACGTACCCTCGTAGACCGGAAGCGGAAGCATCAAGTGACGCGGTTGATGTAGTCGAACTTCTTCGTGATTCAACCGATCAAGCACCGAACGTACGGCACCTCCGCGTTCAGCACACGTTCAGCTTGATGACGTCCCACGAGCTCTTGATCCAGTTGAGCTTCACGAGAGAGTTTCGTCAGCACGATGGCGTGGTGACGGATATGATGTATCTGCCGGTGCAGGGCTTCGCCTAAGCACTGCAATGGTATGACCGAGGTGTGTTTCTGTGGAGGGGGGCACCGCACACGGCTAGAACAATTCAACTTGTGTGTCTTTGGGTGCCCCCTGCCCCCGTATATAAAGGAGCAAGGGGGGAGGCCGACCGGCCCTCCTATGGTGCGGCTAGGGTGCAATCATACTAGGAATAGGATTGCAATCCTATTCCTAGTAGGAACTACCAAAGAAGGAAGAAGGGGGAAGGAAAGAGAGGGAGAGGGAGAGGGAAAGAGGGGCCGCGCCCCCTCCCCTTGTCCTATTCGGACTCCTTGTCGTGGAATTAGCACGGCAGATGTCCAGTTTAGCGGACTTGATGATGGAACCATCGCACGGGTTAGCTTGAAGGGGTTCATAGCACACAAAGGACACAGAGAGTTTATACTAGTTCGGCCCCTTCGATGAAGGTAAAAGCCTACGTCTAGTTGGTTTGGTATTGCTTGGGCGTCGGTTTACAGGGAGCGGATCGCTTGCCTGTGCTCTCGACGGGTTGATTCTTGCTTGTCCTTGAACCGTCGCCGGGTCGTCCCTTTATATAGAGGTGACGCCTGGTCCGGTTTACAGAGTCCCGAGGCCGGCTCATACTTGTGTCCGCCTCGGTCTCTGTCTTTTCTTCCTTATCTCTCAAGTTACATCGCTTGGCGGTTTACAAACCATAATTCTATACATGGGCCCTAAGATCTCATGGGCCGTAGCCTTTACTAAATATTACAACTAAACATATTATAATGGAGCCAGTTTACACTAGCCGGTTCATACCTGCTAGTCATATCCCTGACATTAGGCCCCAGAATGATTTGAACTTGTTCATATCAATCTCCCTTGTCTTGCATAATTGTCTTCTATGTCTTCTCATTTTTGTAAACCGGTTCTGACGTCATCTTCGAGAATCATTAAATCTGATCGTGACATCATCTCCGCATTTAACGCTGCAGCTGTACTGTAGCTTTGCTTTAATGGTTATCCCGAAAATCGAGGCGTCAAGGGATCTTTATCCAATCTTTGCTCCCTCGAATCCCGCACCTGTCGCTTCACATCTGTCCTTCCCTTATAAATACCGCCGCCCCCTTTCGTTCTATCTTCTTCTCGCCTCTTCTTCCTCCTTCTGCTGCCCGAGCTTCAAGACGCCATTGACGCCCGAGCTTGAAGCGCCGCCGTTGCCTCGCCGAGTCAAGACCTCCCTGGCCGCTGCATCAACCTGACTTGATCAGAGAACTCCGCCGCTGTCCTCCATTGTTTCAGGTACGTTTTTTTCTTCCTCATTACAGATCTGCGTCTTCTAGGGTTCTTCCTCGTGCTTCCGCCATTAGAACCTCCATGAAAACATCGCCTTGCACCCTGAAACTTTAGTCTTTACATCCTACTCTTAGATTCTGCCTTCAGCTTGCTGCTCCTGTGCTTTAGATCTTGTTACTTTACATAATCTGTAGGTTCATCTGCTCTGTTTATTACCCTTGTAGTTCTTCCCGTACCTTCATATATTTATTTTTCTTTTTCTCGCATACTCAGATCTGTTGTGCCCTAGCTGTCTGTTGAAACTTGTTTCTTCCCTTTGTAAATCTACTAAGTATGCTCCGGTTTATGCTGTCATGCCCTCTTCCTGTAAAAAATTTGAAGCTTGAACGTGACGGTTTAGCTGTTCCTCTTTTGCTGTCGTGAACCGGTAATAACATAGCTCCCTGTTATTGCCGGTTTAACCATATCATTAGTCCTCTGTCTAAACCGTTGCGTAACCTTCGTAGATATCTTCCGGTTTATACTGCTGTACCCGCATAATCCTTTTTTGGCACTTTATCTTTTTCAGTACTTGTCCTCCTGTTGCTATGGCCAAGCAGTTTGTTTCTTGTGATTGGGTCCCTTCCATTATCACGGAAGAAGACTTGGTCAAAATTGCTGAAATTGGTACCTTAGGCCCTCAGTCTGTTTTGAAGTGGCGGGCTCCGGGGAATGAATGCCCTCCTACTCCCAGGCCCAGGGAGGTTATTGTTTTCTTTGACCACATATCTCGAGGCTTCTCCCCCCCCCCGGTTCAAAGTTTTTCCGGGACGTTCTTGCTGCCTTCCAGCTCCATCCTCAAGACATTGGGCCCAATTCTATTTCAAATATCTGTGATTTTCAAGTCTTCTCAGAAGTATATCTGCAAGAAGAACCGTCTGTTGATCTATTCCGGGACTGTTTTCATCTGAACCGGCGCACGGAGTTCACCAGTCGACCGCATCAGGAACTCGGCGGCGTTAGTATCCAGAAAAGGAGAGACGCCGTCTTCCCTCACGCCGCTTTACACACGCATCCAAAGGAGTGGAACAAGTCATGGTTTTACTACGTTGACACTTCTCCTGAAGGGGAGAACCCTTTGCCGGGTTATCGTGAGCACCGTATTCCGGAGGATCATCCTCTACCACAACGACTCAACTCTGTCGAGCGGACCCGGTTTGCATCACAGCTCTCCAGACTAAAAGCTTTCATGGCCAATGGCTTAACTGGAACCGATTTTATGCGCTGCTGGTTGTCTTGGAGTATCCTTCCTTTGAGCCGGCGATCACAGCTGATGTGCCAGTATTCCGGTAAACCGGACGACCCTCAACGGTTACCAAGGAAAAATTATCTGAATCGGAGGTTATTGAATCGGCTAAGAAGATGCTCAATGTCTCCTTAGCAGACTGCAGCAAAGTCGGGTTAGCACCGTATTACAAGAAGAATAAGCTGCCTGCGGTAAGTTTTGCTTTGTCCTGTATTTGTAACCCGTTCCTTTAAACCGTTCTTTCAATTGTGTTTCCTTTCTTTGAATAGTCTGATGATCCCTTCTGGAAGAGAAAACCCCAAGAGAAAACCGGCAAACAAGCACGCCGGAAGACCTTTGCCAATAAGAAAAGAAAAGCAGCTGTTGACTCCAGTTCTCACGCTGAAGATGATGATCCGGATTCCGAGGTATGAATTAATCCGATTTTGATTTGCTTTCTTGTACTCATATCTGTATCTAATGATAACTTTTCACAGGAGTTGGCAGAAGGTGATAAACCGGCCGAAGTTGAGGTAACTATCCTTTCTTCCGATTCAGAACCTCTTCTACAAAAAAGTCGTCGGACCGTCCGGAAATACCAATTTTCTCATCCTTATGCTCAATTGGATCCTAATTTTCTTTTGAAGAAACAACAGCATGAAGCTCTTCGCCGGACCACTCGCCATAGCGGCTTGGCCGTGGAATCATCCGGGATTTCTCTATCTCCAGCTCGGAAGCGTCGCACTGAGGTGATACTTTCTCCGACTCTCCTTCATCCCAAGGCCGGGCTTATCCGAAAACCTCTTAAACCGTCTGATCCTGATTATCAGGAGACTCCATTATCCTCCTCTGGTGAATCGACCGCTACACAACTTCCCGCATTGAAAACTGTCCCAGGGTAAGTCTTTTTAACATTTCCGGTTTATGATTCCCTTTTTGCTTCATAATGTTAACTCATTCTGCAACTTTTTTCAGCAAACCAAAACCTAGCAAAAGACAAAAGGCAAACAAACCCCCTGCTGAGGCTTCTGCAGATGATCCGGCGGTTGATCCGGCGACAACTGTTCCTCCAGAAGGCGAGCCCATAGCTCCTCTTGAAGATCCTGCGCCTACAGATCATATCTCAGTGCCCGAGAATCCTACTGCTGAAGATGTCCCCGATCCGTCAAGTCCTGCCCGGGCCAACTCTCCTCAAGTTAATCCGGCATCTCCCAATCCGGCTCACACTGCGACTCCACCAACTGCACCTGCTTCTCCAGAAGTTATAGTGACTGGGGCTGCTTTCGTTGCTCCGGCTGAGCCCACCGTTTTAGCCAAGCATACGGCTAAAACGGAGAAGCTATATAAGGAGAAAGGGAAATGGAGTACTGAAGTATCCAATCTTGCAGATATGAGTGCCCAAGAAATCTATTCTGGGTACCTAAACTGGCTCCACAGCAGCCGAGACTATGAAGCAAGTTTGGTTAACTTGATGAAGGATAAATATGAGGTAATCCCTTTCTTCTGACTTTGTGCTTGTGATATGCTCCTATCCCATAACAGCCCCCAAGTTTCGGTTTAGCTGCATACTGAAGGTGAACCGGAACTTTATAGTTTGAACAATTGATCTTTACATTAGCCCCAAGTATCAAGTATATAACTTGTTTATGTATTTGATACTTGTAAAAATTTCTGCTGATACTTCAATCATCCATTAGCCCCCAAGTGTCAAGTAGACAACTTGCTTGTGTGCTTGAGACTTGTAACTTTGAATTGTTGCTGTTTATTGCTTCAGCTGCCATTAGCCCCCAAGTGTCAAGTAGACAACTTGTTTGTGTGCTTGAGACTTGTCTGATTTTTGCTTCTTGTCACTTGATTATGCTTGCAGGCTGATTTAAACCGGAACGCTGATGAGATCAATGAACTTCGGAGCCGTCTTGCTGAGACAGAATCTGCCGCTTCAAAAGCCAAGAAAGATCTTCAGGTAAGTTTAAAGACTGCTGAAGATCTGAAAAAGTTCTTTGAAGAAGAGCGGACCACTTTTGAAGTTCAAAAGAACGAATTGGAAAAAAGGGTTCAAGATGCTGAGGGGGCGCTTAATCCGGTGACTGAAGAATTAACCGGCTTAAAGCAGCAAATTGAGTTGATGACTTCTGCAATCTTTGGTAAGTACAATCTGAACTCCTGCTTTATCCCTGCAATCTTCTACCTGTGCCGGTTTAACCGTGATATTTATATGCAGGGCGCCGTGTCACTCATCTTGGGGATGACCTTCGGAAGAAACTTAAGGCATGTTACACTTTGGTCGAGCAGCTGTATTCCGGCGCTCAGAGGATCATTAGTGCAACATCCTTCGGTAAACCGGCCCCCACAACTATTCAAGGCACATTGGAGAAGTTATCTGTTCTGCCGGTTCATCTTGAAGAAGTTAAAAAATCTGCTGCTCAAGGCGGTGCCCTCCTGGCACTTACGAGGGCTAAAGCCTGGGTCCCGGATCTTGATCCGGAAGAAGCTCTGACTGGATTCCCTGATACCAAAGAAGATAGATCCACTTTTACCGCAAAGGATCTTCATGTCTTGACGAAGGAGATGCGCCCCCTCGCCAGCAAGCTTGCAGCGGAATCCGATTTATCCAGGATATGACTTGCAAAACAAGCGGGTGGAGCGGCCGGTTTATGACACCATCAATTTAATCCCACCGGTTCGCCCTCATACCTTCGCTCCAGATATCGAACCTTCTGAGCTTATCAACGAAGAGATGTACTTCCGGGCTTTGACGAAAATTGATTGGCGTGTTCCGGACTTCCAACCGCTTCAAGAAGACGAAGACATTCCGGATCAAGCTGATGGCCAGCCGTCTCAGCAAGGAGCATAACTCAGAATTTATTGTTGTAATTGCAGTCTCTGCTTTATCAAACAATCTTTTTAATCCGTCGGGCTTGCTATGCCTTGTAATAGGATAGCTGAAACATGATCCGCTTTAATCCAGATATTCTGTCTTTCTTGTGTGAGATATTTGCTAATTTAAATGTTGTCTGATGTCGCGTATCTTGCATATCATCTGTTTCTGCAAAAGTAACACTGAAAACATGTCCTAGCGGTTTACCGCTGGACAAATCAAATTGTTCTCTCAAGATATCAAACAAGTATATACTTATATCAGAAATAAATTTATACCCGAGACCAAATATGCTCAACCTCTTAACCCGGTAGATATCAAAATTTCTTGATGAAGATCTTCATGGATCCAATAACAAACCCGGGTTTTGATAACAGACACCGGTTCATCTTGTTCTGAAAAACTTTGTTCAGAAATTTGTGGCTTGTTGCCTGATAGATGATCCGAGTTATAATGAACACCGGTTTATTCATGCTGGTATTCATGACCCAGACTTTTCACTGTATTGATATCTGGTCAGCTTCTGTAGCTGTTCCACTCCGGTTTAAAGGGTTATAAAACACAAACACCAAAAGATGCTAATTTTGCAAATAAGACCATGTAGTCGAGGCTTTTTAAGAGCTGCCAGGCTCAAAGCAAGGTTCAGCCAATCACTTGGATGTGGATTATCCATCTTTCGCAGAGGGCCTAGCCAATCACTGAATGTGGATTATCCATCTTTTCAGAGGGCCGTTAGAACCGCAAATTAAAAATTGAGCCAATCACTGGATGTGGATTATCCATCTTTCCAGAGGGCCTAGCCAAGCACTGAATGTGGATTATCCATCTTTTCAGAGGGCCTCCATGGTTCCTCGAACATGTGGGTAAATTGACTGTCCATAAGAATTTTTAGCCAATCACTGAATGCGGGTGAACCCGACTGTTCAGAGGGCCTCCATGGTTCCTCGAACCTGTGGGTAAATCTTGAAGCGTCCTCTCTTTGAACCGGATATGATCTCATGTTCTTTAGAGAGTTTTATTGCTTCTGTGTATACTCTACAAAAAATCAACTTGAAACCGGCCAATATGTTGAAATATAATATCTGATAAAACTTGCGTGGTTGTCCTCACAAGATATTTGTATGCGGAAAAAGGGCTGAGCCCCCGGTTTACCGAGGGTGCCGGTTTATTCATTAATCATAATATATACATAGGATACAGTGGAGCTCGTAGCTCAAGTATAGTATGGCCGTAAATGGGCGATGTTCCATGGCCTCTTCGTCTCCTCTTCTGATGTCCGTGAGTCCTTGTGTTCTCGAACATCCACCAAGTAATATGAACCATTTGTAGATTCTTACTGACCACAAAGGGCCCTTCCCAAGGTGGGGATAGCTTGTGCATATCTGTTTGATCTTGGATGAGCCGGAGTACCAAGTCGCCCTCCTGGAACGTCCTTGTTTTGATCCGGCGGCTATGATATCTGCGTAAGTCTTGTTGATAAATTGCAGATCGTGCCGTAGCTATATCACGCTCTTCATCCAGCCGGTCTAAACTGTCCTGCATTTCTCTCTCGTTGGCTGCTTCAACATAAGCTGTTACCCTTGGTGAATCATGACGGATATCGCTTGGAAGGACTGCTTCAGCACCATAGACCATGAAGAAAGGTGTGTAACCTGTAGACCGGTTCGGTGTAGTGTTGATACTCCAAAGAACAGATGGCAACTCTTCAACCCAACATCCCGGGGTTCTCTGCAAAGGAGTCATAAGCCGGGGCTTAATACCTCGCAAAATCTCCTGATTTGCCCTTTCAGCCTGACCATTGGATTGGGGGTGGGCCACAGAAGACACGTCCAAGCGAATATGTTCTCGTTGACAGAATTCTTCCATCTCACCCTGAGATAAATTGGTGCCATTGTCTGTGATGATGCTGTGTGGAAAGCCAAACCGGAAAATTACCTTTTTGATGAATTTGACCGCCGTTGCCGCATCACACTTGCTTATAGGCTCTTCCTCAACCCACTTTGTAAACTTATCTACTGCTACTAGTAGATGAGTTTTCTGATCTTGGGATCGCTTGAAGGGTCCAACCATATCAAGTCCCCAAGTCGCAAACGGCCAAGTTATTGGTATCATCCGGAGCTCCTGCACCGAAACCAGAGCAAGCCTCGAAAATTTCTGACAAGCATCACACTTCCGGACCAGATCTGCCGCATCTGCATGAGCAGTTAACCAATAGAAACCATGCCGGAATGCTTTAGCCACCAATGATTTTGAACCGGCATGATGACCACAATCCCCTTCATGGATCTCGCGAAGAATCTCACAACCTTCCTCAGCTGACACACACCGCTGAAATACTCCAGAAGTACTGCGATGATGAAGCTCTCCGTTTGCAATCGTCATGGACTTAGAACGCCGGATTATCTGTCGTGCTTCTTCTTCATCGTCCGGTAACTCTCCTCGGCTCAGATATGCCAAATAAGTCAGCGTCCAATCTGGAATAGCATGAAGCGCTGCAACTAACTGTGCCTCCGGATCAGGCACAGCTAGGTCTTTCTCTGACGGTATTTGAACCGAGGGACTGTGCAATTCATCCAGAAAAGTGTTTGGTGGCACCGGTTTACGCTGAGAACCCAGCCGGCTTAGAGCATCGGCCGCTTCGTTCCGTCGCCGGTCTACATGATCCACTTGATACCCTTTGAAACATCCTGCAACTGCTTCAACTTCTCGTCTATAGGCTGCCATGAGGGGATCTCTTGAATCCCACTTGCCTGAAACTTGCTGTGCCACCAAATCTGAGTCGCCAAAGCACTTAACCCGGCTCAAGTTCATCTCCTTTGCCAGCCGTAAGCCATGAAGTAACGCTTCATATTCCGCTGCATTATTAGTACAAGGAAACAATAGGCGGAGGACGTAACAAAATTTATCACCTCGGGGGGAAGTTAAAACAACTCCAGCCCCCGAGCCCTCCAACTGTCTTGAACCGTCAAAGTGAATCGTCCAGTACGTAAGATCCGGTTTATCCTCGGGGGTTTGCAACTCTGTCCAATCATTGATGAAATCCACCAATGCCTGTGACTTTATAGCAGTGCGTGGTACATACTTCAACTCGTGTGGGCTGAGCTCAATGGCCCACTTTGCTACTCTGCCTGTAGCTTCCCTGTTCTGAATTATGTCCCCCAACGGTGCTGAACTAACCACAGTTATTGGATGACCTTGGAAATAGTGCTTCAGCTTCCGGTTTGCCATGAATACACCATATACCAACTTCTGCCAATGAGGGTACCTCTTATTGGATTCAATGAGTACTTCACTCACGTAGTAAACCGGGCGCTGAACCGGGTATTCCTTCCCTGCTTCCTTGCGCTCAACCACGATTGCAACGCTGACTGCCCGTGCATTGGCAGCGACGTATAACAGCAACGGCTCCTTGTCAATAGGGGCAGCTAGGACCGGCGGCTTTGCCAATTGCCGTTTTAAATCCTCAAACGCTGCATTTGCCTCATCACTCCATATAAACCGGTCTGTTTTCCTCAACATTTGGTAAAGCGGGATCGCCTTCTCTCCCAAACGGCTGATGAACCGGCTTAATGATCTGATCCGGCCAGCGATACACTGAACATCGTTGATGCAAACCGGTTTAGTCAACGATGTGATGGCCTTGATTTTCTCTGGATTGGCTTCTATTCCTCTGTTTGAGACCAAGAATCCCAGTAGTTTGCCTGCCGGAACACCAAAAGCACACTTCTCCGGATTAAGCATCATCTTATAAGCTCGAAGATTATCAAAAGTCTCCTTAAGGTCCTCTATCATTGTCTCCTCTTTCCTCGATTTAACCACAATGTCATCCACGTAGGCATGAACATTCCTCCCTATCTGCCCTTTCAGACAATTCTGAACGCAACGCTGATAAGTTGCTTGAGCACTCTTTAGTCCAAAAGGCATAGACACATAGCAAAAAGCACCAAAAGGGGTTATGAAAGTTGTCTTCTCTTGGTCTTTAACTGCCATCTTGATCTTGTGATACCCTGAATATGCATCCAAAAAGCTTAGCCGCTCACATCCCGCTGTGGCATCGATGATCTGATCAATGCGAGGGAGAGCAAAAGGATCAGTTGGGCAAGCCTTGTTGAGGTCTGTGTAGTCCACACACATTCTCCACTTCCCATTCTTTTTTAACACCAGCACCAGATTAGCCAACCACTCCGGATGAAAAACTTCCACTATGAATCCTGCGGCCAAAAGCCTGGCCACTTCTTCTCCTATAGCCTTGCGCCTCTCTTCGTTGAAACGGCGCAAATATTGTTTAACCGGTTTATATTTCGGATCAATGTTAAGGCTGTGCTCAGCGAGTTCCCTCGGTATACCTGGCATGTCAGAAGGTTTCCATGCAAAGATATCCCGGTTCTCACGGATGAACTCGATGAGCGCGCTTTCCTATTTGGGATCAAGGTTAGCGCTGATAGTGAACTGCTTGGACGAATCTCCAGGCACAAAATCAACTTGCTTGGTTTCCTCTGCTGATTTAAACTTTAACGCCGGATCATGCTCTGTAGTTGGCTTCTTCAGCGGAGTCATATCTACCGGATCAACATTATCTTTATAAAATTTCAACTCTTCTGTGGCACATACTGCTTCTGCATAGGCTGCACCTCCCTCTTCACATTCCACTGCTATCTTGCGACTTCCATGAACCGTGATCGTGCCCTTATGACCCGGCATTTTAAGCTGCAGATAAACATAACATGGCCTAGCCATAAACTTAGCATAAACCGTCCTTCCAAACAGAGCGTGATAAGGGCTTTTGATTTTGACGACTTCGAAAGTTATCATCTCCGACCTGGAATCGTGCTCATCTCCAAAAGTAACTTCCAAATCAATCTTTCCAACAGGATAAGCTGACTTACCTGGGACCACTCCATGAAACACTGTGTTTGATTGCCTTAACTTCTTATCTGTCAGACCCATACGACGGAAAGTCTCATAGTACAAGATATTGATACTGCTACCACCGTCCATGAGAACTTTAGTGAACTTGTAACCTCCCACCTTGGGTGCCACCACCAAGGCTAAGTGGCCCGGATTATCCACCCGCATCGGGTGGTCTTCTCTACTCCATACAATGGGCTGCTCTGACCAGCGCAGAAATTGCGGTGTTGCCGGTTCAACTACGTTAACTGCCCGCTTCAAAACCTTCTGATCTCGCTTACACAGACTTGTGGTGAAGACATGATATTGCCCAGTACTCAATTCCTTTGGATTACTTTGATATCCGGATTGCGGCTGCTGTTGCTGACGCTGTTGATTCCCCTGATTATTGTAATTCCCTTGGCCCTGCTGTTGATTGCTTTGGTTATTGTAACCACCTTGGCCATGTTGCTGATTGCTTTGGTTATTGTAACCACCTTGGCCATGTTGCTGACTGCCTTGGTTATTGTAACTCCCTTGATTATTTTGATTACCGGCCCGGTTTTGATAACCATTGTTATTGCCCCTATATCCTGATCCGAAGCTGCTCCCCTGATGACCCGGACCATAAAACCCAGGACCTGAACCGCCATTTGGAGGCCTGTCATGAGGATTAAAGCGGCTCGCCATTGCTTTCATAAGGGGCCTGCACTCTCTAATGGTGTGCTTTGCCGGTCGATTTCTCGTGCCATGCTTCGGACAATGCTGATCTAACTCTTGGTCCCAGCTAACAGTCCCTCCGCCTATTTGTAGAGGTGGGTTTCCCATGCCATGCTGAAAGTCCCCTTGAACTTGAGTGTTGGCCACGAAGTCAGAGCCACCTTCTGCCTTCCGTTTGCCCAAAAAACTCGTAGTAGCCGGATTAACTTGCATCGGTTTACCAGACTTGCTAACCTTCCCCGCCTTGTCTCTTTCAGCTTCTGGATACTTGGTATTATCAGAGTCCCCATATTTTACCAAGGCACTCATGAGAGTTCCCATATCATTACAATCCCTTTTAAGCCGTCCGAGTTTTAACTTTAAAGATTCAAACCGGCAATTGTTTTCCAAAGTCACTATCGCCGTACTAGGATTGATACTATTCGAAGAGTGCAAGATCTCCGCTACTCTCCGTACCCAAGCAGCCGTAGACTCCTGCTCTCCTTGCACACAAGCTGCTAGATCCACCCCTGACATCAGCTGCTTGCATGTATCTTTGAAGTTTTTGATAAACTGGCTGCGCAGTTCCCCCCATGATCCGATAGAGTTCGGGGGTAAACCCTTCAGCCAAGTCCGGGCTGTACCCTCAAGCATCATAGTAAAATACTTTGCACAAGCCGATTCATCCACGTCCAGCATCTCCATGGCCATTTCATAACTTTCAACCCAAGCTTCTGGAGCTAAATCTGCTGTATAATTAGGTACCTTGCGGGGCCCCTTAAAATCTTTAGGCAGCTTGACACCCCGTAACGCGGGGATAAGACATTGCACCCCAAAAGAACTCGTCGTAACTCCTGTTTCTGCTGTGGCTGTGTGAACCGGCGTCATTTGACGAACCTCCTCCCGGGCTCCTGACCTAACCCGGTTTGTATCCGGAGCCGGTGCCGCTGCGCCTGCCGGATTATCCTGTCTGCGCTGATGCCGCCTGCGTTCACTGCTAGATACTTCTGGCTCCTCCCAATGCCTAGTGTAACTCCGGCTGGGACGCGGTGTTGAATGTAGCCTTTCCCTGCTATGAGAGTATGCTTGTTGCTGTATTAACACCGTATTAAGCAGCTCCTTGACCCTGCGCGCCTCCAATGCCATCGGAGACGTCTCCTCCACGGGTAAAGCGGCCAAACGTGCAGCAGCTGCAGCGATGTTATCCAAAGGATTGGAATAGTGACCTGGAGGGGTGGGAATATAAGGTGCAGACGTGATCCGACGATCTTGCTCCGCGGCGGGCTGCTGAACCGGCTCCTCCCTGGTCGGGGGTGCCCTCCGGTTTAAAGCTGGATTATTACTAGTCCCAGCCCCAGGTGTCCTGAACAGATTTGTTGCTTCATAAACCGGCGGCAGATGAGACTGGTACTTTCGTCCCCTTACTCCTTCCATAGAAGCTTGCTCCATCCTTAGGTAAAAAGCCTGATCATCCAGCTCTGCTTGTGTCACCGCTATCATCGCCCTCTCTGCCTTCAGATCCTCCTTTAATTGATCAATCCGGCCTTTTAACTGAAGGAGCTCTGCATCATGATGCGCCTTGTCTGCTGGAGCTACTGTTTCCACCGCTTTAGCTGTGAACTCCTCGATCAAGGTGGATAGAACTTCAGTAGGTGAAAGGGCTGGGCCGCTCCCCCCTACACCAGCTTCTGCTGTCGCCCCGTTCACCGGGGGCTGTGAACCGGCCATAAAGATAGCCACCCGGTTTGGCGGGTCGAAGGGGTCCGGAATACTGTTTCCCTCGGACTCGCCCTCAGACCGGCCGTCCTGCAACTGATACAGAGACTCAGTTTCCCCGGATGAAGATTCGTCATCAGAGTAGACAACTGTTGCACCATCGGATTCCGATCCGTCTGCGGCTCAAACTCCGTGGATTGCTCCAACGAACACGTGCTTCATGGCGGGCTGAATCCGGGCCGATCTCGTACGCTGAGCCGGCTCGACGATGTTGGGGGAGATGTCCGGCTCAGGTCCCGGTTCGCCGATTTTGCCAATGAAGACTTGGATGCCACCGAAGGGAACCCGGTACCCGTATTCGATTGAATCGGCCTCCGGTCCCCAACCTGCGTCGTCGATGTAGATCCGGCCGCGGCGACTCTTGGTCATCCGGCCGACCGCATAATCCTTGAGCCCCTCAAAGCTGCCGTTCAAGAACTCGAAACCATCGTGCAGAGGCCCCACGGTGGGCACCAACTGTCGTGGAATTAGCACGGCAGATGTTCGGTTTAGCAGACTTGATGATGGAACCATCGCACGGGTTAGCTTGAAGGGGTTCATAGCACACAAAGGACACAGAGAGTTTATACTAGTTCGGCCCCTTCGATGAAGGTAAAAGCCTACGTCTAGTTGGTTTGGTATTGCTTGGGCGTCGGTTTACAGGGAGCGGATCGCTTGCATGTGCTCTCAACGGGTTGATTCTTTCTTGTCCTTGAACCGTCGCCGGGTCGTCCCTTTATATAGAGGTGACGCCTGGTCCGGTTTACAGAGTCCCGAGGCCGGCTCATACTTGTGTCCGCCTCGGTCTCTGTCTTTTCTTCCTTATCTCTCAAGTTACATCACTTGGCGGTTTACAAACCATAATTCTATACATGGGCCCTAAGATCTCATGGGCCGTAGCCTTTACTAAATATTACAACTAAACATATTATAATGGAGCCGGTTTACACTAGCCGGTTCATACCTGCTAGTCATATCCCTGACACTCCTCCTAGGGAGGGGGGACGCCACCTCCTGGCTGCTGCCCTCTCTCTCCCCTATGGCCCACCAAGGCCCACCATTCCCCCGGGGGGTTCCGGTAACCCCCCCCCCCCCCCGGCACTCCGGTAAATTCCGAAACTTTCCAGAACGCTTCCGGTGTCCGAATATAGTCATCCAATATATCAATCTTCATGTGTCGGACATTCCGAGACTCCTCGTCATGTCCGTGATCTCATCCGGGACTCCGAACTATCTTCGGTACATCAAAACTCATAAACTCATAATACCGATCGTCATCAAACGTTAAGCGTGCGGACCCTACGGGTTCGAGAACTATGTAGACATGACCGAGACTCATCTCCGGTCAATAACCAATAGCAAAACCTGGATGCTCATATTGGCTCCTACATATTCTACGAAGAGCTTTATCGGTCAAACCGCATAACAACATACGTTGTTCCTTTTGTCATCGGTATGTTACTTGCCCGAGATTCGATCGTCGGTATCTCTATACCTAGTTCAATCTCGTTACCGGCAAGTCTCTTCACTCGTTTCGTAATACATCATCTTGTGACTAACTCATTAGTCATTTGCTTGCAAGGCTTATTATGATGTGCATTACCGAGAGGGCCCAGAGATACCTCTTCGACACTCGGAGTGACAAATCCTAGTCTTGATCTATGCCAACACCACGAATACCTTCGGAGACACCTGTAGAGCATCTTTATGATCACCCAGTTACGTTGTGACGTTTGATAGCACACAAGGTGTTCCTACGGTATTCGGGAGTTGCATAATCTCATAGTCATAGGAACATGTATAAGTCATGAAGAAAGCAATAGTAGTAAAACTAAACGATCAAAGTGCTATGCTAACGGATGGGTCTAGTCCATCACATCATTCTCCTAATGATGTGATCCCGTTGATCAAATGACAACTCATGTCTATGGCTAGGAAACATAGCCATCTTTGATCAATGAGCTAGTCTAGTAGAGGCATACTAGGGACATACTGTTTTGTCTATGTATCCATACATGTACTAAGTTTCCGGTTAATACAATTCTAGCATGAATAAAAGACATTTATCATGATATAAGGAAATACAAATAACATCTTTATTATTGCCTCTAGGGCATATTTCCTTGAGTCTCCCACTTGAACTAGAGTCAATAATCTAGATCACATCACCATGTGATTAACACCAATAGTTCACATCACCATGTGACTAACACCCATAGTTCTCATCGCCATGTGACCAATACCCAAAGGGTTTACTAGAGTCAACAATCTAGTTCACATCCTCATGTGATTAACACCCAAAGAGTACTAAGGTGTGATCATGTTTTGCTTCGTGAGAGAAGTTTAGTCAACGGGTCTGTCACATTCAGATCCGTATGTACTTCGCAAATTTCTATGTCTATAATGCTCTACATGGAGCTACTCTAGCTAATTGCTCCCACTTTCAATACGCATCCAGATTGATACTTAGAGTCATCTGGATTTAGTGTCAAAGCTTGCATCGGCGTAACCCTTTACGACGAACTCTTTATCACCTCCATAATCGAGAAACATTTCCTTAGTCATCCAGTTACTAAGGATAATTTTGACCGCTGTACAGTGATCTACTTCTGGATCACTATTGTACCCCCTTGAAAAATTCATGGCAAGGTACAAAACATATTTGGTACACAGCATGGCATACTTTATAGAACCTATGGCTGAGGCATAAGGAATGACTTTCATTCTCTCTATATTTTTCTGCCGTGGTCTGGCTTTGAGTCTTACTCAACTTCACACCTTAGAAGTCAGGCAAGAACTCCTTTGACTGATCCATTTTGAACTACTTCAAAATCTTATCATGGTATGTACTCATCGAAAGTCTTATCAAGCGTCTTGATCTATCTCTATAGATCTTGATGCCTAATATGTAAGCAGCTTCACCAAGGTCTTTCTTTGAAAAACTCCTTTCAAACACTCCTTTATGCTTTCAAGAAAATTCTACATCATTTCCGATCGACAATATGGCATTCACATATACTTATCAGAAAGGTTGTAGTGCTCCCACTCACTTCTTGTAAATACAGGCTTCACCTCAAGTCTGTATAAATCTATATGCTTTGATCAACTTATCAAAGCGTATATTCCAACTCCGAGATGCTTGCACCAGTCCATAGATGGATCGCTGGAGCTTGCACATTTTGTTAGCACCTTTAGGATTGACAAAACCTTCTAGTTGCATCATATACAAGTCTTCTTTAATAAATCCATTAAAGAATGCAGTTTTGTTATCCATTTGCCAGATTTCATAAAATGCGGCAATTGCTAACATGATTCGGACAGACTTAAGCATCGCTACGGGTGAGAAAGTCTCATCGTAGTCAACTCCTTGAAGTTGTTGAAAAACTTTCGCAACAAGTCGAGCTTTGTAAACAGTAACATTACCGTCAGCGTCAGTCTTCCTCTTGAAGATCCATTTATTTTCGATGGCTTGCCGATCATCGGGCAAGTCAACCAAAGTCCACACTTTGTTCTCATACATGGATCCCATCTCAGATTTCATGGCCTTAAGCCATTTTGCGGAATCTGGGCTCATCATCGCTTCCTCATAGTTCGTAGGTTCATCATGGTCCAGTAACATGACTTCCAGAACCGGGTTGCCGTACCACTCTGATGCGGAACGAACTCTGGTTGATCTACGAAGTTCAGCAGAAACTTGATCTGAAGTTTCATGATCATCATCATTAGCTTCCTCACTAATTGGTGTAGGAATCACTGGAACTAGTTTCTGTGATGTTCCACTTTCCAATTTGGGAGAAGGTACAATTACCTCATCAAGTTCTACTTTCCTCCCACTCACTTCTTTCGAGAGAAACTCCTTCTCTAGAAAGGATCCACTCTTAGCAACAAAGACCTTGCCTTCGGATCTGTGATAGAAGGTGTACCCAACAGTTTCTTTTGGGTATCCTATGAAGATTTACTTCTCCGATTTGGGTTCGAGCTTATCATGTTGAAACTTTTTCACATAAGCATCGCAGTCCCAAACTTAAAGAAATGACAGCTTAGGTTTCTCGTCAAAACACGGTTCATACGGTGTCATCTCCACGGATTTAGATGGTGCCCTATTTAACGTGAATGTAGCTGTCTCTAATGCATAACCCCAAAAGTGATAGTGGTAGATCGGTAAGAGACATCATCGATCGCACCATATCTAATAAAGTACGGTTATGATGTTCGGACACACCATTACACTTTTGTGTTCCAGGTGGCGTGAGTAGTGAAACTATTTCACATTGTTTTTACTGAAGGCCAAACTCGCTAACTCAAATATTTTACCTCTACGATCATATCGTAGAAACTCTTATTTTTCTTGTTACGATGATTCTCCACTTCACTCTGAAATTCTTTGAACTTTTCAAATGTTTCAGACTTGTGCTTCATTAAGTAGATATACCCATATCTGCTCAAATCATCAGTGAAGGTCAGAAAATAACGATACCCGTCGCGAGCTTCAACACTCATTGGTCCACATACATCTGTATGTATGATCTCCAACAAATCTGTTGCTCGCTCCATTGTTCCGGAGAACGGAGTTTTAGTCATCTTGCCCATGAGGCATGGTTCGCAAGCACCAAGTGATTCATAATCAAGTTATTCCAAAAGTCCATCACTATGGAGTTTCTTCATGCGCTTTACACCATTATGACCTAAACGACAGTGCCACAAATAAGTTGCACTATCATTATTAACTTTGCATCTTTTGGCTTCAATATTATGAATATATGTATCACCACGATCGAGATCCAACAAACTATTTTCATTGGGTGTATGACCATCGAAGGTTTTATTCATGTAAACAGAATAACAATTATTCTATGACTTTAAATGAATAACCGTATTGCAACAAATATGATCAAATCATATTCATGCTCAACGCAAATGCCAAATAACATTTATTTAGGTTTTACACTAATCCTGAAAGTATAGGGAGTGTGCGATGATGATCATATCCATCTTGGAACCACTTCCAACAAACATCGTCACTTCACCTTTAACTAGTCTCTGTTCATTCTGCAATTCTTGTTTCCAGTTACTAATTTTAGCAACTGGACCGGTATCAAATACCCAGGGGTTGCTATGAACACTAGTAAAGTACATATCAATAATTTTTATATCAAAATATACCTTTGTTCACTTTGCCATCCTTCTTATCCGCCAAATACTTGGGGCAGTTCTGCTTCCAGTGTCTAGTCCCCTTGCAGTAGAAGCACTCAGTTTCAGGCTTGGCTCCAGACTTGGGTTTCTTCGTGGTAGTAGCAACTGTCTTGCTATTCTTCTTGAAGTTCCCCTTCTTTCCCTTGCCCTTTTTCTTGAAACTAGTGGTCTTGTTAACCATCAACACTTGATGCTCCTTTTTGATTTCTACCTCCGCAGCCTTGAGCATAGCGAAGAGCTCATGAATTGTCTTTTGCATCCCTTGCATATTATAGTTCATCACGAAGCCTTTATAGCTTGGTGGTAGTGATTGAAGAACTCTTTCAATAACACTATCCTCGTCAACTTTGCAACCAAGTTGAGTCATATGATTGTAGTACCCAGACATTCTGAGCAAGTGTTCACTGATAGAACTATTCTCCTCCATCTTGCAGCTGTAGAACTTATTGGAAATCTCATATTTCTCAATCCGGGCATTTGCTTGAAATATTAACTTCAACTCCTGGAACATCTCATATGGTCCATGACGTTCAAAACATCGTTGAAGTCTTGGTTCTAAGCCATAAAGCATGGCACACTGAACTATCGTGTAGTCATCAGACCGCGACTGCCAGACGTTCAAAGCGTCTACATTAGCGGGAGGGGGCTTGTCACCTAGCAGTGCTTCAAGGACATAATTTTTCTGTGCAGCAATGAGGATAATCCTTAGATCACGCAACAATTCTGCATCATTGCTACTAACATCTTTCAACTTAGTTTTCTCTAGGAACATATAAAAAATAAACGGGGAGCAACATCGCGAGCTATTGATCTACAACATAGATATGCTAATACTACCAGGACTAAGTTCATGATTAATTAAAGTTCAATTAATCATATTACTTAAAGAACTCCCACTTAGATAGACATCCCTCCAGTCATCTAAATGATCACGTGATCCAAATCAACTAAACCATGTCCGATCATCACGTGAGATGGAGTAGTTTCAATGGTGAACATCTTATGTTGATCATATCTACTATATGATTCACGCTCGACCTTTCGGTCTCCAGTGTTCCGAGGCCATATCTGCATATGCTAGGCTCGTCAAGTTTAACCCGAGTATTCTGCGTGTGCAAAACTGGCTTACACCCGTTGTATTTGAACGTTGAGCTTATCACACCCGATCATCACGTGGTGTCTCGGCACGACGAACTTTCACAACGGTGCATACTCAGGGAGAACACTTATACCTTCAAATTTAGTAAGGGATCATCTTATAATGCTACCGTCGTTCTAAGCAAAATAAGAAGCATAATAAGATAAACATCACATGCAATCAAAATATGTGACATGATATGGCCATCATCATCTTGTGCTTTTGATCTCCATCTCCAAAGCACCGTCATGATCACCTTCGTCATCGGCGCGACACCTTGATCTCCATCGTAGCATCGTTGTCGTCTCGCCAACTATTGCTTCTACGACTATCGCTACCGTTTAGTGATGAAGTAAAGCAATTACATGGCGATTGCATCTCATACAATAAAGCGACAACCATATGGCTCCTGCCAGTTGCCGGTAACATTACAAAACATGATCATCTCATACAAAACCGTATAACTCATCATGTCTTGACCATATCACATCACAACATGCCCTGCAAAAACAAGTTAGACGTCCTCTACTTTGTTGTTGCAAGTTTTACGTGGCTGCTACGGGCTTAGCAAGAACCGTTCTTACCTACGCATACAAAACCACAACGATGTTTCGTCAAGTATGTGCTGTTTTAACCTTCACAAGGACCGGGCGTAGCGACACTTGATTCAGCTAAAGTGAGAGAGACAGACACCCGCCAGTCACCTTTAAGCAACGAGTGCTCATAACGGTGAAACCAGTCTCGCGTAAGCGTACGCGTAATGTCGGTCCGGGCCGCTTCATCTCACAATACCGCCGAAGCAAAGTATGACATGCTGGTAAGCAGTATGACTAGTATCGCCCACAACTCATTGTGTTCTACTCGTGCATATCATCTACGCATAGACCTGGCTCATGATGCCACTGTTGGGGAACGTAGTATTTTAAAATTTTCCTACGATCACGCAAGATCTATCTACCAGATGCATAGCAACGAGAGGGAAGAGTGTGTCTACGTACCCTCATAGACCGGAAGCGGAAGCGTCAAGTGACGCGGTTGATGTAGTCGAACTTCTTCGCGATTCAACCGATCAAGCACCGAACGTACGGCACCTCTGCGTTCAGCACACGTTCAGCTTGATGACGTCCCACGAGCTCTTGATCTAGTTGAGCTTCACGAGAGAGTTTCGTCAGCACGACGGCGTGGTGACGGATATGATGTATCTGTCGGCGCAGGGCTTCGCCTAAGCACTGCGACAGTATGACCAAGGTGTGTTTCTGTGGAGGGGGGCACCACACACGGCTAGAACAATTCAACTTGTGTGTCTTTGGGTGCCCCCCTGCCCCCGTATATAAAGGAGCAAGGGGGAGGCCGGCCGGCCCTCCTATGGTGCGGCTAGGGTGCAATCCTACTAGGAATTGGATTGTAATCCTATTCCTAGTAGGAACTACCAAAGAAGGAAGAAGGGGGAAGGAAAGAGAGGGAGAGGGAGAGGGAAAGAGGGGCCGCGCCCCCCTCCCCTTGTCCTATTCGGACTCCTCCTAGGGAGGGGGCGCGCCACCTCCTGGCTGCTGCCCTCTCTCTCCCCTATGGCCCACCAGGGCCCACCATTCCCCCGGGGGGTTCCGGTAACCCCCCCCCCCGGCACTCCGGTAAATTCCGAAACTTTCCAGAACGCTTCCGGTGTCCGAATATAGTCGTCCAATATATCAATCTTCATGTCTCGGACATTCCGAGACTCCTCGTCATGTCCGTGATCTCATCCGGGACTCCGAACTATCTTCGGTACATCAAAACTCATAAACTCATAATACCGATCGTCATCAAACGTTAAGCGTGCGGACCCTACGGGTTCGAGAACTATGTAGACATGACCGAGACTCATCTCCGGTCAATAACCAATAGCGGAACCTAGATGCTCATATTGGCTCCTACATATTCTACGAAGATCTTTATCGGTCAAACCGCATAACAACATACGTTGTTCCTTTTGTCATCGGTATGTTACTTGCCCGAGATTCGATCGTCGGTATCTCTATACCTAGTTCAATCTCGTTACCGGCAAGTCTCTTTACTCGTTCCGTAATACATCATCTTGTGACTAACCCATTAGTCATTTGCTTGCAAGGCTTATTATGATGTGCATTACCGAGAGGGCCCAGAGATACCTCTTCGACACTCGGAGTGACAAATCCTAGTCTTGATCTATGCCAACACCACGAATACCTTCGGAGACACCTGTAGAGCATCTTTATGATCACCTAGTTACGTTGTGACGTTTGATAGCACACAAGGTGTTCCTACGGTATTCGGGAGTTGCATAATCTCATAGTCATAGGAACATGTATAAGTCATGAAGAAAGCAATAGCAGTAAAACTAAACGATCAAAGTGCTATGCTAACGGATGGGTCTAGTCCATCACATCATTCTCCTAATGATGTGATCCCGTTGATCAAATGACAACTCATGTCTATGGCTAGGAAACATAGCCATCTTTGATCAATGAGCTAGTCTAGTAGAGGCATACTAGGGACATACTGTTTTGTCTATGTATCCATACATGTACTAAGTTTCCGGTTAATACAATTCTAGCATGAATAAAAGACATTTATCATGATATAAGGAAATACAAATAACATCTTTATTATTGCCTCTAGGGCATATTTCCTTCAAATACTCCTTATCATCTTCATGTTCCCTTTTAATAAAAATTGCATAAACTTGTTCATTTCATCTGCATCATGTTAACAACATTAAAATTTGTGAATTGTTGTTTGCCTAAAATTGCTAAACATGCATATGGGGATTTTTCCGGAATTGTTGTTGTTATTTCCGGCCTCATTTAAAATGTCTAAATAGGTAGTTTGTTTTTGCTTCACCTCTTGCTATGTTAAAAACATTTAATCTTGTCTTGTAAATAAGCGAGAGTCAACTAAATAAATAACATGTGGTGTTTCGTCAATATGCAACTCGTTGCATATTGAGCTCCACTTAACTTGTAGTTTTGTTTGTGCACACTACCTTGCCATGCATAATTAAACCGGACATGCATCATACTTGGATGTGCATCGTATGCCATGTTTATGCTTGTGTGTTTACCGTGTTGTTTGCTTCTTTCCGGTTGCTTCTCTTGTTAGCTTCGGTTTCGTTCCGGAGTTGTGAGGATTCGCTCGACTATGTTGCTCCGTCTACTTCATGGACCCGTTCTTCTCCCTTGTGGAATCCCAGGCAAGATGATCATACCCTTGGATACCTTTACTACCATTGCCATGCTTAGTTGTCTCGATGCTATCGTTACATGTCGCGCTACCCATCTTTTATGTCAGCCTCTCCTTGTTGCCATGAAGCCTCTAACATTTGACACCTTCCTAGCAAAACCACTATTTGGCTATGTTACCCGCTTGCTCAGCCCCTCTTATAGCGTTGTTAGTTGCAGGTGAAGATGAAGAACGTTCCAGGAGGGAACTTATTGTTGGAATATCACAATATCTATTATTATTATTAACACACCTATATACTGGGCATGGGTGGAAGGCTTGGCCTTTTGCTCGGTGTTTTGTTCCACTCATGCCACCTTAGGCGCCGATAAACCGGCATTATGTTCCTTGATTTTGCGTTCCTTACACGATGGGTATATGGGACCCCTTGACAGTTCGTCTTTGAATAAAACTCCTCCAGCAAGGCCCAACATTGGTTTTAATTTGCCTCATAATAACAACTTAATTAGTTAATTAAATTTGCATAGGGGGTCGCGCCCTCGGGATTCTTTTCTACATAGCTGATGGTGTTGGTCCCAAATAGAGTCGTGTGCGGCGTCCCCCCCCCCTTGGAAACTTGGGGTTTGGCTGCTGTACGCTGTGCTCATCCGGACGTGGCCTGAGACGAGATACGCGCGGCTACTATCAGGGTGTCGGCACGCCGGGAGGTCTTGCTGGACTTGTTTTACCATTGTCGAAATGTCTTGTGCACCGGGATGCCGAGCCTGATCGGATTTCCCTAAGATAAGGGGTGATGATATTATATTTATCACTTCAGCTAATCGTGAGAGCTTGTGATGGGCTAAGTTGGGACACCCCTGCAGGGTTATAATCTTTCGAAAGTCGTGCCCGCGGTTATGTGGTAGATTGGAATTTGTTAATGTCCGGTTGTCGAAAACTTGACAGAGGATCCGAAGTAAAACACACAACTGTGTGAGTAACCGTGACTGTCTCTTTTCACTTTGAGAAGAGAACACGGTGGGGTTATGTTTGACTCGTAGGTAGTTCAGGATCTTTAGCGATCATTACTAGTTTGCGACCGTTTGCGTAGATGCTCATCTTATTCTTGTACTCATAAGTTAGCCACCATATTATGCTTAGCCGCTGCTGCAACCTCACCACTATCCTCTTCCTACCCATAAAGCTTTGCTAGTCTTGATACCCATGGTTATGGGATTGCTGAGTCCTCGTGGCTCACAGATACTACAACACCAGATGCAGGTTCAGCCGAGTTTGATGCAGGAGCTGGTTCAAGTACTTCACTGGGAGCTCGATGAAGAGAGTGGCCGTATGCTTGTGACGTTTTCTACGATCAGTAGTGGTTTCTACTAGGGGAGATTCGGACCTGTGGCTTTATGTTTTTGGTATCTTTCTTTTGGATCTTCGCCCGTAGTCGGGTTGTGATGTTTTGGATGATGATTGCTTATGTAATGTATTGTGTGACGTGGCGAGTGTAAGCCAACTATCCTTTTGCAATTTCATCCCTATTTTTACATGAGTCGTGCAAAGATACCAAACTTGAGATCATTCCAGAATGGGATTATACCTTTAAGTCGTGCCTCGACACGTAGGAGGTATAGTCCCATCCTGGGCATTACAAGTTGGTATTCAGAGCCTTCTCCGACCTAGAAGCCCCCACTGATTGATCGAATAGTTGACGGTTGAGTCTAGGCACACACTTGAAAATGTTTTGAGTCCTATATATATATCGGAGAGTAGGATTTCTTTTGCTCCTCATCTCTTTTCACTCTGATGAGGACTCCTGACGATTACTCTTGTCTCTTCTACTCTCAAAATTTCACAAATTTTATTTATAGGATCACGCGAGTATTGTTTGGATTGTTCCGATGTCTTTGTGACGAGAACATTGTTCTCGATGCCTCCTGTCATTAGGGGTTGTGGCAGTGTCCCGGGGAGTTGAGCTCCGAGGTGTTGTCGTCACAAATATATCGCAGCAGTTCTGGAATACTTAAGATGGCCGACATCAAAAACTCTCCTATGCGGTTAGTGGCAAGATAACCCCGACATCACCCAGTACTAGGGAGGTAGTTCGGGAGTATTGCCATAGCTTGTATATTGGATGCGTTTCGAAGGTCCGAGGTAAACGGTTTCCGGAAATAACTGGTTATGTGTTGAAGGATGGATACAGCTGGATGTAGGATTAGAGTTGAGTGCGCGATGCTTCCCCTGTATCCCCAACACCTGATTGCATAACTGGAAACTTTCGGAAATTAATAGGTGGGTTCATCTAGTAGCTCGTAGGCATTCTTCCAACGAATGCATGATATGTAGTTTGGGGTTCTACATTGAGTGAAGTGGTTTTATGGGCCTGTTCCGATCGGGAGTTGCATCTTAAAGGGTCCTTGGCTATGTTGATCCGGGGATTGCAAAACCCTTTTGTAACACGTTCCATGAGCTTTCAGCACGAATATGTCAAATGAAGCTTCTATCTTGTATTTGTTCTATCTGCTCCTTGTTGTTTTTATTTATCTTTTGTTCTCCCAAGTGGCTGCTCGACAAGTTGATGTACCTGCGGAATTCATTCGTTCAATTCTCTATTCAGATGATATCGTGAAGATTATGTTGCAACATATCTATCCTTTGTGTTTGTTTTGATTCTGGTATTCGAGTTGCTTCGATGTCAAGTGTTGATTCCATACCTTCCTAATTGGTGTTCTCATATTTCTATGAGAGTGCTAGTCCTTTTTGATCATCAAGATTTTCATGTTAATTCTTCTCAACCGGCGTGCTTCTCTTCAAGTTAACCCGATCCTTTCAACTTGTGCAAGACCAATTCTTGGTTTTCCTAAATAGTGTCTATTTTGTTCGTCTCAAGTTGTCTTTGTTTTTTTCCCGCCCTCCCTCCCTTCTTATTCTCGGAGTCAGAGATTCTAAATGAAATATGCATTTTATTCATGTGATGTTTCTTCATTCTTTTCCTTCAATGTTCTTATCCGGTGAGTTAAAGATGCTCAAGAGTTTCTAGTTCATCATTCTTAATTCCAATATTCTTCTCCGGTGGACTAAATCCAAGCTTCTGCATTGATCATATTTGTACCTCTTGTTTCACATGTTTTCCCATGTTGAAATTTATTATCCGAAGGCTCTCTTATTCATTCAACTCTCCTATCCTTATCCGGTGTGTACAAGGTATCTCAGAAGATTCGTGTTTCCATTCTCAATTTGTTCAAGCTATTTTGAGATTGTTATCTCATTCAAGCAATTTAATTCAACCGGTGCAATATCTCTTAAGCAATCTTTTTCAACGGTGATTTCTTGAGTGGGCCCTAACCTACAGGTCTTTTCCCAGGATCATACCTGACTCTTCTTTTTCCGGAGTATTCTGAAATTCTTTTCAAGTGTGACGTAAGAATGATTTCCATCAGTTATATGCCTTCTCCAAGTTTACTTTCAAATTCTTTCCATCATTGGTTCAACCTTTTATTTCCTCTTTCCGGAGTGCCTATACAATTCATGGTGGTGTATCTCGTCGTCATTCTCAATATTTGAAGATCGGAGAAGAGTTTCTCTTAAATCTTGGTCTTTTCCTTCAAGATTCGTGGTTCTAGCTTCATGCCATCCTCATTATTGTTCAGATTGTGAGGAATTCTTTTATACCCATCCGAAGCATTTCATGAATTCTTCCTATTGTGATCCTCCGAAGGCCATCATTTCAGAATATTTCTTCGTTCTCAGTTTTCAACTTCGTCCTCCAACTATTCTTCATTGATGCCTCTTCGTTCGTCTCCATATTCTTTCGGTGGTTCATTCAAGTTTACTCTTCCTTGTTATCGTTTTAATTCATTTGTTGTTTTCACAATCCTACCGGTGCTTCGTTGAAGATTTACCCAAGTTTGTGCTAGATCTCTCTTTAATTCCTTGCAACGAGAATAAGTAGTATGCCAAATCCATTGCTTATCGTCAATTTAAATTGATGAAGGATATGCATAACATAATTCTTATTCTTATTTCATCCAAGTGGATTAATCCCTTTGTTAGAGTTTATTCATGAGGAATAAATTCTAGGTTTCAAGTTGTTCATCTTGTTTTCCGGAGCTCCAAGTTATTTCAATTATATCATTTCAAAGCTCCATCTAATTCATCATAGGCCTTGAATCTTATTCTTTTCATCTTTCACTTCTCATGCTTTCATTACCGGAGTTTTCATGGTGGTTCATCAAGATTTAATTCATCCTTGAAGTCTTCATCAAGATTCTTGTTGGAGCTCAAGCATTCTTTATCATGCTTTCCAAGTGTCATTCTTCTACCTTATCTTTTGAGGTGGTGTTATGTCATTCTTGAAAATTATTCCTTCATGTTTTATGATTCACGAGTTATCAAGAACGAGATATTTAAAACCATCATTTTCCTTGTTCAGGAGATCCTTTCAACCCCTCATTTTTATCTCTTGGAGTTATCTTGGGTTGTATTTCACCTAAAAGCTTCCCCTAAGGATTGTTGCTAATTATGGTGCTTATAAATGACCCAAGTTCTTCATTTATCATTCCGGCGAAATGAGTTTTTTGTCTCCTTGTTGATCTCAATCCAAGCAATTCGTTTCTGTTAGTGGCTGGTTGTCACCTTCCATAAGCCCACATCAAACTTATTCTTTTCGTTGTTGAATTCCAACAACTCTGTTCAACCCTTCTCCGTAAGGAGGATTTTCTAATTCATTCGTGGGAGAAGTTGTCATTTTCTTCTCCATTCTTTTCTTTCATTGATTTATATGCTATTCTTTCATTCCGGAGGCACTGTGATGTTTCTCTCTCCAAACCATCATATCGTTTTATCGAGATCATGTTCTTTCCCTTGCTTATCATTTAACCGGAGTGTGGTATTCTTCATTCAAATTCTCTCATCTTATCAAGTTTTAACTCTTTTTTTTAACCGGAGTGCTGTCTGAATCTTTCTTACCCCTTGTGCCATTCTTTTAATTGTTCCGGAGGCTGTGTGTTGTTGTTTTCATCAAGTATCATTCCAACTTGGCAAGTTCATGTTCAATTCCTTACATTTTCAGTCGGAGTGCTGTCCGAATTCTGTCATTCTTATTCCTTGGCTATACCATTGCGGTTTCATATTCTTTTGGTTCGTAAGCTCTTGTTTCATGTCTTTCAACCTACAAGGTTCTCACAATGCTTCTGGTTCCACTTTTCTAACGGAGTGTTTTCATCTTCGTTCATCTATGTTGTTTTGTTCTTTCAACTTGTTCAACCTCTCAAGGTTCTTTGGTTTCACTCGTCTGTCAAAGAAGCAACTTTGTTTTACCTCTTCCTCTTCCGTTTTTTTACCGGTGCCATCTCTAGGATCTCGGGTCGAGATCCTCTGTTAGTGTGGGAGAGTTGTGACGCCCGAAGACCGACGTCCCAGAAGATTCCAGATGTTCCCGGTTCTCCCGTGTGTTTCATTTGTGCTTGTATTATTTATTTTGCTTTGAATCATGTCATCATGACTTTAATTTTGCATCTCAACTTAAATAAATCGTGTGGACCTTTGGTCTATTTAAATCGAGGGAAGAGTGACTTCTCTTTATAACATATCCTCCTAATATTATGGAGCTATTATAAATAATTATTCCATTTGTTGGAATTCACCATAACACACTTGCATATTTCCCCATGCCTTTCTACTTCAAGTTTCTCCATCTAAACCTTGTCTATAATTCTTTTCCGTTTTATCGAGGTTCCTCCAAAAATTCGAACATTTTTTTGGACACTTCCTAAACCTTGTCCTAATTCAAACCATTTGAATTTATTTCAAATGAGTTCGAATTTATCTCTTGCATTCTTGCCTCTCCTATTTTTCGTGGACCGCGCTCATTTTTACGAGCCCGAGAAAATTACCCTCACGTGTAAATTCTTTCCGTAGATGCCTTTTTCTTTTCTCTCTCTTTTTAGTTCTTTGTTTTTTTTTCTTTAATTCGAGAGAGGGAAGAGCCCAACAGCCGCAGCCCAGCCTCATCAGCCTCCAGGCCGGCCCGAAGCCCAGCCTCCCTCATCCCCCTCGCAACCCTAAGCACGACAGCGACCTCTCCCCTCGCTCTCTCCCTATACCGCCGCCACCCCTCGTTCCCACACAGCCCGATCCCGATCCCATCTCCCTTCTCTCGCCCGAACCTTGTCGCCACCCTGCCCGATCCCCTCTGGCCTCTCGCTCGACCCTGCTCCTCTCCCTCTCGAACCCCCTCGTCCCCATCTCTCGGCCGGCCAGTAGCCGCGACGTCCGCCGTCAAGGCCCTGTGCCGCGCCCCCGAGCGCCTCCCTCCGGCCTCCTCCGCGCCTCGCGCCGGCCCCCGGCGCGCCAAGGCCGCACCGCCCGTGCCCCTCCATCTCCAGGCCGCAGCGGCGCGCCCCGTCCTCCAGCCGCACGAGCCTGGCTGCTCCGCGCCAAGGCCGCAGCCCGGCCGGCGAGGAGCTGCCGCCGTCGCCGCCAAGGTCTCGTCCAGCCGCCCCGCTGTCCGCCTCTGGCCACGGACGCCGCTGCTAGCACCCGTGCCCCTTCCTCTGCGCGCCCCAGGTCCCTGCCTCGTCTCCTCGTCGCCGCCCGAGCCACGGCCTCTGGGTCGCCCAAACTTGCCGTGGCCGTGACCGAGATCTTGCCATGTTTTGTTGCTGTTGTTGTTTCTCCAAGGACCTCGGAAGCGTCAAGTTCCTCTTCAAGATGTACGACTACATCCGATGTTGTTTTTGACAAGTACCTCGACGCATGCTCGGAGCCCTCGGATCCATCAAGTTCGACTACCACACGTGTACGACTACTACATGAACGAGTACCACGACGACCGTTGTTCGCCAAGTACCCCTACGGCAAGTACCACGACGACCCGCCAAGTACCTCGACGCTCGACGCCCGAACGACTACCTTCGGTGAAGAAACGAGTACCACTACGCTCGGCGATGCGACAAGTACCCCTACCGATGACCGTGAACGACTACTTCCACTACTTCCACTACGTCCCTCGACGACTCGAACCGCCCCGAAACGAATGTTTTGAAGGTATAACCCCGAGACGATGACCTGTGGAATGCTTGTGGTTGTATGAGATGTTACCCATGTGTGCACCATGCCCGTTTCGTCTTTTGTCATGCTCCTCGGTTGCCTCGTCGCCGACCCGTGGGAACCCGGTGACGGGATCACCCCACCTTTCATCTTGTTCGACTCGCTCACGCCGAGCATTCTTTTGCACCGGTCTTCCGATGAGTTACCGGAACCGAGATGTTGCCGTTGCATCATTTTCGGATCGTTGCCGTGGCACCCTTTCCTTCCACCACGGCGACAATACTCCTTATCATCTTCATGTTCCCTTTTAATAAAAATTGCATAAACTTGTTCATTTCATCCGCATCATGTTAACAACATTAAAATGTGTGAATTGTTGTTTGCTTAAAATTGCTAAACATGCATATGGGGATTTTTCCGGAATTGTTGTTGTTACTTCCGGCCTCATTTAAAATGTCTAAATAGGTAGTTTGTTTTTGCTTCACCTCTTGCTATGTTAAAAACATTTAATCTTGTCTTGTAAATAAACGAGAGTCAACTAAATAAATAACATGTGGTGTTTCGTCAATATGCAACTCATTGCATATTGAGCTCCACTTAACTTGTAGTTTTGTTTGTGCACATTACCTTGCCATGCATAATTAAACCGGACATGCATCATACTTGGATGTGCATTGTATGCCATGTTTATGCTTGTGTGTTTACCGTGTTGTTTGCTTCTTTCCGGTTGCTTCTCTGCTTAGCTTCGGTTTCGTTCCGGAGTTGTGAGGATTCGCTCGACTATGTTGCTCCGTCTACTTCATGGACCCGTTCTTCTCCCTTGTGGAATCCCAGGCAAGATGATCATACCCTTGGATACCTTTACTACCATTGCCATGCTTAGTTGTCTCGATGCTATCGTTACATGTCGCGCTACCCATCTTTTATGTCAGCCTCTCCTTGTTGCCATGAAGCCTCTAACATTTGACACCTTCCTAGCAAAACCACTGTTTGGCTATGTTACCCGCTTGCTCAGCCCCTCTTATAGCGTTGTTAGTTGCAGGTGAAGATGAAGATCGTTCCAGGAGGGAACTTGTTGTTGGAATATCACAATATCTATTATTATTATTAACACACCTATATACTGGGCATGGGTGGAAGGCTTGGCCTTTTGCTCGGTGTTTTGTTCCACTCATGCCACCTTAGGTGCCGATAAACCGGCATTATGTTCCTTGATTTTGCGTTCCTTACACGATGGGTATATGGGACCCCTTGACAGTTCGTCTTTGAATAAAACTCCTCCAGCAAGGCCCAACATTGGTTTTAATTTGCCTCATAATAACAACTTAATTAATTAATTAAATTTGCATAGGGGGTCGCGCCCACGGGATTCTTTTCTACATAGCTGATGGTGTTGGTCCCAAATAGAGTTGTGTGCGGCGTCCCCCCCCCTTGGAAACTTGGGGTTTGGCTGCTGTACGCTGTGCTCATCCGGTCGTGGCCTGAGACGAGATACGCGCGGCTACTATCATGGTGTCGGCACGCCGGGAGGTCTTGCTGGACTTGTTTTACCATTGTCGAAATGTCTTGTGCACCGGGATGCCGAGCCTGATCGGATTTCCCTAAGATAAGGGGTGATGATATTATATTTATCACTTCAGCTAATCGTGAGAGCTTGTGATGGGCTAAGTTGGGACACCCCTGCAGGGTTATAATCTTTCGAAAGACGTGCCCGCGGTTATGTGGCGGATTGGAATTTGTTAATGTCCGGTTGTAGAAAACTTGACAGAGGATCCGAAGTAAAACACACAACTGTGTGAGTAACCGTGACTGTCTCTTTTCACTTTGAGAAGAGAACACGGTGGGGTTATGTTTGACTCGTAGGTAGTTCAGGATCTTTAGCGATCATTACTAGTTTGCGACCGTTTGCGTAGATGCTCATCTTATTCTTGTACTCGTAAGTTAGCCACCATATTATGCTTAGCCGCTGCTGCAACCTCACCACTATCCTCTTCCTACCCATAAAGCTTTGCTAGTCTTGATACCCATGGTTATGGGATTACTGAGTCCTCGTGGCTCACAGATACTACAACACCAGATGCAGGTTCAGCCGAGTTTGATGCAGGAGCTGGTTCAAGTACTTCACTGGGAGCTCGATGAAGAGAGTGGCCGTATGCTTGTGACGTTTTCGACGATCAGTAGTGGTTTCTACTAGGGGCGATTCGGACCTGTGGCTTTATGTTTTTGGTATCTTTCTTTTGGATCTTCGCCCGTAGTCGGGTTGTGATGTTTTGGATGATGATTGCTTATGTAATGTATTGTGTGACGTGGCGAGTGTAAGCCAACTATCCTTTTGCAATTTCATCCCTATTTTTACATGTGTCATGCAAAGATACCAAACTTGAGATCATTCCAGAATGGGCTTATACCTTTAAGTCGTGCCTCGGCACGTAGGAGGTATAGTCCCATCCCGGGCATTACAGAACGTACAGTTACCTCATCAAGTTCTACTTTTCTCCCACTCACTTCTTTCGAAAGAAACTCCTTCTCTAGAAAGGATCCATTCTTAGCAACGAATATCTTGCCTTCGGATCTGTGATAGAAGGTGTACCCAACAGTCTCTTTTGGGTATCCTATGAAGACACATTTCTCCGACTTGGGTTCGAGCCTATCAGGTTGAAGCTTTTTCACATAAGCATTGCAGCCCCAAACTTTAAGAAATGACAACTTTGGTTTCTTGCCAAACCATAGTTCATAAGGTGTCGTCTCAACGGATTTAGATGGTGCCCTATTTAACGTGGATGCAGCTATCTCTAAAGCATAACCCCAAAACAATAGTGGTAAATCGGTAAGAGACATCATAGATCACACCATATCCAATAAAGTACGGTTACGATGTTCGGACACACCATTACGCTGTGGTGTTCCGGGTGGCGTGAGTTGTGAAACTATTCCACATTGTTTCAAATGAAGACCAAACTCGTAAATCAAATATTCACCTCTACGATCAGATCGCAGAAACTTTATTTTCTTGTTACGATGATTCTGTACTTCACTCTGAAATTCTTTGAACTTTTCAAATGTTTCAGACTTGTGCTTCATTAAGTAGATATACCCATATCAAATCATCAGTGAAGGTCAGAAAATAAGGATACCCGCCGCGAGCTTCAACACTCATTGGTCCGCATGCATCAGTATGTATGATTTCCAACAAATCTGTTGCTCGCTCCACAGTTCCGGAGAACGGAGTTTTAGTCATCTTGCCCATGAGGCATGGTTCGCAAGCACCAAGTGATTCATAATCAAGTGATTCCAAAAGTCCATCACTATGGAGTTTATTCATGCGCTTTACACCTATATGACCTAAACGGCAGTGCCACAAATAGGTTGCACTATCATTATTAACCTTGCATCTTTTGGATTCAATATTATGAATATGTGTATCACTACAATCGAGATCCAACAAGAATAGACCACTCTTCAAGGGTGCATGACCATAAAAGATATTATTCATAAAAATAGAACAACCATTATTCTCTGATTTAAATGAATAACCGTCTCGCAACAAACCAGATCCAGATATAATGTTCATGCTCAATGCTGGCACCAAATAACAATTATTTAGGTCTAAAACTAATCCCGAAGGTAGATGTAGAGGTAGCGTGCTGACGGCGATCACATCGACTTTGGAACCATTTCCCACGCGCATCGTCACCTCGTCCTTAGCCAATCTTCGTTTAATCCGTAGTCCCTGTTTCGAGTTACAAATATTAGCAACCGAACCGGTATCAAATACCCAGGTACTACTATGAGCATTAGTAAGGTACACATCAATAACATGTATATCACATATACCTTTGTTCACCTTGCCATCCTTCTTATCCGCCAAATACTTGGGGCAGTTCCGCTTCCAGTGTCCAGTCCCCTTGCAGTAGAAGCACTCAGTTTCAGGCTTGGCTCCAGACTTGTGTTTCTTCGTGGGAGTAGCAACTGTCTTTCTATTCTTCTTGAAGTTCCCCTTCTTTCCCTTGCCCTTTTTCTTGAAACTAGTGGTCTTGTTAACCATCAACACTTGATGCTCCTTTTTGTTTTCTACCTCCGCAGCTTTGAGCATAGTGAAGAGCTCGGGAATTGTCTTCTGCATCCCTTGCATATTATAGTTCATCACGAAGCCTTTATTGCTTGGTGGCAGTGATTGAAGAACTCTATCAATAACACTATCCTCGTCAACTTTGCAACCAAGTTGAGTCATATGATTGTAGTACCCAGACATTATGAGCAAGTGTTCACTGATAGGACTATTCTCCTCCATTTTGCAGCTATAGAACTTATTGGAAATCTCATATATCTCAATCCGGGCATTTTCTTGAAATATTATCTTCAACTCCTGGAACATCTCATATGGTCCATGACGTTCAAAACGTTGTTGAAGTCCCGGTTGTAAGCCGTAAAGCATGGCACACTGAACTATCGTGTAGTCATCAGACCGCGTCTGCCAGATGTTCAAAGCATCTACATTAGCGGGAGGGGGCTTGTCACCTAGCGGTGCTTCAAGGATATAATTCTTCTGTGCAGCAATGAAGATAATCCTCAAGTTACGGACCCAGTCCGTGTAATTGCTACCATCATCTTTCAACTTAGCTTTCTCTAGGAATACATTAAAATTCAAAGGAACGGTAGCACGGGCCATTGATCTACAACAATATAGATATGAAAAAACTATCAGGACTAAGTTCATGATAAATTAAAGTTCAATTAATCATATTACTTAAAGAACTCCCACTTAGATAGACATCCCTTCGGTCATCTAAATGATCACGTGATCCAAATCAACTAAACCATGTCCGATCATCACGTGAGATGTAGTAGTTTCAATGGTGAACATCTTATGTTGATCATATCTACTATATGATTCACGCTCGACCTTTCGGTCTCCAGTGTTCCGAGGCTATATCTGCATATGCTAGGCTCGTCAAGTTTAACCCGAGTATTCTGCGTGTGCAAAACTGGCTTACACCCATTGTATTTGAACGTAGAGCTTATCACACCCAATCATCACGTGGTGTCTCGGCAGAACTTTTGCAACGGTGCATACTCAGGGAGAACACTTATACCTTGAAATTTAGTAAGGGATCATCTTATAATGCTACCGTCGTACTATGCAAAATAAGAAGCATAATAAGATAAACATCACATGCAATCAAAATATGTGACATGATATGGCCATCATCATCTTGTGCTTTTGATCTCCATCTTGAAAGCACCGTCATGATCACCTTCGCCACCGGCGCGACACCTTGATCTCCATCGTAGCATCGTTGTCGTCTCGCCAACTATTGCTTCTATGACTATCGCTACCGCTTAGTGATAAAGTAAAGCAATTACACGGCGATTGCACTTCATAAAATAAAGCGACAACCATATGGCTCCTGCCAGTTGCCGATAACATTACAAAACATGATCATCTCATACAAAACCGTATCACTCATCATGTCTTGACCATATCACATCACAACATGCCCTGCAAAAACAAGTTAGACGTCCTCTACTTTGTTGTTGCAAGTATTACGTGGCTGCTATGGGCTTAGCAAGAACCGTTCTTACCTACGCATACAAAAACCATAACGATGTTTCGTCAAGTATGTGATGTTTTAACCTTCACAAGGACCAGGCGTAGTCACACTTGATTCAGCTAAAGTGAGAGAGACAGACACCCGCCAGTCACCTTTAAGCAACGAGTGCTCATAACGGTGAAACCAGTCTCGCGTAAGCGTACGCGTAATGTCGGTCCGGGCCGCTTCATCTCACAATACCGCCGAAGCAAAGTATGACATGCTGGTAAGCAGTATGACTAGTATCACCCACAACTCATTGTGTTCTACTCGTGCATATCAGCTACGCATAGACCTGGCTCTGATGCCACTGTTGGGGAACGTAGTATTTTCAAAATTTTCCTACGATCACGCAAGATCTATCTACAAGTTGCATAGCAACGAGGGGGAGATTGTGTCTACGTACCCTCGTAGACCGGGAGCGGAAGCGTCTAGTGACGCGGTTGATGTAGTCGAACTTCTTCGCGATCCAACCGATCAAGTACCGAACGTACGGCACCTCCGTGTTCAGCAAACGTTCAGCTTGATGACGTCCCGCGAGCCCTTGATCCAGTTGAGCTTCACAAGAGAGTTTCGTCAGCACGACGGCGTGGTGACGGATATGATGAAGTTACCGTCGCAGGGCTTCGCCTAAGCGCTGCAACAATATGACCAAGGTGTGTTACTGTGGAGGGGGGCACCGCACACGTTTGGGAGAGATCAACTAATCAACTTGTTTGTCCTAGGGTGCCCCTACCCCCGTATATAAAGGAGCAAGGGGGGCCGGCCCTCTATGGCGCGCCAGGAGAGGCAATCCTACTAGGAATAGGATTGCAATCCTATTCCTAGTAGGAGTCCACCAAGAAGGAGAAGGGGGAAGGAAGGAGAGGGAGCAGGAGAAGGAAATGGGCGCCGGCTGAAGGAAATATGCCCTAGAGGCAATAATAAAGTTGTTATTTATATTTCCTTATATCATGATAAATGTTTATTATTCATGCTAGAATTGTATTAACCGGAACTTAGTACATGTGTGAATACATAGACAAAACAGAGTGTCCCTAGTATGCCTCTACTAGACTAGCTCATTGATCAAAGATGGTTATGTTTCCTAACCATAGACATGAGTTGTCATTTGATCAACGGGATCACATCATTAGGAGAATGATGTGATGGACAAGACCCATCCGTTAGCATAGCACTATGATCGTTTAGTTTTACTGCTATTGCTTTCTTCATGACTTATACATGTTCCTATGACTATGAGATTATGCAACTCCCGAATACCGTAGGAACACCTTGTGTGCTATCAAACATCACAACGTAACTGGGTGATCATAAAGATGCTCTACAGATGTCTCCGAAAGTATTCGTGGTGTTGGCATAGATCAAGATTAGGATTTGTCACTCCGAGTGTCGGAGAGGTATCTCTGGGCCCTCTCGGTAACACACATCACAATAAGCCTTGCAAGCAAAAGACTAATGAGTTAGTCACGAGATGATATGTTACGGAACGAGTAAAGAGACTTGCCGGTAACGAGATTGAACTAGGTATAGAGATACCGACGATCGAATCTCGGGCAAGTAACATACCAATGACAAAAGGTACAACGTATGTTGTTATGCGGTTTTGACCGATAAAAGATCTTCGTAGAATATGTAGAAGCCAATATGAACATCCAGGTTCCGCTATTGGTTATTGACCAGAGATGAGTCTCGGTCATGTCTACATAGTTCTCGAACCCGTAGGGTCCGCACGCTTAACGTTTGATGACGATCGGTATTATGAGTTTATGAGTTTTAATGTACCGAAGGTAGTTCGGAGTCCCGGATGAGATCACGGACATGACGAGGAGTCTCGGAATGTCCGAGACATAAAGATTGATATATTGGACGACTATATTCGGACACCGGAAGTGTTCCGGAAAAGTTTCGGATTTAACGGGATTGCCGGAAGGGGTTACCGGAACCCCCTAAGAGGGGGGATGGTCCATAGTGGGCCTTAAGGGAAAGAGAGAGGCAGCCCATAGGGCTGGCCGGCGCCCAACCTAGGGTTCCTAGTTGGACTAGGATTGGGGGGGGGGCGCCACCTCTCCTTTTTCCTTTCCCTCTCTTCCTTCTTTTGGTGATTCCTACTAGGAATAGGATTGCAATCCTATTCCTAGTAGGATTGCAACCCTAGCCGCACCAAACAAGGGCCGGCCGGCCTCCCCCCTTGCTCCTTTATATACGGGGGCAGGGGGCACCCAAAGACACACAAGTTGAATTGTTTTAGCCGTGTGCGGTGCCCCCCTCCACAGAAATACACCTCGGTCATACCATTGCAGTGCTTAGGCGAAGCCCTACACCGGTGAATACATCATATCCGTCACCACTCCGTCGTGCTGACGAAACTCTCCCGTGAAGATCAACTGGATCAAGAGCTCGTGGGACGTCATCAAGCTGAACGTGTGCTGAACGCGGAGGTGCCATACGTTCGGTGCTTGATCGGTTGGATCGCGAAGAAGTTCGACAACATCAACCGCGTCACTTGACGCTTCCGCTCCCGGTCTACGAGGGTACGTAGACACACTCTCCCCTCTCGTTGCTATGCATCTAGTAGATAGATCTTGCGTGATCGTAGGAAAATTTTAAAATACTACGTTCCCCAACAGTGGCATCAGAGCCAGGTCTATGCGTAGATGATATGCACGAGTAGAACACAATGAGTTGTGGGCGATACTAGTCATACTGCTTACCAGCATGTCATACTTTGCTTCGGCGGTATTGTGAGATGAAGCGGCCCGGACCGACATTACGCGTATGCTTACGCGAGACTGGTTTCACCGTTACGAGCACTCGTTGCTTAAAGGTGACTGGCGGGTGTCTGTCTCTCTCACTTTAGCTGAATCAAGTGTGGCTACGCCCGGTCCTTGTGAAGGTTAAAACATCACATACTTGACGAAACATCGTTGTGGCTGTGTATGCGTAGGTAAGAACGGTTCTTGCTAATCCCGTAGCAGCCACGTAAAACTTGCAAGAACAAAGTAGAGGACGTCTAACTTGTTTTTGCAGGGCATGTTGTGATGTGATATGGTCAAGACATGATGAGTTATATGGTTTTGTATGAGATGATCATGTTTTGTAAAGTTATCGGCAACTGGCAGGAGCCATATGGTTGTCGCTTTATTGTATGAAATGCAATCGCCATGTAATTGCTTTACTTTATCACTAAGCGGTAGCGATAGTCGTAGAAGCAATAGTTGATGAGACGACAACGATGCTACGATGGAGATCAAGGTGTCACGCCGGTGACGAAGGTGATCATGAAGGTGCTTTGGAGATGGAGATCAAAAGCACAAGATGATGATGGCCATATCATGTCACATATTTTGATTGCATGTGATGTTTATCTTATTATGCTTCTTATTTTGCTTAGAACGACGGTAGCATTATAAGATGATCCCTTACTAAATTTCAAGGTATAAGTGTTCTCCCTGAGTATGCACCGTTGCGAAAGTTCGTCGTGCCGAGACACCACGTGATGATCGGGTGTGATAAGCTCTACGTTCAAATACAACGGGTGTAAGCCAGTTTTGCACACGCAGAATACTCGGGTTAAACTTGACGAGCCTAGCATATGCAGATATGGCCTCGGAACACTGGAGACCGAAAGGTCGAGTGTGAATCATATAGTAGATATGATCAACATAAGATGTTCACCATTGAAACTACTCCATCTCACGTGATGATCGGACATGGTTTAGTTGATTTGGATCACGTGATCATTTAGATGACCGGAGGGATGTCTATCTAAGTGGGAGTTCTTAAGTAATATGATTAATTGAACTTTAATTTATCATGAACTTAGTCCTGGTAGTATTAGCATATCTATGTTGTAGATCAATAGCTCGCGATGTTGCTCCACGTTTATTTTTTATATGTTCCTAGAGAAAACCAAGTTGAAAGATGTTAGTAGCAATGATGCGGAATTGTTCCGTGATCTGAGGATTATCCTCATTGCTGCACAGAAGAATTATGTCCTTGATGCACCACTAGGTGACAGACCTATTGCAGGAGCAGATGTAGACGTTATGAACGTTTTTGACAAAAGCTCGATATGATGACTACTTGATAGTTTAGTGCACCATGCTTTACGGCTTATAACCGGGACTTCAAAAACGTTTTGAAACGCCACGGAGCATATGAGATGTTCCAAGAGTTGAAATTAGTATTTCATACTCATGCCCGTGTCGAGAGGTATAAGACCTCTGACAGTACTTTGCCTACAAGATGGAGGAGAACAGCTCAACCAGTGAGCATGTGCTCAGATTGTCTGGGTAGTACAATTGCTTGAATCAAGTGGGAGTTAATCTTCCAGATAAAATAGTAATTGACAAAGTTCTCTAGACACTATCACCAAGTTAGTAGAACTTCGTGATGAACTATAATATGCAAGGGATGACGAAAATAATTCCCGAGCTCTTCACGATGCTGAAATCGGCGAAGGTAGAAATCAAGAAAGAGCATCAAATGTTGATGGTTAACCAGACCACTTGTTTCAAGTAAAGGGCAAAGGGATAGAAGGGGAACTTCAAGAAGAATGACAAGCAAGTTTCACTCCCGTGAAGAAACCCAAAGCTAAACTCAAGCCTGAAACTAAGTGCTTCTACTGCAAAGGAAATGATCACTAGAAGTGGAACTGCCCTAGATATTTGGCGGATAAAAAGGATGGCAAAGTGAACAAAGGTATATTTGATATACAGATTATTGATGTGTATTTTACTAGTGTTCATAGCAACCCCTCGGTATTTGATATTGGTTCAGTTACTAAAGAATAGTAACTCGAAATGGGAGTTGCATAATGAACAGAAACTAGTTAAAGGATGAAGTGACGATGTGTATTGGAAATAGTTCCAAGATTGATATGATCATCATCGCACACTCCCTATACTTTCGGGATTAGCGTTGAACCTAAATAAGTGTTATTTGGTGTTTGTGTTGAGCATGAATATGATTTGATCATGTTTATTACAATACGGTTATTCATATAAGTTAGAGAATAATTGTTGTTCTGTTTACATGAATAAAACCTTCTATGGTCATACACCCAATGAAAATGGTTTGTTGGATCTCGATCGTGTGATACACATATTCATAATATTGAAGCCAAAAGATGCAAGGTTAATAATGATAGTGCAACTTATTTGTGGCACTGCCGTTTAGGTCATATTGGTCTAAAGCGCATGAAGAAACTCCATAGTGATGGACTTTTGGAATCACTTGATTATGAAATCACTTGGTGCTTGTGAACCATGCCTCATGGGCAAGATGACTAAAACTCCGTTCTCCGGAACCATGGAGCGAGCAACAGAGTTGTTGGAAATCATACATACTGATGTATGCAGACCAATGAGTGTTGAAGCTCGCGGCAGGTATCGTTATTTTCTGACCTTCACTGGTGATTTGAGCAAATATAGGTATATCTACTTAATGAAGCACAAGTCTGAAACATTTGAAAGTTCAAAGAATTTCAGAGTGAAGTGGAGAATCATCGTAACAAGAAAAATAAGAGTTTCTACGATATGATCGTAGAGGTAAAATATTATAGTTAGCGAGTTTGGCCTTCAATAAAAACAATGTGAAATAGTTTCACTACTCACGCCACCTAGAACACCACAATGTAATGGTGTGTCCGAACGTCATAACCGTACTTTATCAGATATGGTGCGATCGATGATGTCTCTTACCGATCTACCACTATCGCTTTTGGGGTTATGCATTAGAGACAGCTACATTCACGTTAAATAGGGCACCATCTAAATCCGTGGAGATGACACCGTATGAACTGTGGTTTGACGAGAAACCTAAGCTGTCATTTCTTTAAGTTTGGGATTGCGATGCTTATGTGAAAAAGTTTCAACATGATAAGCTCGAACCCAAATCGGAGAAGTAAATCTTCATAGGATACCCAAAAGAGACTGTTGGGTACACCTTCTATCACAGATCCGAAGGCAAGATATTCGTTGCTAAGAATGGATCCTTTCTAGAGAAGGAGTTTCTCTCGAAAGAAGTGAGTGGGAGGAAAGTAGAACTTGATGAGGTAATTGTACCTTCTCCCGGATTGGAAAGTAGTACATCACAGAAAATTGTTCCAGTGATTCCTACACCAATCAGTGAGGAAGTTAATGATGATGATCATGAAACTTCGGATCAAATTTCTGCTGAACGTCGTAGATCAACCAGAGTACGTTCCGCACCAGAGTGGTACGGCAACCCAGTTCTGGAAATCATGTTACTAGACCATGATGAACCTACGAACTATGAGGAAGCGATGATGAGCCCAGATTCCGCAAAATGGCTTGAAGCCATGAAATCTGAGATGGGATCCATGTATGAGAACAAAGTATGGACTTTGGTTGACTTGCCCGATGATCGGCAGGCCATCGAAAATAAATGGATCTTCAAGAGGAAGATCGACGCAGACGGTAATGTTACTGTTTACAAAGCTCGGCTTGTTGCGAAAGGTTTTCGACAAGTTCAAGGAGTTGACTACGATGAGACTTTCTCACATGTAGCGATGCTTTAAGTCTGTCCGAATCATGTTAGCAATTGCCGCATTTTATGATTATGAAATCTGGCAAATGGATGTCAAAACTGCATTCCTGAATGGATATCTCAAAGAAGAGTTCAATATGATGCAACCAGAAGGTTTTATCGATCCAAAAGGTCCTAACAAAGTATGCAAGCTCCAGCGATCCATCTATGGACTGGTGCAAGCATCTCGGAGTTGGAATATACGCTTTGATGAGGTGATCAAAGCATATGGTTTTATGCAGACTTTTGGAGAAGCCTGCATTTACAAGAAAGTGAGTGGGAGCTCTGTAGCATTTCTAATATTATATGTGGATGACATATTGTTGATTGGAAATGATATAGAATTTCTGGATAGCATAAAAGGATACTTGAATAAAAGTTTTTCAATGAAAGACCTCGGTGAAACTGCTTATATATTAGGCATCAAGATCTATAGAGATAGATCAAGACGCTTAATTGAACTTTCACAAAGCACATACCTTGATAAGATTTTGAAGAAGTTCAAAATGGATCAGTCAAAGAAAAGGTTATTGCCTGTATTACAAGGTATGAAGTTGAGTAAGACTCAATGCCCGACCACTGCAGAAGATAGAGAGAAAATGAAAGTCATTCCCTATGCCTCAGCCATAGGATCTATCATGATGCAATGCTGTGTACCAGACCTGATGTGTGCCTTGCTATAAGTCTAGCAGGGAGGTACCAAAGTAATCCAGGAGTGGATCACTGTACAACGGTCAAAATTATCCTTAGTAATTGGATGACTAAGGAAATATTTCTCGATTATGGAGGTGATAAAGAGTTCGTCGTAAAGGGTTATGCCGATGCAAGCTTTGACACTAAATCCAGATGACTCTAAGTATCAATCTGGATGCGTATTGAAAGTGGGAGCAATTAGCTAGAGTAGCTCCATGCAGAGCATTGTAGACATAGAAATTTGCGAAATACATATGGATCTGAATGTGACAGACCCATTGACTAAACTTCTCTCACAAGCAAAACATGATCACACCTTATTACTCTTGGGTATTAATCACATAGCGATGTGAACTAGATTATTGACTCTAGTAAACCCTTTGGGTGTTGGTCACATGGTGATGTGAACTATGGGTGTTATTCACATAACGATGTGAACTATCGGTATTAAATCACATGGCGATGTGAGCTAGATTATTGACTCTAGTGCAAGTGGGAGACTGAAGGAAATATGCCCTAGAGGCAATAATAAAGTTGTTATTTATATTTCCTTATATCATGATAAATGTTTATTATTCATGCTAGAATTGTATTAACCGGAAACTTAGTACATGTGTGAATACATAGACAAAACAGAGTGTCCCTAGTATGCCTCTACTAGACTAGCTCATTGATCAAAGATGGTTATGTTTCCTAACCATAGACATGAGTTGTCATTTGATCAACGGGATCACATCATTAGGAGAATGATGTGATGGACAAGACCCATCCGTTAGCATAGCACTATGATCGTTTAGTTTTACTGCTATTGCTTTCTTCATGACTTATACATGTTCCTATGACTATGAGATTATGCAACTCCCGAATACCGTAGGAACACCTTGTGTGCTATCAAACGTCACAACGTAACTGGGTGATCATAAAGATGCTCTACAGATGTCTCCAAAAGTATTTGTGGTGTTGGCATAGATCAAGATTAGGATTTGTCACTCCGAGTGTCGGAGAGGTATTTCTGGGCCCTCTCGGTAACACACATCACAATAAGCCTTGCAAGCAAAAGACTAATGAGTTAGTCACGAGATGATATGTTACGGAACGAGTAAAGAGACTTGCCGGTAACGAGATTGAACTAGGTATAAAGATACCGACGATCGAATCTCGGGCAAGTAACATACCGATGACAAAAGGAACAACGTATGTTGTTATGCGGTTTTGACCGATAAAAGATCTTCGTAGAATATGTAGGAGCCAATATGAACATCCAGGTTCCGCTATTGGTTATTGACCAGAGATGAGTCTCGATCATGTCTACATAGTTCTCGAACCCGTAGGGTCCGCACGCTTAACGTTTGATGACAATCGGTGTTATGAGTTTATGAGTTTTGATGTACCGAAGGTAGTTCGGAGTCCCGGATGAGATCACGGACATGACGAGGAGTCTCGGAATGTCCGAGACATAAAGATTGATATATTGGACGACTATATTCGGACACCGGAAGTGTTCCGGAAAAGTTTCGGATTTAACGGGATTGCCGGAAGGGGTTACCGGAACCCCCTACGAGGGGGGATGGTCCATAGTGGGCCTTAAGGGAAAGAGAGAGGCAGCCCATAGGGCTGGCCGGCGCCCCACCTAGGGTTCCTAGTTGGACTAGGATTGGGGGGGGCGCCACCTCTCCTTTTTCCTTTCCCTCTCTTCCTTCTTTTGGTGATTCCTACTAGGAATAGGATTGCAATCCTATTCCTAGTAGGATTGCAACCCTAGCCGCACCAAACAAGGGCCGGCCGGCCTTCCCCCTTGCTCCTTTATATACGGGGGCAGGGGGCACCCAAAGACACACAAGTTGAATTGTTTTAGCCGTGTGCGGTGCCCCCCTCCACAGAAATACACCTCGGTCATACCATTGCAGTGCTTAGGCGAAGCCCTGCACCGGTGAATACATCATATCCGTCACCACGCCGTCGTGCTGACGAAACTCTCCCGTGAAGCTCAACTGGATCAAGAGTTCGTGGGACGTCATCAAGCTGAACGTGTGCTGAACGCGGAGGTGCCGTACGTTCGGTGCTTGATCGGTTGGATCGCGAAGAAGTTCGACAACATCAACCGCGTCACTCGACGCTTCCGCTCCCGGTCTACGAGGGTACGTAGACACACTCTCCCCTCTCGTTGCTATGCATCTAGTAGATAGATCTTGCGTGATCGTAGGAAAATTTTAAAATACTACGTTCCCCAACACCGGCCCCCCCTCCTTCCTTGTCCAATTGGGACCAAGGGGTGGGGGGCGCGCGGCCCAGCCCTGGCCCTCCTTCTCTCTTTCTCCTATGGCCCATTAAGGCCCATAGCTTCCCGAGGGGGTTCCGGTAACCCCCCCGGTACTCCGGTTAATTCCGAAACTTTACGGAACACTTCCAGTGTCCGAATATATTCGTCCAATATATCAATCTTTACGTCTCGGACATTCCGAGACTCCTCGTCATGTCCGTGATCTCATCCGGGACTCCGAACTACCTTCGGTACATCAAAACTCATAAACTCATAATACCGATCGTCATCAAACGTTAATCGTGCGGACCCTACGGGTTCGAGAACTATGTATACATGACCGAGACTCATCTCCGGTCAATAACCAATAGCGGAACCTGGATGCTCATATTGATCCCTACATATTCTACGAAGATCTTTATCAGTCAAACCGCATAACAACATACGTTGTTCCTTTTGTCATCGGTATGTTACTTGCCCGAGATTCGATCGTCGGTATCTCTATATCTAGTTCAATCTCGTTACCGGCAAGTCTCTTTACTCTTTCCGTAATACATTATCTCTTGACTAACTCATTAGTCATTTGCTTGCAAGGCTTATTATGATGTGCATTACCGAGAGGGCCCAGAGATACATCTCCGACACTCGGAGTGACAAATCCTATTCTTGATCTATGCCAACACCACGAATACTTCCGGAGACACCTATAGAGCATCTTTATGATTACCCAGTTACGTTGTGACGTTTGATAGCACACAAGGTGTTCCTACGGTATTCGGGAGTTGCATAATCTCATAGTCACAGGAACATGTATAAGTCATGAAGAAAGCAGTAGCAGTAAAACTTAAACGATCAAAGTGCTAAGCTAAGGGATGGGTCTAGTCCATCATATCATTCTCCTAATGATGTGATCCCGTTGATCAAATGACAACTCATGTCTATGGCTAGGAAACATAGCCATCTTTGATCAATGAGCTAGTCTAGTAGAGGCATACTAGGGACATATTGTTTTGTCTATGTATTCACACATGTACTAAGTTTCCGGTTAATACAATTCTAGCATGAATAAAAGACATTTATCATGATATAAGGAAATACAAATAACATCTTTATTATTGCCTCTAGGGCATATTTTCTTCACTCCAATCCTCCAAATGATTCCTGCATGCTGGAAGTCCCTCCCATGCACAATACTTCCGAAAGTAAAAGAGCCTCCCGCTGGACATGTGGCATTTAGGATTTTGCCTTCTTTATAGTATCGTGCCTTAAGCACACACGCACACAAGGAGGTAGATACCTGCAGTAAATGACACACTTTCTTAGCCAGTAGAGCCTGATTAAAAGCTTATGGGTCTCTAAACCCAAGACCTCCCTCATATCTCCTGGTACACATCTTGTCCCATGCTATCCATTGCTCCCTTTTTTCACCATTTGTTGAACCTCACCAGAAGTTTGAGGAGAGGAAAGACAGGTCCCGACACATTTTCTTTGTGAGTTGAAAATATTTCATTGTGAAATTAGGTGTAGCTTGAAGGCCCGATTTGACCAATACCTCCCTAGCAGTTTTGGAGAGCCCTTGGCCCTTCTAGCCAACCACCTTCCCGCTGGCTCTCTCTGACATACTTGAAAGTCACATCCTTTTACCTCCCAACAACCGTTGGAAGGCCAAGATATCTCTCACTAAGTGCCTCCGAACCAATACCAATTGTTTGTTTCAGGTTACCTTTCTCCACATCACTTATACCCTTCCAAAGAAAACTAAGGATTTTTGCAGGTTTACTTTTTGTCCTGGAGCAACTTCATTATCCTGCAAGATGGTGCGGAGAGTTTCAAAGTTTTTTTGGGAACCTTCCAAAAACACCACACTATCGTCCACAAATAATAGATGAGTAACTTTGGGGCCAGTGCTCCCGAAAGAAACTCCCTTAATATCATCATAATATCATCAACACTCTCGGCGTTTCTCAATGGGGCGCAGAGAAGCCTTTCACACAAAATTAAAAGAGGTAGGGGGAAAGGGGATCTCCCTGCCTTAGCCCTATGGATGGTGTAAATCTACGTGAAAGGCCGCCATTTAGCTTGACAGAGAATCTTGCCGACGTAACACACCGCATGACCATATGAATCCACACCTCGGCAAACCCAAAGCGAGCCAGCATTTGTTGCAGCAATATCCATTCCACTATGTCATACGCCTTCATCATGTCGAGCTTTACCGCACACTTCGCATTCCTCCTCTTACGCTTCCGTATCGCATGCACACACTCATATGCCACGGGGACGTTATCAGCAATAAGCCTCCCAGGTAGAAACGCACTTTGCTCCTCTGAAAACAAAATAGGCAACACACTTTTTAACCTATTAGCCAACACCTTAGCAGCAATTTTATCCAACACGTTACACAAGCTAATCGGTCTGAACTGAGAGAGCAACTCCGACGAGTTGATCTTCGAAATCATCACTATGACACTGTGTCATTAAAATCTGGCATGGCCGAGCCCTGTAGATATTTCCTAACCGCAATACAGACATCGTCTTTTACCAACTCCCAGTGGCGTTGGTAAAACAATGCTGGTAGTCCATCTGGGCCGGGTGCTTTTGTTGGCCCCATCTGAAATTGATTTCCTCATGGGTGATCGCCGAAGTGAGCTTCGCATTCATCTCAGCAGAAACAGAGCTCTCAATATGTTGCAGCACCCGTTCCATCTCCACAGCTCCTTCTGACTTAAATAGACTCTCATAGACTCTTGCTGCCATACACCGCATCTCCTTATCCGTAGTGACCCTAGACCCATCTAATCTTGAGCGCTGCCTGTAGGTCCTTCAGTTCCTGTTGGTACCCCGTGACCAATGCTCTTCCTCTAGCTTCTTGCAACTGGATTTTTTATTTTTGCCTCCTAATAGAGCCGAACACCTCACGGCTCCAAACCCTGCATGCCTCTTGCTACAGTCGCAGCTTTGCACACAACGGTTCAGCTGCTGCAATCCCCTGATTGGCTGCATCTGCATGCCATACAGCCTCACCCATGGCGTCCTAGTAGTAGTTTTCATGCCGGTCCAAGCTTCTTCAAATCTGAAACCAACCGAGTTTCTACCTGCATTAGCAGCCGGTGCCGCTAATACCCGAATCGTCTTGATCCGATTCCTCTGTTAAGATATGTTCGACGCCCGTGTCCGGGAACATGCCCAAAAAATCGTCATTATATGTTGCACGGTCCAGCCTGACCTGTACAAGTTTTTACGCTGCTGACATGATCCGACTTTGGAGCAACAGGGTGCGGCGGCATGAGGATAAGAATGCTTTATTGTTCTGGGCGCATAAATTAGACTGCTAATTAATTCTGGTGCCTTTTGTCAATTTCAATCTGCTACGTTTTCTGATATAATAGCACAAGGTAGTAGATCTCAATCTACCTTTTCATTTTTCAAAAAGTAAAACTAAAAATCAGTCTGGTTCAGATACATCTCCCTTCCAACCCCTCTTCCCGATTGTTTTTCAAACGATGCCCAAGCCGAACCTCTTCTGTCTCAACTGGTGGTCTCGCCGGCCGGGCGCGGAGGCATCTCCCGCCCGCTGGGGTGGCTGCTCTCTCCAAGGCCTCAACATTGAGGTCGTCGGGGCGGTGCTGGACAAGGACGATCTCCCCGGAGGCGGCGGCAGGCCAATTGTAATCTCCCCGTATTTCTGGGGCGAGGGTCCCGGGGCCCGGCTGGCGAGGCGGCTTGGCTGGAAGGGAAGACCGAGGAAAGGTGGAGTCTTCCCTGTCCACGCGGGCTACTCGGAGGCGAGGGCCTTGGTCGGCAAGGGAGCCGTGGCGGATCTGAGAAGGCTGTCTCGCCAGGCGGAAGGCATGGTGGATGAGATGTTTGCCAGTATCAGCGGCGGCGGCGGCGCCGGCGTCTCGCACAAGCAAGAAGCGGAAGTGCCAGGAGCGGCGCGGCCCAGGGTGGTGCGGTTGCGGCTATCGCCGGAGCTCGCGCGGTGGAAAAGCACGCAGCACGCAATCGGCAACGTGCTGCCTCCCAAGGGCACGGGGATGAGCCAAGTCTCGCCGCGGGTGCTCGCCGTGCTGGGAGCTGGCGACTGGCCCAAGGCCATGACGACCAACAACGCCCTCTTCGGCAGCGGTATCACCAACATGCTCATCGGCGCCGCCGACGTGCGCACCATGTTCTCCAACTACGTGACCGACATGGCCTTTTACTACGAGCATGGGTACGACCACGTCTTCCCCTCGCTCCACGGGCTGTTGCGCGACGGGCTCGCCGACGCCCGCGCGCGGCGCACCCCGGGCGGCCGGCAGCGGCGCGAGGCCGTCGCCGTCGGGGCGCGGTACATCCAGGGCAAGATCGCGCTCGAGGCGGCGCACAAGACGCACCTCAAGGACCGCGCCGCGCAGATGGACCGCCGCGCCGCCCAGGTCATCTACATGTCCGAGAGCAGCCTGCTCGGCATGGCGGCCGTTGCCACGGCCCGGGGCTTCGACGCGGCCGCCGTCATGAGCGACCTCGTCTTCAGCTCGCCCGGTACCGACGTCGTCGACGTGGGCTCCGACCTGGTCAACTCCGAGGTCATGAACGCGTTCCTCAACGTGGCCGACACCGCCACCTCGGGCGTCGTCAGCGAGCCCGCGCTGCGTGCCATCTACGACGCCTACGCCGCCACGGGCGCGCGGATGTTCACCCAGAGGTGGTACGAGGCTACGAGCCCTTGGCCAGGATGTGCGCCACGCTCTACACGTGGCACATGCACAACGACCGGCACATGTTCCTCCGCCGCGCCCTCCTGGGATGGCCCAAGGCCCGCAGGACGCCGGCGCGGCCCCAGCGCGAGGCCGACTTCGACGAGGTCTTCGACGCCGACTTCCGCACCACTGGCTTCACCAGACCCCTCGACCCCGAGTACGCCTGCGACGGCGGCGAGGAAACCTGCAACCACGTCCGCCGCTTCCTCGACCGCCACGACGAGGACCTGCTCGGCGCCCTCTGGTCGTCCCTCGTCACCGGCCCGCTCGAGTACGTCCGGCAGGGCGAGGTGGATGAGCAGCGGGAGTACCACCTCGCCGAATCCTCGCGCTTGCAAATGGTCAAACTCTTCTCCAAGGGCCTCGTCCTCGAAATGGTCTGGCTGCTCGCCCATGCGAACCACCACGCCTGGCAGGTGAACTACCTGTTCGAGGCCGCCATGTTTGGCAGCATCCTGGACAGAGGCGATTTGATAGGCAAGCTCGATCGGGCAGAGGGCGACGAGGAGCGAGGCGGAGAGGAAGAGGAAGAGGGAGAGAAGGACATGACCTACATCAATTTACACAACGAACTCGATTGTTGAGATTAAGAGGGTGTTTGTTTCCATGGACTTATTGGTTTAGGGACTTAAATAAGAGGGTGTTTGTTTCCAGGGACTTATTGGTTTAGGGACTTAGAGGGTGTTTGTTTCCAGAAATTTATTGGTCTAGGGACTTAAATAAGTCCCTATAAGTCCCATCTAAACCAAACAGGAGGGACTTATAGGGACTTAAAGTGGGTATTTGGAACTTATCAAATAAGACTCTCAAGGAGGGACTTATAAGGACTTATAGTTGTAATATGGTCTACTAGTCCATGTTAAGTCCCAGGAACCAAACAGGTAGGGACTTTTTAGAGACTTATGACTTATAAGTTGGGACTAAAAAAAGTCCTAGGACTTATGAACCAAACAGGGCCTAAGTCCCTATAAGTCCCATCTAAACCAAACAGGAGGGACTTATAGGGACTTAAAGTGGCCATTTGGGACTTATCAAATAAGACTCTCAAGGAGTGACTTATAGGGACTTATAGTTGTAATATGGTCTACTAGTCCATGTTAAGTCCCATGAACCAAACAGGTATGGACTTTTTAGGGACTTATGACTTATAAGTTGGGACTAAAAAAAGTCCTAGGACTTATGAACCAAACAGGGCCTGATTCAGCGGGAAAGGGAGGGAGGGAAACATGACGTGCGGGGAAACCCATGCTATGTTTGGTTCACAGGGTTGTGAAGGGGTTTTGGCATGGATTGAGGTGGATTTTAGCCCCTACAAGTCAAAATCCCCACAAATTCCCTCCAATCCTCTTGACAAAGGGTGTAACCCAACAAGGCCGTGGAGTTTGGGGGGATTACCTTGTGATGAGATGGCATTTTTATTTATTTATTTATAAAGCCGTGGAGATTGGGAAAATAGTGTGTCAGGGCATTACCTTCCACTGGAGCTAGCATTTGACAACTGGGTGATTCGTCCTGATTTTTTTAATAAGCAATATGACATGTGAACGTTCTAACTAATTATCAATATCATATAGAAATATATCGATATGGTTTTATCGTACAAACACACTAAGACTCTTAATTAAATCCCAGTTTGCACAAAGAAGCCTACACAGTACATACCTTGAGAAGTTCAAAAAGACTTGTTTCTGGCCTACTCTCTTTTGCGTTTTCATGAAGGTATCAATTACATCATCTTCATTCCCCTCCGAGAAAGCATCCCTCTCAATGTATGTGATTGGTCAATCATCCAAAAGGCTATCACCCATCTTATTTCTCAACTTACTTATGACTAAACTTATGGCAGAAAATGCTCTCTCAACATTTGTTGTTGCCACAGGTAGAATCAATACCAATTTTAGAAGCCAGTACACCGAATTATGAACTATTTGTCTCCCTGTTTGAACAAACTTAACCGAGAGATCAACACGATTTACATGGCCTCGGAAGCTCTCATATTTTCTCATGTCATCAATATAGTTATCAAGTTGTAGTTTAAGGTGTATCAAGTCAGCACTTGAAAAGTCTTTGGGGTAAAACTCAGCAAGTCTTCCTACCTTGTGTGCATCAAAAGAAACCAATGCGTTGGAGGGATTCAATACCAGTTTTAGAAGCAATACAAAATTTGGAAGCAAGCTTGCATAACTTTTGTGCATCAAAATCGGCAAATGAGTTTGCGGGATTCAAAGCAGACATACATGATAACAACTCTCCATTGATCTCAAACCGATTTTCAGGCTTTTGACTAATTTGATCAATGACTCCGATAAATTTCTCTTCTAAAGTGATCATCATTTGTTTGGCGTTGAGCAAACTATGTTGATCTTCCACAAGGCACATAATTATATTCCATCGTAGGAACTTGGATGCCATGCTTATTACAAAATAGTGTGACCTTTTTAAGAAATGCATCCCACCTATTAGACCTATGTTCTTGTATTCTATTTTTTCAGTTCTATCATGTTCCATTGCACTAAGAATATCTTGGTCTCTTCTTTGTAAAAACTAGACAAATCACTTGTGTATCTAAGAATGATAAGCTTCAAGTGTGCATTGCAAATAAAGTCAAATTACTCAAACACTACAACAAATAGTATGAATGTTTGGCCAATCAATCCTTTGTGAAGCATCTTGTCCAAGAGTTATGAGCACATCATACATTGTGGGATACATAGAAATAATGTTGAGAACATCTTTGTAATGAGAGCCCCAATGGGTATCACCAGGCATAGGTAACCCCCATCTCTTGATTCAAATCACTCCCAGTTTGTAACTAACCACAGTCAAGTAGTTTCACGATATTCTAAAGTGTAGTATCTCGAAGCATGTCAATCCACATAAAGCCTTTGAATCTACACAAAGAAAATATCCATCATGGTAAATATATCAATCAATCATTACATCAGATTCTAAACTAAAGATCCATGGATCGGCACTAAAAATTGGATCCTAAACTAAAATTCCATCGGATTCTAGACTATTTTTTTTTCATTCGTAGAACACACCTAAAAAATTCTTCCTAGACCATATACATGCATTTATGACCCAATCAATCTACATATGCATATATAAAAGGAACAAATTTGGCACCGCATGCGATGAACGTTGTGCGAGGGGAAGAAGAGGGGTTGTCGTCGCAACTTGTGTGGCGACGAGTGTCGAGATCCGGCGGTGGCGACGCGCGAGGAGCTTCGGTGGCGGTGGGTCGCGAGAGAGGGAGAGTAGTGAGTGGAGACAGATAGAAGTGTGAGGCTAATCCTTAGCTAGGTAAAGATGACCGAGGTACTGGCGTGTGACAGGCAACCCACGCTAAAGATGTATCGGCCCAAACATTCGACCCATGAACAAGGTTTCATAAATATATCTATAGTGTGCATATTCGGCTCATGTTAGTTTATATTGTATTTATCTTTATTTTTCGGTTTGCTATATCCTTATTTCTAATTTAGGTTCTATTTATTTTTATAGTATATTTATGTTTATTTCTAATTTAGGGTTTCTTTTTGTATTTTATTTATTTTCATTTAATTTAGTGTTTATTTATTATTATTTTTATTTACTTATGTTTACTTCTAATTTAGGTTTTATTTATAGGTTATTTGTGGCGCGTAAGGTATCAACACTCCACCACTAGTCTAAGTAGCTATGGTGTGCACATAATTCACATGCCACTACTACATAATGCTTGATCAGTACACCTAGACCCACGTACGTGTGTCGTGTTCAACGTTTTTGATCGCGGGCTATTTGATTTCACGGCAACTTTTTCCAGCAGCTATAGCCGCTATAGCGGGCTATTGCGGCAGCTAACCCAGTTAGCGGCAGGTAGTACATGTGCATATTTAGTAGAATTACAGTGCATATTCAGCAGTAAAACAGGGTATTTTCATCAAGAAAACAGAGGATATTAGCAGGAAAACAGAGTATATAACTATATACTTAGTTATTTACATGTTCACAAACATGGGAAATCAAATCAAGCATGCATCTATTCATCAGTCCACAAGACATGGGAATCAAACAAGCATCAGTAGCAATCCGCGATCACTTGAGTTCAAAGTATGTTCATAACAAATGATAAAGATCAAGGTCTGCACCTGGCCAGCAATCCGCGATAGTACGTCCAGTGCGTGGATCATGAAATGTTCACCATTCAATAGTTTTTCAAAAGAACAGCTAGCGGAATGGACAACATAAAGAAGTTCATGGACAAACTGACAGTCTCACATGTCAGAACCAGAGGTCATGTCATTGTCGTCGTTGTCGATGTCGTCGTCGTCACTTTCTGAAGCAGAGGAAGCAAAAAGTAAATCTTCATGAGGAGTAACAGGGATCATCTTCTTCTTCTTCTTAGCATGGATACCCCTCTTTCTTTTAAGTGTTGGATTTGTTGTCGAAGTTGATGGTCCAGCTTGGCCACTTGCATATGGCAGTTTTTCTTGTTCTTCTCCTTCAGATTGCTCTTTATTGGCATTTGGCACCACATCAGTGACCCATTCGTTGTCGTCATCTTCTTGAACATCAACCACGTGCTTCTCAATGGGGTCCTTGATTGTTTTTAGTTTCTTGTCCGTCAATTTGGTGTTGAACTTGATGAATACAAGGTCACTCATCTTGCCATGCAAGAGCCTGTTACGTCTCTTGGTGTGGACCTACAAAAGAATAAATTGTCAAAGTGATCCTCATGCAAGAAAGAGCACCATATATATATATATATATATATATATATATATATATATATATATATATATATATATATACTCACTTGATCAAAGTATATGAAACAGGACTAGTACATGTGCCTATTGAAAAGTATATGCATTAACTTACTTGATCAAATACACTCCAGTTCCTCTCGCAAGCAGAGGAACTACATGTCAGACCAAGTATTCTTGCAGCCAAGACCCTGAGTTTTCCAGCACTTGTCCCATGGTTCATCCACCATTTAGCTTTAACATAAAACAAGTGTTACATTGTTAGGAAACCTTTCGGCATAATAACAACATAAGAAACAATTGTTAGGCAACCATTTACCTGGATCAAATTTCTTGTTTCTCCGTTGTCGTACAGCAATGTCCCTTCTAAATGATCCTATCTCCTTGTTATAATTATCAATGTCATCAGTGATTTCTTCTTGTTCGATTGGATCGTCAATCATCTTTGAAATACAAATTATTAGTCCTTCCTTAAATGTGCCATCAAGCTCAATAGCCCGCTTGTTTGGATAGTAGTAGTATGGGTTCAAGTAGTATCCAGCCCTATGCAATGCGGTCTTGAGCTTGTTGTCCCATCTCTTGTCAATAATGTCCATACTTCTAGAAATCGAGACTTTTCATTGTCAAACCTCGCTGAATTCTCTATCTTTGCATCCAACATACATCCATAAAGAAAGCCCATTGCCGGCACATCACTATCCATCCTTCTCAAAACATTTGCCATTGGCTCAAAGAAATTCACAGCAACGTCTACTGCTTTCCAAAAAGTTTCAGAGCGAATAGTTTTAGCTGCATTCTTCCCCTTTGCCTTTTTTAGGTGGTCCATATCATTGAGTTCATCAGACCTAAACAACTTCTACAACTCCATTTTATTGTCCTGCAAGCTCTTCAAGTTCAAATATGTTGTAGCAAACCTAGTAATACCAGAACGAACAAGATCTTTTCCAAGAAATTTTCTCATCAGAGCTAAAACTCTTGTATGTGCATAAAGGAATACAGTCACGGCCCTTGCTCTGACTATGGTTTGCTCAACTCTAGGTAACTTGCCTATGTCCTCCAGCATCAAATCAATTGTGTGGGCTGCACAACCATTCCAAAATAAGTTGGGGCGCTTCACTTTCAGCATCGCTACTGCTGATATATTGACTGATGCATTGTCGGTTACAATTTGAATTACATTTTCTCACCAATTTCTTCTATGCAGCCATCAACAAGCTCAAATATCATCTTGCCATCTTTTCTCACATCAGAACAATCCACGGATTTAAGAAAAACAACACCATAAGCGCTGTGAACTACCAAATTCATTACCCCCCTTCCTCTTTTGTCGGTCCATGCATCTGTCATGATAGTACATCCAGTGAGGTTCCATGCATCTTTATGTCCAGCGAATCCTTCCTCAACTTTCTTCTTGCTCTTCTTCAAGTAAGGGCCACCCATTTCATAGGGAGTGGGGCCTGTCATGTCTGACCCAAATGTTCCAATTGCTTCAAGCATGTTTTCAAAGCTTGGAAGTAAGACTGTGTTGTGGGCAATGCCTGCTTCATAGAAGAACTGGCAAATGTACTCACAAGCCCGAATCCTCCTCTCTTCCCTTCTTTGTGTGGACAACTTCGATTGCAACTTCACGGATAAGCCTTTCTCTTTCCTTGCAGCTACAACCTCTTCTGGTGTCTTGATGCAAAACTTATCCATTGCACCATATGTGGAGCCCTTACTCTTGCCTTTTCCTGATAATAAAAGAATATCATTGCCGCCACCAACACCACCCAAGATGTCATCTTCATCATCAGCCCCATCATCATGTCCATCCAAAGTAACTTTCACTTCTGCGCATTGCTTTATCACTGGCCTTCTTTTCCTTTGCTCCATCTTTCTTTGAGATCAACTCTCTCATCTCTTGCTTTACATCAGCAGGAACAAGTTTGCACAAAGTACAACTTTCCTTTTTTATGTTTGCAAAGTGGTACTTCATCCGAGTAATACCACCAATGTAAACACCATAGCAGAAATTGCACTGCACAGCTGACTTTTTGTTCATACCTGGAATATGGCAATACTTCCATGCTGGGTCATCTGATGGAGGTGCATGAGTTGGTGGCAATACTGGTGTAGTGTTTGACCCAACAAGGCCTACAAAAATCAAATAGACAAATACTTAAATTAAATGTGAAATAAATGGACTTATTGAGAGCATTCTACAATTTACCGGTGACTAATATATATATATATATATATATATATATATATATATATATATATATATATATATATATATATATATGACTAATTTTCTGTACTCCTGGGAGTATATACTCCCATCGTCAATATACCTCTTGTACGCATGGATTATACCCCTCTATTATTTTCAATATACTTCATTAAGTATTCTTAGATACCCCAATATGAGTTTGGTTGAAAAAAATCATTTGTGACATACTTTTTGTAATATACCTTTTTCACGTACGAACAAATCAGTATATACGTAAACCTTCAAAAATATGTAGACTCACATGATTTTTTTCATGAAACTCATTTTGGGGTATCTAGTAATTATTAATGAAGTATATTAAAAATAATAATGAGGTATGAAAGATTCATCTATGTGGTATATGAGAAGCAGGAGTACACAACCATTTTCCTACAGAGTGGTTCTTCATACAGTATGAATGTTGTGGTGCTTCCTACAGTATTTGCAACAGCAAAATCGATCCAGAAGCTCGGTATGATAGTTGTGCTGCTTCCGACAGTGTCATTTTTAGGGATAAAGTTCAGTAATCCCCAGTTCATAAGAGATATCATATCAAGAAGCCATCATCTAAAGAAAAATTGAGTGCCAGATCTGTAGTGTATTGGATAGCTATGTTGAAAATCTTAGATGCAAGCAACAAGCTACAACCTGAACTACAAGTCTCCAATCCAAAGAGCATGTCGTGGTGCTTATACTGAATCAACAAATAAAATAAACGAAGGGAATGGGATCCTGACGATTCTGTACCTGCTGGAGATGTACTAGGAGTTGGAACCGTGGTAGATTGGGACTGGGATGTCATTGTGGTCACGGAGGCCTTGCTGCCTTGCCTCCCCGTCACTGCATTCGGCTTCCCTTCCGGCGATGTAGCAGCTGGTCCATGTGAAGCTGGGATGAGTTGAGGTTGAGCACAGCCGCCGCTGCCTGTTCGCTGGGAGGGAGAGAAGGGAATGCGATAGGAGATGCTAGGTTTCGTGGGGGTGCTGCTCTCTGTACCGTGGAAATTTGGGCCAAGCTCTATTGGGCCTCTATTTCAGACTTTCGGCCCGTCCCAGCAAAATTGCCGCTACCGCTAAGCCGAATCGCTCCGTTTAGCGCCGCGATCGCGTCCGTAGCGGCAGATTGCGTTTTTTACGTGATTGCGTCGCGAGGAGGCTTCCAGCCAGCAATTGCGCCGCAATAGCGCTAGTTTAGCCCGCGATTCAATTGGGAAGAGCATATTTGAACTTGAAGAGCTTGCATGACAATAAAAAGGAGTTGATAATTTTTCGTAGCAACACCACCACTAATATTGTAAAGTTGGCGTAGCAAATATGCCCACGCCACCACTATTTCGAAAAATTATCAATGGCATGGAATGAAATTGGCGCGCCACCGAGATTGTGTGTAACCATTTCTCTACTAGTGTCTATAAGGTCCTCTCAAGTGTTAAAACTTCGCAAATTTTTTTCTTTTACTTCTTCTTGGCCTTTCTCAAGTGTTGTAACTTAGGCCTCCGGTCGTGTATCAAGTTTTAATAATTGGTTGGTACATGTGACTGGTCGTGCCTTTTCACCAAAAGTTATCAGACAAAGGCACTATTCACATTGGGGCAACTGGTCTGCAAGACTAAGTTACGTAAGCATTTTGGAGCTTGTGACGTCGCTGAGCAGGTGTATGACCGAAGACTGTTCAGATAACCTATAACGGAAGGTACTGCTCTACAAAGCCGATGACTCGTGTACACTTCGACTTCGAAGACTAGTTCGGGGGTTACTGAGGGAGTCCCGGATAGGGGGGTCCTCGTCCTGTCGGCCTATCTCTCATGGGCCGAATTGGTGGTCAACTCCGAATTCTCTTTAGGAAGGCCGAGCTTGTGACGCCCCCGATTTGTCCGTACACTAATCATGCACGCAAATGTGTACGACCAAGATTAGGGACTCATTGGAAGATATCACAACAAAACTCTAGACACAAATTAAAATAATACAAGCTTTATATTACAAGCCAGGGGCCTCGAGGGCTCGAATACAAAAGCTCAAAAACACAAGAGTCAGCGGAAGCAACAATATCTGAGTACAGACATAAGTTAAACAAGTTTGCCATAAGATGGCTAGCACAAAAGTAGCAACGATCGAAAAGGCAAGGCCTCCTGCCTGGGACCTCCTAACCACTCCTCGAAGCCGATCTTCACGTAGAAACCTCCTCTGGATCTTCTGGGTCCTGGGCTCCACCATCTGGTTGCGTCATCCGAGAAGAAGGAACAAAAGGGGAAAGGGGGAGAAAGCAACCGTGAGTACTCATCCAAAGTACTCGCAAGCAAGGATCTACACTACATATGCAAGGGTATCTGTGTAAGGGGGGGGTAATATCTGTGGGCTAAACTGCAGAATGCCGGAATAAGAGGGGGATAGCTAATCCAAACAAAGACTACGCTTCTCGCAACGTCCATCTTGCAGCAGAAGAAGAGAGTAGCTGGAAGTAACAAGTATCCTCGCTTTTGGCAGCCTCCGTCTTGAAGCAGTAGAAGGGAATAGATGGTAAGTTCACCAAGTAACATCGTATAGCATAATCCTACCCGGTGATCCTCCCCTCGTCACCCTGTGAGAGAGCAATCACCGAGTTATATCTGGCACTTGAAAGGGGTGTGTTTTATTAAGTATCCGGTTCTAGTTGTCATGAGGTCAGAGTACAACTCCGGGTCGTCCTTTTACCGAGGGACACGGCTATTCGAATAGATTAACTTCCCTGCAGGGGTGCACCACATAACCCAGCACGCTTGATCCCATTTGGCCGGACACACTTTCCAGGGTCATGCCCGGCCTCGGAAGATCAACACGTCGCAGCCCTACCTAAGCACAGCAGAGAGGTCAGCACGCCGGTCTAAGTCCTAGGCGCGCAGGGGTCCGGGCCCATCGCCCAACGCACACCTGCACGTTGCGTACGCGGCCGGTAAGCAGACCTAGCCTCTCCTAATACCAGAGTAGGCTTTCCAGTCCAATCCGGCGCGCGCCGCTAAGTCGCTGACGTCAAGAAGGCTTCGGCTGATACCACGACGTCGAGTGCCCATAACTGTTCCCACGCAGCTGGTTAGTGCGTATAGACCAAATGGCCAGACTCAGATCAAATACCAAGATCTCGATAAACGTGTTATTATGACATAACCGCGGACAACGACCAGGGCCAGGCCCACCTGTCTCCTAGGTGGTCGCAACCTGCCCTGTCGCTCCGCCACAAAGTAACCATCAGGGGGCTGTCGGGAACCCAGGCCCACCACTACCTGGGTGGAACCACCTGCCCCTTCAGCCCCCATCTCCGAATCATCATCATGTGTATGCAAAGTATGTATATAGTATATACCCGTGATCACCACCCGAGTGATCACGGCCCGATGGTATAGCATGGCAGACGGACAAGAATGAAGGGCCACTGATGGAATACTAGCATCCTATACTAAGCAATAGGATGGCAGGTAAAGTATCAACAGTGATAGCAACAATGACAGGCTATGCCGCAGAATAGGATTATCGAAAGCAGTAACATGCTACACTACTCTAATGCAAGCAGTAGAGAGAAGAGTAGGCGATATCTGGTGATCAAAGGGGGGGGGGGCTTGCCTGGAAGCCCTGCAGACGAAAGGAATCTTCGGAAGCGTAGCCGTAGTCGAACACAAAAGCATCAATGGTCTCGGGGTCTATCACAGTATCGGAGTCTACCGAAAATAAGCAACGAAGGGGAAACAAATAAATAACAGAGCAAACAATAGCATCACAAAGCATAACATGGCAAAACGCGGTGCTATGTGTGACCTAACGCGGTGCTCGGTGATACAGACGAAGAGGAATAACATCCGGGAAAGTATTCCCGGTGTTAGGCATTTTCGGGCAGATGAAACGGAGGGAAATGTTGCATGTTCGGTATGATAGAGATGTGTGGCGGGCGAACGGACCGCGTATTCGGATTCGTCTCGTCGTTCTGAGCAACTTTCATATATAAATTATTTTCATCCGAGTTACGGTTTAAAAGATATGATTTTCTAAAGTTTTTATTAATTTCTGGAATTTAATATTAATTAAATTAATAGAACATTATCCAGAATAGTGCACGCTGACATCATCATGACGTCAGCAGTCACCAGGACGTTGACTGGGTCAAACTGACGCGTGGGTCCCCGCTGTCATAGACTGTTAGTACTAACTAATTAACTAACAAATTAATTAGGTTGATTAGCAATTTAGGTTAAGCTAATTAAGATTAATTAAATTAGTTAATCCTTTAATTAATATAATTAATTAATATTTAATTGTTTTTTATATGTATTTTTTTCCTTTTGTTTATTTTTATTATTTTAACTTTTACATTATTTATAAAAAAAAAACATTTGGGGGCGGGCCCCACGTGCAGAGGCACATGGGCCAAACGGGCTACCGGGCACCAGGGAGAACGGGCGTGAGCGCCCGAGGCCACCACCGGCCAGGGAGGGCGTGGCCATGGCGGCGGGCGTCGGCCCAGCGCTTAGGGGCGGAGGAGCCAGGCGGGCGCGGCGCGGCCAAGGGGCGCGGTGCGGCCGGTAGGTGCGGCCTGCGCGGCCAGAGGAGGCGGGGAGGGTCGCGGGAGGCGGGGCGTAGCGCAGTAGGGGGCGTGGGCGGAGCTGGCCTGGGCAGCCAGAGGCGGGTGTGCAAGTCGGCAGCGACGGCGAGCGTCGGTGGCGGCGGGGACTGGGCGGCTGCAGGGGCGTAGCGGGGGGGGGAAGTCGCAGCAGTAGGGGCCCAAGCGCGGCGGCTGCGAGCAAGGCGCCATACGGGCACGGCGACTGCGGGCGAGGCAGATGGCGCGGGGGCAAGGCGCGAGTAGGCGCGTCCTCACGCGGGCTTGCGGGCGCATACGCGAGACGAGCAGGGGAGGGCGGCCTCCGGCGTGGACGCGTGCTGGACGGCGGCGGTGAGTTGCTGGTGAGCGCGAGCGAGGGCCGCGGCCATGCGTGAGAGAGGTAGGAGGAGAGGAGGCCGAGGCCAAGGCCTCACCGGCGCTTGCAGGGGCACGGGGGGCGGCGAGGCTCGAGGAGGCGCGTCGGGGAGGAGGTGAGGACGAGGCCGTCCGGCGATGGTGATGGGCGACGAGGCAGCAGTCCGGCGGCGGGGTTCGTCGCTGGCGTCGAGCGGTGGAAGGGATCGGGCGCTCCCGATCCAGGCGAGAGGGGGGAAGATATTTCGGGAGTGGGGGTGTCGGTGGGGTTCGGGGCCTGGGGGAAGGACCATATAGGCCAGGGGGTGGGCTGGCCGGCTGGGCCGTCTGGCCCAGTTGGTCACGGACCTTTGCCCCTTTTATTTTATTTTGTTTTGCCCTTTTCTTTTCATTTATTTTCCTTATACTATTTTATTTTATTTAGTTTTATTTTAGCTTAGTTTCTTTTTAAATCTAGTTTTATGAAAACTACAACTAGCACCTAAATTAGTATTAATAGATATGCTACTGCCATAAATAATTTGTCACTATAATTAAAGTAGTTTGTATTTGTTTATTAATTTAAGCGCATTCACATAATAGTTTTTATCACTGTTTGATTTATGATAGTGTATTTAAATGCATTATAAAGGTGTGGTTCCTTCACCGACAGTTAACATGGATTATTTTCCACAAACCGAACATTTTGGTTTTAATGTTTCAAAACTTTTGTTGTTTGTCTTTGTTTCAAAATTTGAATTTGGATCGTTCTAAACTAATGCTTGTTTAGCAACAGTGATCGAGGTGACGTGGCATCATTAGCGTGGAATTACTGTAGCGTAATTACCCGGGCGTCACAATTCTCCTCTACTACAAGAAATCTCGTCCCGAGATTTAAGAGGTAGCGTAAGGGGAATATGGGGCTACGAAAGTCTATCGAGTCTTCTCGGTCTTGGTTGCTCTTCTCAAAGAGGTTGGTCCATTACGATGATGTCGTCATCCCTCTGCTTCAAGCCATCTTGATCAAGACGACATCCTTTCTTCGGGATCTCCATCGTTCTACTAACGCGACCTGGGGGAAAACTTTGGAGGAACGTATCTCCATGAAGTATGTGCATCTGATAGTGAATTCAGAAAGTGATACACGGAGTACCCTACGCGTAGTATTTCAGTGAATCGATGGTACCAAAGTTTCAAACGGGTAGGCAGTCATTCGATGCCTAACCAGAAGCTGGAATGGGGGCTTGAATAACGAGAATAATATGGTGTTTGATATCAGGATGAAACATGGTAGAATTTAACTCGTGAATTACACACGAAGCCAAGTGCAAAGTATATATTAGAATCAGGGTTATACAAGAGAGTCAGGTTTCGATCCAGTGGACCTGTGGGTTATGGGCCCACCATGTGGGTTGAAAGTAGAAAGGGTGGCGACATCTTGCACAGCCTCGACAGGGAGGCAAGTGAGTGGATAGCTTGTCAGCTATGTCGGCATCAATGTCGGAACCAAGGACAGGGGACGAAGAGAACCGTTTTCTTGCTCTTTGAAAGTTGGCAGACCGGTAGGCAAGGTTTGTTTTTTTTTCCATCGTGGTTACAAGAATGTTACCAACCATAGTAACAGGGTCTTACTGACAGAGTTGTACAACAAGGTGTTTACATAAGCAGAGAATTATTACTGCTTAGATTATATGTAGATCAAGGAAAGGTTAAACAAACAAATGGAAAGGAAAATTATGATTACACACAATTATTAGGAGTATATCCTTCCCATTGGCAAGAAGAACAAGTCATACAGGGTAGGAGAGCAAGTACCCAACCATTCAGATAACGGGGCAAGGATTAATCCAGATGTTACCCATACAACGGTGTTTGGATAACTGACCAAGAATCATTTAGCATTGGGCGTCAGATGCTCTTGTTGAAAATCGGAGCACCACGGACGTGCTTCGAGATAGCATTGGCATGGTCTTGAAGTAAAGGTCGAACTTGGATACACAAAGGATTCACCAGGAACAACTTATAGAAAAAGTCTTACAATTTCCTCCTGGAAGAATAGTTATCCTTGTAGAAGAAAATATAATGATGGGTCCTCCAGCCAGGGGTGCGGGGCATGACATCATATTACCGGGTCATCAAAGGACCAACATTATAACTCCTGGAAAGTGTCCCCAACCATCATATCTGACCGAGATTCAGATCTGATTGGTGTCATGATACCTCAGACTCACGATGTTCGAGAAGAAAAGGTGCAACACAAATCGTCGAAATGACATTGCAAGATTCTCGGGAATGAACTATGGGAGCGGGTTCCCGAAACAATAGTTCATCATTAAACCAAGGAGAGGATGAAGCGGTGGCTGATGGGCTCAGCGACAATTCATCGAGAGTTCCAAACGGAGGGATTTCCACAATAATGTGAACAAGAAGACGACACTTATCAATTCAAATGATATAATGTTGTATGCTCGAGGAAAACATACACCATTAATCATTAGTTGGAAGGTGTGCCCGAATATGACCTTAAGCAGCAAGATCAATGTTAGAGGGACGATTCAATAACCAACAGTCTAAAAACAAACTGTCGGTCATTAACATCATAGCAATAGGGTTGCTAGAAGTATAGAACTCAAGCAGCATCGTTAACATATTGATATCCCGGTTAGAAACAACACGGGGCCAAGGAAGAATGGTGATGGTGAGAAGCATCATCATACCGAGAATTTCTAAGAGGTGGGGCAATCTGTCGTCACTCCCTGCTTGATGACGTCGCTGTTTGATTGCATTTTCTTGAAAACTCCCGACAAATGTGTCGTGATCACCTTCAACACTTTGACTTCTTCCGAGATGTCAACTGAGTTCATGATGAGAAATACCCTCCTTGCCCTCGATGATAACATTCTGGACATAATGACAATAATACTTCAAGGCAGAACATAATACAAGCTGGATAGCAAGTTGCATCCATAACATGGACAAGCTCGCGATGAAAGGAAGTCAAGGGTGTTGACGATGATAACAAAAATCATCGAGGGCAAGGAGGGTATTTCTCATCATGAACTCAGTTGACATCTCGGAAGAAGTCAAAGTGTTGAAGGTGATCACGACACATTTGTCGGGAGTTTTCAAGAAAATGCAATCAAACAGCGACGTCATCAAGCAGGGAGTGACGACATGGAAGTCATAGGAACAACAGATAAGATGCAAGCTCGGAATCGAAGTTGCCTTTTAGAACAAGCAACATGAGGTTGAAAGCTTGATGTAAGTCGTGCCCACATTCTGAAGAATTCGTGCACCAAAGAAGGACGAGGTAGCACCGTCAAAGATAGCAAGACAAGGGGTGTATCCGATAGTCTAGGAATAACCAGATTGAGTTTAAAAATTTCCCAGTAACATATACTAGGGGTGTTGAATTTTTAGAGCTGGTTTAATTTACTAAACGGTGTCCTCGGTTGATAGCAACCTAGAACCCGTAGAGTGGTTACGACAAGCAAAGGTATTACTTCATCAAAAGCTCAAACGGTGTAGTGCAAAGGCAGGATATCCTCGAGATATCAGAGGGTAAAACTCGAAGGTAGAACACGATAGAAGTTGAACTAGGTCATTGACCTATGACAGTAGATACTGTAACCTTGTCAAAAATTGACGAGGCACTGGAATGAATTCCCAACAGATATATTAGATTAGGACAGCATGGTCGGAACCATAACTGTAAGGAATCAATTCAAGAATACCGAAAGAATCATACAGCTGAATAATCATTTTGCAAGAAGCTTCCGAGACGCTCTACATCATTTTCATGGGCATGAACACAAGTTCAAGGTCGACTCCCACTTCTTTAATGCAAATCATTTCATTCACCTCTCGCTTTGATAAAACTGTAGTGTTTGGAATTTCATTTGGTGAGACACCGGAAGAGTACGACTTGTGAAAACTTTCGGGTTTTCACGGATTAGGGGAAGGCATAGGTTCCACCCATCGGGCATCTTAGTAACATATACCACTAGTTTCAAAAGTAAATATCACCAGCTCAAAAGGAGAGCATGGTTGTCAAAGAAGAGGATACAATTTACTGAAGGTATTATGCATCAGGGTAAGAACTCACAAGGTGATTGAATATGAAGGACAATGTCGGATGATGATCCAACAATGGATCGGGCGATCCACAACGGAGCTGATGTGCATATCGGTACTCACTCAGAGGAAGAAAGAATGCAGATGCATCAGATTCAAGAATCACCTTATTAGTCTGATGCTTGAAATAGAAAGAAATTATGGTTTCCAAAGGAAGGATCAAAAGCAGACGCTCTGATCAAGGATGGATAAGTTGAAAACACTTAGTTGGACAATCAATAAAGGTTAGAATTGCCGAGAACCAACGCATGTCCGAAATGACGTCCAAGCCGGAAAGATACTTTTAAAAAGGATAACCTGATGACTTCGTGCATAAGCACACATTGAATCAATAGGCTCAAAACGGCTAAGACAAAGGATGTTGACGAGGACTACTACTAGTCATATGAAATTAACCATAATGCAAGCAGACAAGAATTTCAAGAGTAACCGGCTGCAGAGAATTTTCGAATGATCGAAAAGTATCCAAAAGATTTTGTGAGACACATGATCAATTGAGAACAACTGATCCTCGATAAATGTGAGGAAATAATCGTAAGGGTTTTCATGCGAAATAAAGGTGCAAGACGGTAAACTCAAAGGATTCTCGGGACGACCGAGAATATTTCGAGGCATCTTGTAACAACAAGAGCGACGAGCAATGATCGTGAGAATGACAAGTGCATGCAGATATCCATAGGGATATATCGGTGGCAGTGAATTACAGAGGCGATGAACACAAGTTCTCGGGTTAACAGCGGAGAGTACCTTCAGGGTCTTCTGGTGCAGCAGACGATCATCGGTCATAAGGTGCCCTCCGGGTGAAAGTGATAACGAGATCCTAATGTTAGATTTAGCAAAATTCATTTATCCCGAATAGAAGAGAGATAAGAGTCCTAGAGTATAGACGAGGAGTAAAAGATCCTAACACCACCCATTGGTGTTGTGGGCCCGTAAGCCACACAACAAGTTAGTAAATTTGTTTTTCAAAGACTAGACTCAACTTCGTCCAAGGAGTTGGAAAGGGGGATTCCTACAGGCAGTCGGCTCTGATACCAACTTGTGACGCCCCCGATTTGTCCGTACACTAATCATGCACGCAAATGTGTACGACCAAGATCAGGGACTCACTGGAAGATATCACAACACAACTCTAGACACAAATTAAAATAATACAAGCTTTATATTACAAGCCAGGGGCCTCGAGGGCTCGAATACAAAAGCTCGAAAACACAAGAGTCAGCGGAAGCAACAATATCTGAGTACAGACATAAGTTAAACAAGTTTGCCATAAGATGGCTAGCACAAAAGTAGCAACGACCTGCCCCTTCAGCCCCCATCTCCGAATCATCATCATGTGTATGCAAAGTATGTATATAGTATATACCCGTGATCACCACCCGAGTGATCACGGCCCGATGGTATAGCATGGCAGACGGACAAGAATGAAGGGCCACTGATGGAATACTAGCATCCTATACTAAGCAATAGGATGGCAGGTAAAGTATCAACAGTGATAGCAACAATGACAGGCTATGCCGCAGAATAGGATTATCGAAAGCAGTAACATGCTACACTACTCTAATGCAAGCAGTAGAGAGAAGAGTAGGCGATATCTGGTGATCAAAGGGGGGGGCTTGCCTGGAAGCCCTACAGACGAAAGGAATCTTCGGAAGCGTAGCCGTAGTCGAACACCAAAGCATCAATGGTCTCGGGGTCTATCACAGTATCGGAGTCTACCGAAAATAAGCAACGAAGGGGAAACAAATAAATAACAGAGCAAACAATAGCATCACAAAGCATAACATGGCAAAACGCGGTGCTATGTGTGACCTAACGCGGTGCTCAGTGATACAGACGAAGAGGAATAACATCCGGGAAAGTATTCCCGGTGTTAGGCATTTTCGGGCAGATGAAACGGAGGGAAATGTTGCATGTTCGGTATGATAGAGATGTGTGGCGGGCAAACGGACCGCGTATTCGGATTCGTCTCGTCGTTCTGAGCAACTTTCATATATAAATTATTTTCATCCGAGTTACGGTTTAAAAGATATGATTTTCTAAAGTTTTTATTAATTTCTGGAATTTAATATTAATTAAATTAATAGAACATTATCCAGAATAGTGCACGCTGACATCATCATGACGTCAGCAGTCACCAGGACGTTGACTGGGTCAAACTGACGCGTGGGTCCCCGCTGTCATAGACTGTTAGTACTAACTAATTAACTAACAGATTAATTAGATTGATTAGCAATTTAGGTTAAGCTAATTAAGATTAATTAAATTAGTTAATCCTTTAATTAATATAATTAATTAATATTTAATTGTTTTTATTTATTTATTTTTATATGTATTTTTTTTCCTTTTGTTTATTTTTATTATTTTAACTTTTACATTATTTATAAAAAAACATTTGGGGGCGGGCCCCACGTGCAGAGGCACATGGGCCAAACGGGCTACCGGGCACCAGGGAGAACGGGCGTGAGCGCCCCGCTCGAGCGCCCGAGGCCACCACCGGCCAGGGAGGGCATGGCCATGGCGGCGGGCGCCGGCCCAGCGCTTAGGGGCGGAGGAGCCACGCGGGCGCGGCGCGGCCAAGGGGCGCGGTGCGGCCGGTAGGTGCGGTCGGCAGGCGCGGCCGGCGGCCAGGGGGCGCGGCCAGAGGAGGCGGGGAGGGTCGCGGGGGGCGGGGCGTAGCGTAGTAGGGGGGCGTGGGCGGAGCTGGCCTGGGCAGCCAGAGGCGGGTGTGCAAGCCGGCAGCGACGGCGAGCGTCGGTGGCGGCGGGGACTGGGCGGCTGC